>JAJJWX010002749.1:0-600000 GCA_023529315.1 Papaver bracteatum | reverse complement strand
GCTAACCTTATATGGTCGATGTACGCTTACTTGAATGGGAAATCCGGGGGAAGATAAAGGGCATCACCCTCCATTAGGGAGATGATACGTGCTATAAGACGCAAATGTCACGAGGCTTCTTGTTTGCGAAAACATAAAGGCTTGTCATATTTGTGCAACAAATGAAGTTCTGCGAGCCTTCTAAAAAAAAAAAAAAAAAAAGAAAAGAATAAAGAACTCGCAGAACATAACAAAGAAGTTAAGATGAGATCAATGGGTCACTACATGAAAGTGTAGAGACGTCCTGCGATTTCATCGCAAGACGGCAATGTCATGGGGATTTACGTTCGCAAGAATATTTAGGCCTGTCATATTGTCGCAACAATTCCTGAAGAGGCTAAAATACTATACAAAAAAGATAAGGCAAGATCAATGGGTTTTTGCATGAAAGTGTAAGAATGTCCTGCGATTTTGTCGCTACAAAAGAGGTGGCAAAATAAGACCTTTACTTAGGAAGGCATGATAATACCACAACAATTCATGAAATTCATTACATCAAAACCATTGAAGAAATTATACAAGAATATACATCATAAAGTTTTGAAGAGAAGACAGCTTCGTCAATACCATTGAAGAATTTTTACAAGAAATCCTATCAAAGAAGATAACATCATTGAAGAATTTTCACGAAGGCTGAACAAAAGATGCGATTTTGATAGTAATCAAATACAGATAAGTTCATACTCGTAAAATGTTACGAGAATTAAATACTTCTTATACTTCTCCATATATTGAATATTTTTCTACAAATTCAATACTATTTATACTTCTTCTAGAGTATATCATATTTATTATACTTCTTCAACGGATATTTAATTTTGCGAAGGTTAAGTACTTATTATACTTCTTCATACAATTCTTATACTTCTTCATATATTGGGCAATTCTTCATGAATTAAATGCTGCTAATACTTCTTCAAAGATATTTTATACTTCTTATACTTCTTAAGGGTATTTCATATTTTGTATACTTCATACTTCCTATACTTCAAGGGGAGATTTATTATTTACTTCGCAACATTCCACAAAAGGCAAAAGACTTATATTTCTTATACTTGAAAGGGAGGACCTTTTATTCATAATCACAATAAGACGAAACTTCGTAAGATAAATTGAGAAGGATATTCTAATACTTTCAGCGATAGTTGATCATTTGAAGAGCAATAATAAGGGGAAAGGGAATACTAAGCTAAGTCTTTAAGATATATTATTTCTCTCCACATGATCAAGTTATGCGAATAAGGGAAACAAACATCAAAGAAAAATTAAATTCAAATTAAGCTTTGAAAAAGAAATTGTTGGATTGATTCAAAGTGCAATCAAGAAGAAAGTGTTATATTGAAAAGAAACAGAACAGACATACAAAAAAGAGTGAAGTTACAAAACAGATATACAAAAAAAGAGTGAAGTTATTTTTCAGGCGATCTATTCCCATCAAAATGATCTTCTTCTTCAACTTCACTATCATTTTCAACTTCACTTTTAGAGATTTCCAGATATGGAGTATCTTCAGGAATTTCTTCAGAAAGGAGCGTATGGTACTTCTTGAGAGGAATTTCATTATCTTCGCAAATCTTGCGAGTCATCTTAGCTCGAAAACGCTTGACATATAAACTATGGTTATGCTGGGAAATTAGAAGCTGAGATCTCAAATCAGAAATTTTCTTATTACGATTAGCAAGGATAGTTTCCAGATCGTTATTCATCTTCGCATAATTTTCTGCAGCAAGTAGAAAAATTAAGGAATTGGTTAGCAAATTACGAAGGAAAAGTAATCAAAATAATTACCATCGCAAAGAATTTACCTTCTAGTTGCTTCTTATCATTACGAAGAGAAGAATTTTCAAGCTTTAATTGATTATTCTCCTCAAGAAGAGAAGAATTATCAATTGCGATGCTCGTAGATTGTGAATTATCTTCGTGACGGGATATTAATTCTGCATTATCAATACTTAAATCCTCTACTTTCTGACGGAGATTTGAATTTTCAACCTCTAACCTATTACAACGATTCAAAGTTTTCTTCTCAGCAATAGAATGACGTCTTTCCAAATCAGAAGCAACTGCACAACTAAATCTTCCAACCTAAACAAGAAAAAAGGGGTTAGAAATCAACAAAATAAGGGAAATAAACAAGGAATAGAGAAGAAACTTACCATGCTACCTAAAGCATATAATGAAGCAGGAGAGACGAATCTTGAAATTCCTTTGAGGGAGTTATTATCAATTACAGTAGGAACTTTACAAGCATTCGCAATAATTTTGCGAGCATTCGCTGTAGGAGAATTTCCTAATCCACGAGAAGAATGGAGGAAAGCCTCAGAGATGCTAACCATTGCTGAGGCAAAAGTTTCTGGGATACTATAATCTTCATTTCCACCTTCATCAACATCATTATCATCATCTCCTTCGTCAGAAAGGGTATCGGAATTAGAACTAAAGTCCTTATCAGAAAATTTATCATCTTCATCACCAAGATCTTCCTCAATGTTCTCATTAGAAGAAATTACATTGAAATGAGATTTGGTTGAGAGTTTCTTCTCTTTCCTCCTCTCGTAAACAACATCTTGAAGTTTTCTTTTTCCTTTGCGAAGAGCATCATCTTGACTACCAGAAGCTTGGGTAACCTTCACAGAACGAAGAGTTTGTTGTCTTGCAATAAGCCTTTTAGAAGAAATAGAACTCTTATTTTCACTCGCAGCAATCTCAGGAAGAAGTGGAACCTGCAAATTCAAATAAGGATAAGAAACAGAGGCAACAATATATTGTTTAGAAAAATACAAGAGTGTTTCTTACCTCATTTGAAATTAAAGGGTAACAAAAAGATAAGGAGATGGAAGTACATACATTTCTAAAAACCCAAGGTTGATAATAGCGGTTACGAAGGTTCGCAGGAAGTTCTACTATCCCAGAAATATAAGAACCCGATAATATTAAAGGGTACTTATACCAATCTTCATCATTAGAACGACGAGGTGTCTTATTATTTCCTGAAGCATAATCAATATCGTGCATGAGAAGATCATCTGCTGCGATATTAGCTTTACGATGAAGACGAACACCCCAACGATTATCTTCCTTCCTCGCAGGAATTAGTGTGTAATTTTTGAAGAAACCCTCAACTGTATAATTCGCAGCAACAATTTCTATATTTTCAAATCCAGGTTTCCTAAGATCAACTGAATACAAAGATTTCCCAAAAGCGGCACGATTTGCGAATTCAACTAAGAGGCGAATACAATCACCGGTCAATTGGTAAATGGCACAAGAAAAATTGGGGTGGGAAATAATTTCATAGAATAGAGGAAAGTTAACATCATAAAGAGGAAGAGGAAGATCTGCGAGGATTTGACCTCGTGAGATTAAAATTTTATGATCATCCCAAACATAGTTGGTAAAGAGCTTCACACAGAGAGAAGATTTATTATCATAACCTTCAATCTCAGAGAGAATAAGGTCTCTATCAGCAAGTTCCGCATTAATTTGTTCAATAGTTTTCTTTTTTGGTGCCATTGAATATAAGAGGGAAAATAGAAAGGAAAAAAGATAAAAGAGATTGCAGAGGCAGAAGTGGTAAAGAAGATGAATAAGAGAATAAAAAGCAAAAACAAAAGATAATATTTATAAGAGAGTTTGATGAAGATAAAAACTCATTAATACGAGTAAGCGTGAGCGGTTGAAAAGAACGGTTACGAAGAAACGTGTCAAAAAGATAAGGGAAAAGTAAAAAGACGTGTTGCGAACTTGATGGGTGGTAATAACTACACTAAATTTACGAGAATAGGGATTCTCATGACATTTCTTCTTCGTAGAATTGACATGAGAAGAGGCAAGATGTAGGTACTGAATATCGCAAGATAATAGTTCACGAGTATCGTAATAAATAAAGGAGAAAAGAGTTATAAAATGATACGATGATAGAAGTAGCGCGGAGAAATATGAAGTTTTACGAGGATGAAATAATTATGCGAGTATGAGTTACGATACTTCGCAACTCATATACCGCTGTATAAGTTTTACTATAAATAGGAGTTCAAATGTAAAATTCGAGAGGTTCTTTTAGTGAGTGTTAGAAAATATCTTAGGAAAGAGAATAGAGAAAGTTGTAACTATTCTAATTCCATTTAGATACTTCTTTGTAATCAATTGAGAACATTAATAAGAAAATTGTTATTCATCATCAAGAATTTCTTGAGTTTTTACTAATTCTATTGAGGGTGTAGTTGTAGGTTATTCTGCAACTACAAGTGTAAAGGATGATTATTACTGAAGTACTTACATTTCAATATCTTAAACCATAACTCATCAAACCCATGAATTCTTGATAGTATTATTACTGAAGTACTTACATTTCAATATCTACACCTCCTTTATTCTTTTTTCCCCACCATAAATCTCTTGGAGACTTCTCCATCTGATAAATAATACTATCAAGAATAAAAAAAGAATTCATCATATGATAGACAAATGACGACTTCAGGACATTTTGGACCATAACTGATGAACCTGCCTGATTAAAATGTTTACCTTTCCATTTTCTACACTATCATCAAAGTGATCATCTAAAAAAACAAAAGGTTCAATTTTTTTTTTGTTAATGAAAAGAGGTAAACCTAAATATTTATCATTTAGGTCGATTTTCTTAACATTAAGGGTTCTAATAAGTGAGTCACATTTATCTGGATGAACTTTTTGGCTAATGAAACATTCAGATTTATCAAAGTTTATCATTTGTCCAGACAGACACATAACTAAAAACATTGATGGCCTCAACTAAGTTGGGTCTCTACTCTAACATTTAAAGTATCTATAGGGTTTAAAATTATTTTGAGACTGTGGGTTAGTCATTAAAATAATTGGGATATGGTCTGAACCAATCGAATCGATATGGAATACCTTTGCATTACCATAATGGTTGAACCACAAACCATTACCCTATCAAGTCTAGCTCTAATGATACATTAAAACCTTTGTTTCAGAATATTATTGAGACCACATAAAATTATTCTTATATGGAGTTTATTCTTATACAAAGGTAAATCTTACAGAGGTTAAGCCATATTCGGACTTGAATTTTTTTATTCATTTATGGAGTTTATTCCGTTATAGAGTATTCTTTTCAGAGGTTTTACTGTATTATCACCGGATTGTCTGTTAGTAAAAATCAATAAAATCCTAGAGGAATTTATCTAGAGGTTGTAATAAGAAATTAGTTTTTTGTTATAAAATTAATAAAATCCTGGTATAAGTAAATTTTTTTTTGCGAGAGATGTTCTAACTTCGACAATGCTACATATTCGCCATTATCTTATCCCGCTTCTTTCCTCTGTAACGTGGCACTATCTAATTCTTTCAACCGGATAATGACGTACCTTTAAAAACCCGCGATGCTCTCGGCTAAATATCATTAGCCAATATCTTTACGACAAGTCACAAGTTGTAAGGGAAGAGTGCCGGAAGAAGATAGTGGGGATGGCATTTTCGCTCTAAATTTGAACGGATAGAATCCTGGCTGACTTGTCTAACTAGATGAATAAGCTGGTATTTTCGTAATTTTTGAAAAAAAAATAAGACCTCAACAAGTAGTCGATTCTCCTACCTCACAACCGCCACAAGCTTGAAGAATATAAATATCGGTTCTTAGGCAAATGAGCGCTCATTACCTTTTTGAATTCTAAAAACGCTTCCAGAGCAAAAACTTAAATCTCTAGGGCTTCAACACAGTTAACTACAGAACTTACGAATAACGTAATGAATAAGCTTGGAATTTCAGGAATGAAGAGTTTAGATCAACTTAGGTCATTATCAGGATCAATTTCTGGAAGTGGTGGAGGAAAAACAGTGCCGTCAATGTCTTCATTTAGATCTTCTTCTTCAGATTCAGTTTCTTTGGGAAGCTTTGCCAATCTGAAACTTACTGCAGGTTAATTTCTTACAGATTCTGTTTTTGTTTCTATATGATGATAAAATTGATGCATTTATTGATGATTTTGTATTATTATTTTTTTAGAGAAATTGGTTAAAGAACAAGCTTCCGTGAAAACCGATCTTGAAATGGCGGTAAAGAATTACTTCTTGTTTCTTCTTCCTTTTTCTCTTGATTTTTAGCTTAGATCCGGTTCTTAATGTTTCTATCGATTTTAGGTTTAATATTTGTCTGATCATCTGCGTAATCTGTTTAGCTCGTTCTTTTCTCGTTAGCTAGATTCGGAGATCAATTGTTACATGCACTAACATGTTTTGAACTTGTTTTACATCTTCCCTTAGTACTTCGTAGATTTCTTATTCTATAACTCTTGTTTCTAGATTAATCTAGGTCAGATTCAAATCTGATCGATTTTATTTTCTTTTTAGATATCATTTTTGTTCGATTGGTAGAAATTTCTATGACACTTCAGTTATGTTTTATAGGGAAAGTTATTTACATTTTTGCCTTCTAGGATCATTTAGCTTTGAGGATGAATTTGCTGTAAACCTAAAATTACGGCACTTGCTGATGAGTGAATTTGTGGAATGAGACAGAACTCGAAACTCAAAAGAGCGGTGGACCATATTCATTTGCTGGAGGAGAAATTACAGAATGCAGTAAATGAAAATGCAAAGCTTCAAGTGAAGCAGAAAGAAGAGGCAAAACTTTGGAAAGGATTGGAATCTAAATTTTCTTCAACAAAGACTTTATGCGACCAACTTACTGAAACATTACAACACTTGGCTGGTCAGGTTCGCGATGGTGAGTCTCTTTCCTTAGGTTGCTTGATCTGATTTGGGATTTGAAATGTTTTGACTGTCCAAAACTTGTTTGTGAATAGCTGAACATGATAAGAAGGTGTTTGAAGACAAATTTTTAGCAAGTTCCGAAGCATTTGACAGCTTGCAGCTTCAGATGACTGGTCTAACATTGACAATTGACTCTACGGAGGAAAACATGAGAAAATGTAAGTTCTCATTCACTAATATTACGGCATCTGCAAAACTAGCAATTTAGTCTTTCTCTCTATTGCATCTGATAGAAGATGCTACCGGTCTTTGGAAGAGAATTAGTTACAACCACGTAGAAAATGACATAAGATGAATGGATATACATACATACGTATCAATTGGCATACATTACTCTGATGTGCTTGAGTTTTTATATCTGGTAGGTGAAGAATCGCTGAGTGAACTTAAAATTGAGAAAGAGGAAAGGGAGAAATTTTATGTCAATGAACAAGGCCGAACTGCCAATCTTATAGGAGAAAAAGGTACGTGCTTCTGTTTTCTGGAGATTTTGATGTTTTACTTGATTTTACCGAGTGAGAAGCTGTTAATTTTCCATGTGGTTTGTTAATGGGATGGTCAGTTGGTGGAAGCTGAAATTAAGAAAAAGAATCTAAAACTGAAGAGGAAAATTAAGTTTTTAAAACCAATTGTCAAGCTTATCAAAGATGCCACTTTCTGTGATTATCCTTTTTTGGGCATAGTATCCCATTCCCTATTTGTTGGGTTACATGCCAATGCAGCTTTTCATATATGTTCTATCTTGTGTATTTATTTGATAGGTAACTAATATGGATACACTATCTTGTGTATCTATGCACTTCCTTCTTGCGTGATATTCTAATATCAAGTACCCTAATGGTATATTAAGTTAGGGTAAAACTTCATACGGTTCACAACGGGTCTCGACGTTGTTGTTTTTCTAGTTCTTTGTGATTGGCTGGTTTAGAGGAGTTGGAAATCTGCATTGAGGTTGTACATTGAACACGTGAACATAATAACATCTTTTTTTGTGGGATTGAATCTGTTCTTTGAATTCAGATGGTCAGATCAAGGACCTAGAAAGAGCTGTTGCAGAAGACAGCTTGCGCTTGGATAATCTTAATACACGGTTGGAAGAGGTCCAAAGAGATTTGCGGTTAAAAGAAGACATGTGCAAGTGCTTGGCAGAAGCTCGGAGCAATTTGGAGAAAGAGAAGGGTGCTCTCCAATCTAACAATGAACATTATGCTAGGCGATTACTTGCATCTGGTCAAGAGATAAAAGATCTTCAAGTTCTGGTCCATGACTTGGTAGAGATGTTAATCGAATTGGATCAACAGAGTGCAATGGTTTCAGATAATGTGGCTCAGCTAAACCATTCATTAGACACTTGCTACAAATTGGCTAAGCAAGAGAAGGACTTAACTGCTAATCTTAGTGAGCTCCTATCTAATCAGCTCCACAAACAATTGGTGAATGTTAAATCTGAAAACTATAGTCTTCAATTAGATAATGAACAGCTTAAGAGCAAGAGTGTCGAGCTCCAGAAACTCCAGGAGCATTTGATATTACATCATGCCGAAGAAAACCGTTCAGCAGAAGAAAGAATTAGGAAAATGGAGTCTGAAGCAGAAGGTCTTATTTGGAAAAAGACAGAATTGGAGATGTTGCTAACCAGCATGGAGGAGAGAATAAAACAATTGTCTGAAGAATCAGAACTCGCTGAAAATAAAATGGTTTGTCATTTATCACACTTCTCAATGACAGATTCTATATTTCTGAAGTAGCATTCATAACCTTCTTGGTTTGAACCTTGCAGCGAGAATTATCACAGAATATTGCGACACTAGAATCTGAGAGTCGAGATATTCAAGACAAGCTGCAGGTGAAGCTACAGGGAAAATCTGAAGAAACTGAAGGTCTTCAGAAAGTGATTGTTGAACATGAGGAGCATGTAGCTTCCCTAGAAAATCAAATTAGTGAGCTTCGTGGAAATTTAGAAGAGAAGGAACAGCTTCATCAACACTACATTGAAAGGGAGAAACTATTAGAAGATAAAAAAAAAGAGGTTAGAGAAATATCATTTTAGCAATTTTATGGTGTTATTAGAGTTTACCTGGTAAAGTAACATTGTCAGCTTATTGCAGATTCAGGCATCTCTAGCTGCTGCAGAAAGTACGCTTGCTGAAACAAAAAAGCAGTATGATGTGATGCTGGAAAGCAAACAGTTAGAGTTGAGTAAACATTTGAAGGAAATTTCTCAAAGGAATGATCAGGTATGCCTTCTCCGATCTATACAAACCACGCCTTGTTATGCTGATTACTTCATTGGAACTGAAAGGAGTTTTACAGGCTGTTAATGACATCCGAAGGAAGTTCGAGCTGGAGAAGCTGGATATTGTTAATCAGGAGAAACAGAAGGTATCGAATACTACTAGTTATTGAACTTATTTTCTCCAAAATCCTCCATGCCTCTTGTTTTATTTTATTTTTTTGTTATCTGAACCTTCAGGTAGACAGACTTGTCGGAGAAATGGAAAGTCAGTGCGCTAAAAAACTTGCAGAAAGCAAAGAAGAATCAAGGCAATCTTTAATGCAAGCCCAAGAGCAACATGCTTCTTTGGTACGTATAAATCATAGTAGATGGTGGAACATCCTTCTGTCCTTGACCAAAATAACCTCCTATCTGGTATACATGTTAGCACATTACTGCTTTAGCTAGTTTGCATATAAAATTTGGAGTAGGTATACAAATAGTAGACGTAGTTGCATCAAGTAGATTAAGGAAACATAGAAGTGTACCCTTATTAAGTTATTAACACTTTGTGTACATAGTGTACCCTTTTAATAATGAGTCTGGTGATGTTGTGCCGGTGTATTAACTCTGTTTCTGTGGCATTGGTGTTTCTGTAATTGTAACACCATATGTACATTGATAAACCATCTGTTGTGATACAGATTAGCCGTCTCCGACAAGACTATGATAAAAAGGAAAAGGATCTTCGGGATGACCATGAGGAAGAGCTAAAGCATGTTCAGCTTCAGGCTGAAGATGAATTGCAAGAGGTATTCTTAGCGACAGCGTCCCTTCCCTTTTTGTCTATGATCTTTTTATCTTTGCACTACATATCTAATTGGAACTAAGAATTTGTGTGTTCAAATGTAGAAAACCAGAGTATTAAAAGAAGAACATGACCTTGAATTGAAAGTTCTGAAGTGTCAACATGAAGATGAATGCAGAAAACTGCAAGAGGAATTGGGACACCAGAAATCCAAGGTATACTCCCTCACATATCCTTTTATTTTTTTCTGGAAAGGTATACTCTTTCGACAGACACCCATAACAATTGACCCTAGGTGCTTTATGTTAACCTATCTTGCTGGGGCATTGTAGGAAGAAAGACAGAGAGCTTTGTTGCAAATGCAGTGGAAAGCATTGGACGGGAATCCAAAAGAGGACCAAGAAGTGACATCAAAAAAGGTTCGATTTCACCCATTTTGTTTCTTTCTGTGTGTGTTGCTACCACTATCATGTTTATTTTTTCTGTATAGCAAACATGTTATAAATTGTTGGTTATGTATAAGACTCCATGAGGGCCAATATATAAGTAATAAGCCGTTTTGGTAGGGAAAATCTATTACACTGTCTTAGAACATAATCTCAAAAGTACATTCTAGATACGAAGAGCAAGATTTTTCATATCAATGCTACCAAAAGCATTCTGATTACCATATTAGCTCAGAGTTTACATTTTACGCCAGATAGCACCTAGAATGGTTTGGCTTAGTGGTAGCTGCAATTCTGCTGTCTAGGGGAGATATATAGAGAATGGTCCTGCCAATAAAATCTTTAACTGTTGGTTCATGGTAAAACTGTAAAAGGTTTTACCCCTGGTTCTACTATATGTTTGATATTTCTCTCAGTTATAAGATACCAGCTTATGATATATATTGTACCTTTTCCATTTTGCTTTTTCTAATAATTTGAGGACTTTTAATAGGAAATGCTGATTCATTCACGAGTTATTTATCATGTACTAGTATAAATTTATTATATGCATTAATTTGTCTTAACTTGCTTAGAAGCCTCTTCATCTATTGACTTAATTATAAAGACGCTTCTTAGGTGTTAAATTTTGATATCTTATTTTATCGACCTAGCCTTTCTAGTTCATTCAAGTTATTTTGGTTAATATTTGTGTTCGTTCTGTTAGTGAAGGATTTTTTTGGAGAAATCCATTTCTGTTTATCCACAGGACTACTCCATTTCATCAAAAATCAACATGAGGAATACTGATGGTGAAAAAAGAAGTAAATATCCTGTTATAAAGCCCAATAATGATGAGAAGGTAGCCGTAAGATATATTCGATAATCAATTGTATTCTGATAGTAACTCCAAGTTTCTGGCGGAGAAATTATATTAACTTATGCGTTTCTTTCGCTGTTTGTGGGATGTACAGTTTATAAGATTGACGCAAACACCAGTATCGACTGCGTTGAGGAAAGTTGAGAAAGAAAATGCAGGAAACGTGATGAATATCCCTAAGCATAGTCGGAAGGTGAGTTCCTCCTTATCCTTAAATTCACTAGTACTTCATAGCAAGTTAAACTATATATTTGACTGCTACAGGTTATAGTCAAAACTTAACTCTATTAATACTCTACATGTAATGTCTGTTTCAACTCTGAAACACTTGTTTACTAACCGAAACCTAAATATCTATTAAAATGATTGTATTATAGCCTCAATTGTGTATTCTAGGTAACACGTCGTGAATATGAAGTTGAAACCACTAATGGGGGTATTACAAAGCGTAAAACCAAAAGCACAGTGATGTTTGAGGTACTTATTCGTTCACCTGGGATTATTTCCTCTTATAAAGAGCATTTCATTGTTGAATACTCAGATTTATGGGATATCCTTGCATAACACAGGATCCAACAAAGCATAAGCGAGTGGCTACCCCCAGATCTAGGACCATTAAAGATGCCATGAAGGTGAAGGAGGTATGCAGAACTTGACTTTTGGCTAGTATCTTGAGCACATAATTTTTCTTCTGGAGTTAACTTCCTTCTAGATGATCTTGAGCTTATCTGTTAAAATTATTATCATATTAAAACACGAGGTCACCAGCTTACAGCTTTTACGCCTACTGGAGATCTGATTATTTGCTCGATTCTTTTTCTTTCCCTTTAGAATACTTACGGTGTTTTGTTGTTGTTGGGGTTGGGTATTACGGCGGTGTTTTGTTGTTGTTGGGGTTGGGTATTACGGCTTGTTTTGTAACCTGTAGAGTTTCCTGATCCTTGGGTTCGTGTGAGAGTAAGGGTTCTCTGTAGAGACATGCCACCCTATTAAGTTATTTCCATTCTGTTGTTTATGTTTGTTTAAGTTGTTGAAGTTACCTTTGATTGACTAAAGGTTTATGTGAGTTGGTTAGAATAGTTGGCTTTTCCATCTGACAGTTGCCCTGGTATGTGGTGGCTAATTGATATATGGACCTAGTAAAGAGTAAGAAACTTCAAAATTAGTTTCGATGCTAAATTGTGATGAAAAAGACATTCAACTCTGGTAAATTTGCATTTTGCATTGGTGACTGTGTAAAAGCTGATGAAACTTCATCATACGTGGTGCTTTTTATTTGATCGCATTCTTTTTTAGTTTATGTATTTTTGTAACATGTTCAATTCTCTGAGCAGGTATACAAAGGAGGTGGCCAGACACGCCCGTCAAATATTGGTGATTTGTTTTCAGAGGGGTCTTTGAATCCTTACGTAGATGATCCTTATGCTTTTGATTAGAGGTAGTATGCAATGTTTTCTCGGATTTTTAAGGTTATTTGGATTTATAGACTTTATTGTGGCATGATCCCTTGTTATTTTTTTACATCATAATTTCTGAAATTCGTCTTGTTGAAGATCCTCACTGGTGCAATGAGTGCGCGGCGTCAAATTCTGGAGGTGGATCAGATATGATTTGGCTTATTGCTATATCATTTCAGTACAGTAGAGGGAAATTGGCCACTGCTGCTAGTTTTTGTAGAAGATTACTGGCTGAAATTGATATTTTTGGGGGACATGTTTCCCGAATTTGATGAACTCATCCAGCCTAGAAAAAGGAGTCCGAAACTGTTTTTGTTTTTGTGATAAAGACTGTCAGACTACGATATTCTACTCTAATGGTTCTGATATTAAGCTTTTGTCTGTGTGAAGACTCTGAACACTAACTGCACCATTAGATATTCCTGTTACTATCACCTGTAGGTGTGTTGAACATGGTTTGAATGGAAGGGATGTCTTTTTCTTTAATGTGTATTGTTAGAGTATATATAAAAAGCCTTAGAAGGTCAGATTACATTATGTTGGTGGGTAGCCTGGCAACAAGCTGTGCACCAACACCCTTTTGGATTGCTAACCTTATTCTGTAAAAAAGAGTTCCTCCTATCTTATAATTTGCATCATGGTTGGTGATGCAATTTTTCAACCTCTTCAACAAAATTATGGTTTCCTCGCCCAACTCCCCTAAAGTTGTAAAGGCTAAAACAGCAAAGCCATACCCGTGAGTTGCGCACTTATCTAGGTATTTAATACGTTTACGCGTTGAGGCCCTCGATATGGCCTGACCTGGTATAAATGTACGAACTCCCCCACCAGTGAGCGATGAAACAACGGTAACATCAAAACAAACATCCTGACCATTTTCCCAACCATGAACAAGTATATCCGCCGGTCTCAAGGGAGTACCGTTGTCTGATAATAAACCAAGATCTACCTCCTTCCCCGACATGTACACCGCCTTGTAACAAATGTCGGCGAATACATCCCTTGCAAGGTCATGGCGGAATTTGTTGCCCACATCATTAGCGCAGTCACCGGGGCATGGTCTCCGAAAATATCCATCTTTTTGTTGCAACTTGAGCATGTACTATCTTCCCAGAAAAGAGGTATTCCCAATCTATAACTTAACACCGACCTAAATTGCCTCGGTCCTATACTTTGATTTAAACCGCCAATGGGAATCGCCTTAAGAAAATCCAAAGCATGTGGCACCACCGTTGCTTTGCCATAAAAATCGAATCTCGACCGGACATAGAGAAGTGTGACGGAATCTGCTTCTTCACAACATCAAAATATAACACTGCCAACGAACGCATTGGATGTGGGGCAATATTATTTATGTTGAAGGTAGAAGTATTCAATCCACATACCTCTAGGAAATTATTCAAAGCTCGCTTGAAGCATGCGCTCGACACATCATCAGAGGAAACCTTTAGCATTTTCTCTTGTAAGCCCCTAGTCTGAAAACATGATGCGATATAACAAAAATGGCTAGTATCCTCTATTGTGTAGACACCGAGACCCCCATCTTTCATTGGCAAGGTGGAGAGACGTTGTTGAAGTGGTCCAAAGCCAGCGCCATCTCCTGTGACAATGTGTCTCAAAAAGAGCATCAAACGTTGATCAAACAAGGATTTAGCTTGAAGCAGTGCCAAGGGGATGGCAGTCCTCATAGCAAAATATAATCTTGACACCCCAGCGCAGCTGCGTAACAGAAGAAGCTCGCATTGAGGATCTTGTAGTTTCTTCACAATGTCCATTAGATGAATTGTTTTGTCTGCTCTAGCTTGTATTAAATCGCTGTTGAACTTAAGATCTAGGCTAACCGGGACGCCCAGCAATTTCACCCCTCTAGAGGGCCTACCGATGTCCGAGGGAAACACGTTATCTGCTAAACTCCTTTGGTCAACAATAGGCCAAAAAATCTCCGTCTTCTTGATGTTAAGATGAAGCCCTCTGCTGACGCCTTCCGACTGAATAATGCTTAAAGCCTTCGACACCTCCAGCGTATCTCCTACCAAAGTTCCATCATCTAAGTACCATGCTTACAGGTCAAGCTTGCATTGCGAAGCAATCATACAAACCATCGGATGTAGAGCAAATAATAACGGTCCCAAAGGATCCCCTTGCTGAACCCCCAATGCCGAAGATAAATTGAATTCATTGTAATAAAGCCTTGCTGGCTTAGCATAACAAAACTCAACCCACCTCGCGATACTTGGGCATTTGCTCCGCACCTCCCTGATCAGTGTGCTCCTGTCAACTAAATTAAATGCGTTGGTGAAATCAACCAACAACATGGTCATATTCCCCTGTCTCCCTTTCAACTCGAGTAACCTATTGGCCGAGTGCAGAATTGCTTCTCCTCCGCCGGGGATACCCACTCCGAATTGATGATTACCCAAGTAGACAGCCATTTCCTTACTCACCGCAGACATCGCCAACTTCGAACACATCCTCCTCCAAACTGTCCCTACTGCTATTGGACTAATTCCACCTCCCGGCTTGAGCAACGGAGTTAATGGTGCACTGGCTAGAAACTCACCCAGACCAGATGGGCATCTACCTGCCAACCATAGGTTAACGACTCCTGCCATAGATGTTAGTAGTTCGTCAGCAACAGCTGTCGCCGCTCCACTAAGAGCATCTGTCAAGTGCTGGGATCTCATACCGTCCCTCCCACAAGAAGTCCCTCTAGGGAAACTTCTAATCGCACCTAAGACCGCCTTAGCATCTACATAAACCGCCGCCCCGTTACTGGGTTCTGAAGGTATGTCAGGTGGTTCAGCCGCAGGGTTCATACGCCTCAGTTCGTTCAATATTTCTGATGTAGTTGGCGCGACACCACCAGAAGATAGAATACGCACTGCCGCTGCGTAGTGCCCTGAAGCCAACTCTCTCTTACATGCTTGAAGATTGGTTTTTTTTCTTCCTTGGAGCCTTGAGTAGCTTGTCTACTCTCTTGTCCCGATGGATCCAACAACTTCCGATCTAAGATAAGGCAGCCATTTGTCTCCCTCCACACATTCAAGGCCCGATTTATGCTATTAGCCTGTAATCTCCTTCTATTAGCCGATCTCGCTTCATTGGTATTCTTGTGGTTGTACAAAGTTAGAGTGCAGCTGGGCAATAACAACAATTTGATCCAAGATGTTAAATCAGTAGGCTTAGACAGAATCTTGTCCATCGTCGCTTTCAGTGTTCTGGAGAAGTTTAGCCTACACGATGGAGGAATGCTAGCAGTTGTGTGTACCTGTTTCTTAAAAATTGCATCTAGCACTTCCAAGTTCAGAACATTCGCTTCATCATCAATGGCTTCAATGCCCGCTTCCAGGGAACCTATGCAAGGTTTGATAATGCCATGAATCAAAAATGTTGCATTGTTTCCATCTAGGGGACCCGCAATAATATCACTGTGATCACGACAGGGACGGCTCCATGCACGAAGGTGCATACACTCACTGCACAACCACATCTTCAGGTTTCTTAAACCAACCTCCCAAGCATCATAGATGTCTGCATCATTACCAATACGTGCTCTGCATGCACTCCTGCTCTCAGCAGAACCAAAATTTCTATCGTGAATATGGCTAATTAGAGAACTTCGAGTGAATCCTCTACCTCTAACCCCATCCCGGAAACCATCAAAGATCCTAAAAGGACAATGGAAAGTTGAGTCATCCAAGTGATTAATAACGGCCAAAGGAGAAGAAGAGTCTTGGAAGGGAGAAGATGGTTGTCCTTCCGTTGTCATGACCAAAGGAGCCGAAATGCAGCTCACAACAAGCCCCTTACTGTTGCTCATCTGATTCAGGATTTTTATCAAACACTTTCCGTGCGTTAAACAACTCACAGAAAATTAAACGTATATAATCACAAACGGATAGAATCACAAACGTGTTGAAACACAAACGTATAGAATCACGTAAACATCGAATCCCCAACGGAACGAATCACCGAATCACAAAGAAAAAATCACCGAATTCCAAAAATTTTCGTTTCCTGAATGGTTGCTACAGTGAGAAAATTTACTGTAGCAGGTGAGAGAAAATTTACGCCTGTCCGCCCCTATTTACGTTAACCAGTAATAGAGCCGAAAGATGCCTGAACGGATTGGATATGTTTGAATGAAACTAATTTTAGAGCTTAGTCAGCAGCATAAGCAAGTTTCTTTGTCCTATGTTTCGGAAGTTGTTTCAACTGTTGCAATGTCCAATTAGAGAAACAGGGTTTAGTCCAAACTGCTTTCAGTGTGGTGGGGGTCACTAAGGGATATTTAGGTTGTCTCAACCAATTGCTCTCTCCTAGATATTCCTTGAGTTTAGACGGCCTTCTAATTCTTCCAGATTCCAGATTTTGGAACGGTTTTCAGTCAATTAGTCTTATATGATGAATACAAACTTTCCAAATATCAAACTGCTGATAGGGGTAATGGGGCATCCTCCGAGAAATCAAATAGGAGTATCAAATATGCTAGTAGTGGTGTGGTCCGTGTCAATGTGGATGTAAGAGGAGACCCTAATTTAGGTGTGGCATAAGCTTTTAAAGATTTTGGTTGAGGAAGCATGCTCGAACTGCAAGGGTGCCTGAGGAGACTAATCTTTTGAAGAACCACCATTAGTTGGGGAAGAATTTCAAATTAAGGTTGGGGAGGGATTTAAAAGTTTATTTGTGTCGGAATAGATTTTAATAAGCCCTGAATGACTGAACCTGTTGGGTTTTATAGATAATGGTGTGAACGGATGCATTAAGAGGTGGAGTATACAACATGTTAATTCAATCCGGTTGGATGTAGACTTACTCCCTTCGTATTCTTGTCTGAATTTGTATCTGAGATTCCGAATGTTAAACAATTTCCAATATTATTGCATAAAGAGTATTACATTAATTTAAACTAGTTGGAAGCCTAAGAGCAATTCTTATGGCAATGGCCAAATATCAAAATTCGCATTCTCCACTATGGGAAACAAGGCAAAATGAACAAATCTGATGTTTTTGGGCCCCACTAGTGATTTTATTAATATAAACTAATAAGAGTTGGGTCTCACTAATGATTTTATTTATTTAAACTAATAAGAATTGGGTCCCACAAATAATTTTATTTATATAAACTAAAAACTTATAAATATTAAAATAATTATTTAATAGATAAAAATCAGAAAAAGTGAGCTGGTTTTAACTTTTTGTTGTGGGCGTCATCCTCATGAGCACCTGTGCTAAGGCATTGGTCGCGGGAGTTTGTCCTTTGATCGTGCGTCAACAAGGCTGTCGCCCGAGTTATTTGTCATGACGCACGTTCTTGCACCAGACGCGTGCATACTGGAGTGTCTCAGTGTTCAAATGAACAGATCTATTCATTTGAACATCCATTTTCTTGATTTATTCATCCCATAGTGGGATCAAAATGAACAAACTTTGAGTTTGTTCATTCCATAGGAAATGATCTAACAAGCTAAGCTCCGATCATAAATAAATAAATAAAATAAATAAATGATTCTTTTAGTACTGTATAAGAAATTTTAGGATACATAAAAGGGTTCAGATCAGTCCAAACTGCTTGTGGGTCGTTAGATTATGCTTTCTCCCGAGTCCCCGTTTAAAACTTTTGACTGTCTTCTAATTCTCGCAGGTTTCAGTTTTTTATATGGTTTTCGGTTAGTCTTAAATACGAATCTCCAGAATATCAAACTGCTGATAGGGAGTCTGCGGATCCGCTAACAAATCAAGATTCAAATACATTGGTGCCGTGGAAAGTTGATGCAAGAGTAAGGACCCCAACCCTAACAGTTGGCGTTTGACCTTAGAATTGAATGTAGTCTATCATGGTCCAACACTTGTCTGTAAACATAAAAAAATCAGCTCATGAGTCAAAGTTTAAAATGTTGATCCATCCCAATGGTAAATTGCGTACGTTACTAAATCCTTTAAGCCAAACATGAATCTGAAGCAACTAGCTATTTATGAACTTCAACTCCATGGTATTGAGAGGAAAAAAGAAAAGGAGGAGGGCCGGAGATAGTGAATATTTGAAATGGGGAGCTATACAATTAGTGTGGTCGCAAAGACATTGTTGCAATGTGTTTATGAAGGGTCCATAACGATGTATGAGAATGGTGTCGAACAAAGACCATACCATCGGAATTGTTGATGCGCTCTCCATAATAGAAGCACTACTTCTCCGGAGTCACCATGCAGTGTACTAAGGGTCCGTTTGACACGCTTAAATCGGAGGTAGTTAGAAAGTGTAGTGCAGTCAAAGGGAGTAGTCAAGGACTGCATTCAAATGTTGGGTGTTTGGCATGAATCCAACTACCCGACATAACAACTACATGTAGTTCCTACTACCTCCAAAGGGCTACTTTGAAAAACCTCCTCTTGAGGTGTGCATTAAATGCGGCCCTGTATTACCCCCTCTAACTACACCGTTGACAAATGTTGACCGCTTATTTTATTTGCAGAATCAGATATATTTTCATTATATTCTTTTTAAAATTTATTTATTGACTATTAAATATTTAGTTTTAATTTTTTCTGTTAATTTTTTATTATAATTTTAATATTTAATATTATTACATGAAACTAGTTGGAAGCCTAACAAGCTAGGCTCCAACGACATACTACTACATCAATTGAACAGGTTGTTGTGCTAGCCTACCAGCGAGCCTCATGGGTAACCTTGCCAAGGGGAGCCGAAGCGGGAGGGGGGCGAGATTGTGTCACAAGGGGGGCAAACTAACACTACCTTCCATGTTAATTCCTGCAATATTACGCCATTGGAGACTTGAACCTGGGACCTCCTGGAACGCATGAAACTTCGGGGAACGGGGATGACCAGCTGAGCTAGGGCCCGTTCTTCTTCTTCTTCTTCTTCTTCTTCTTATTTATTATTTAATATTATTACATGAAACTAGTTGGAAGCCTAACAAGCTAGGCTCCAACGACATACTACTACATTAATTGAACAGGTTGCTGTGCTAGCCTACCAGCGAGCCTCATGGGTAACCTTGCCAAGGGGAGCCGAAGCGGGAGGGGGGGGGGCGAGATTGTGTCACAAGGGGGACAAACTAACACTACCTTCCATGTTAATTCCTGCAATATTACGCCATTGGGGACTTCCATGTTATTATTATTATTATAATTATTTTATTTTTTTTGCATGAAACTAGTTGGAAGCCTAACAAGCTAGGCTCCAACGACATACTACTACACTAATTGAACAGGTTGCTGTGCTAGCCTACCAACGAGCCTCATGGGTAACCTTGCCAAGGGGAGCCGAAGAGGGAGGGGGGCGAGATTGTGTCACAAGGGGGGCAAACTAACACTACCTTCCATGTTAATTCCTACAATATTACGCCATTGGGGACTTGAACCTGGGACCTCCTGGAACGCATGAAACTTCGGGGAACGGGATGACCAGCTGAGCTACGACCCGTTTTTTTTTTTTTCTTATTATACTAATTATTTTTTTTTCTTATAATTTATCTTTTTTATTTTTTATATTATGTTCAGTTTTAATTATTTATTTTTTTGGTTTCTTTGTTTAAATTTTTTTTTCTTTTTCAATTTCATTATATTCATATTATTATATTTTCTTTATTAAATGTTCATTTTTAATTAATTAATTTTTTTTTATTTTTAAAAAATTTCCTTTAAAATTTCCTTTAAAATTATTTTATTTTTTATTATTATTTTATTTAAATTTTAGCAAATGTTGTTTTATTATTTATTTTTAATTTTAATTTTCTTATTTAGTTTTGTATTATTATTTATTTTTTTAATTTTAGTTGTTATTAAAAAAATTGTATTTTAATATTTTTTATTTGTTTATAATTTTATTTTTATTTTAATTAGATTTTAAAATTAATTATTGTATTACATTCATCTTATTTTCATACCAAACACCAAACATTGAACTACACGTAGTTTTAATGCATGACATTGCAACTACATGCATTGCTAATATTGACGTGCCAAACGTACTCTTACAGTTTCCAATCAACCGTCAGCAACAACCGATATCTGACAACAGTAATGGAAGCTTGTTGTCTTCTTCTCGACCTCATCATTATCGTCGTCTCTCTTTTTCTCCCTCGTCGCAGACTTAAACAGGCCAAGTGGGGTTGAAAATATCGACAAATGCTGTTATTAGAGAATTGGCATTTGGCATGATTATTTAATTTGCTCATTTGTTCATTTTTTTAAAACAACTTTGGACGCATTATTTATTCACAAAATTGGTTAAAAAGACCAAAATCAAAATTTTCTGGGTGAAAAGGACAGTTAGATTTAGATACTGTTTAAATGGACAAAAATTTAAAAATAGGCAGGATGTAACCAGTTTCATCCTGCCTATTTTCAAATATTTTTTCTTATTTTTATTTTACACAGGATGCATCCAGTTTCATCCTTGCTATTTTTTTAAGTTTAAGCCAGGATGAATCCAGTTTCATCCTTGCTATTTTTTTTGTCCATTTCACCCATAAAATTTTGTACTCGTCCATTTGAACCGTGTTTTAAATTTTTTTGGACAAATGACCCATTTTCCGTTATTTATTGATTGGCGGAAATTTCCTTATGAATCACGAAAATATTTGCTATTTTTTTTTGTTTTTTTTTGTTTTTTTTGCTGAGAAACACACCACACCCCATAGCATTAACTTAAAAGAAAATTACAAACATCACAAAGTGATTCTCTCTCCAACAAGGAAACCAAGAAAGGAGGATCAGAAAACCAACTTGTGTTCAGAGAGGTAGTTCTAGCCCGACGTGAAAGTCGGCCAGCTACTTTATTTTTCCAATGCTTAATATAAACAAGCTTATAACTAGCACTACTTGAAAGGGAAATCCGACAGTCCTGTAAAAGTTCACTGCAACGCCAATCAACTATGCTCTTGCCTTCATTAACAAAATCTACTAACTGAAGACAATCGCTAACAAACAGGACTTTAGAGAGATTCATCTCCTTTGCCCAGATGGCCAAAAATAAGGCCGCTGCCTCAACACCAACAACACCTGCAACCACTCCAAAGTCCTCTCTTGCTTGTATTAGTCCTCCTGCATTGCTACAGAGGATAATACCAATACTCATATTAAAAAATTTAAAAGACCAATCAACAATACTGAAGTGCTTCACAAACTGAGCAGGGGTTTTGACAGCAACTCGATCAAAATATTTTGGTAAAGGAGGTACAATGTAAGTGTTTATCAGCCTCTTATCATCCATAATGACTTTATCTAGATTAATTTTTACATTCCTATAAACAACATCACATCTTAACTTCCATATTGACCACATAACAATAGCCCCAATCGAAGGCCGGTAAACAGGATAAGGAGAAACTCCCATAGCATCATCAAACCACATCAGGAAGATATCTTCAATCCAATCATAATTATAAGGTCATAAATGCTGCAGAGAAAGATCAAACCAAATATGCAACGACATAGGGCATATACAAAATAGATGCAGCATAGTTTCATTACTATCTTTACACAGCGGACAACGGTTATCAATGGCGGAATTATAAATCGACATCAAGTCATTCACTGGGAGCATTTGTGAAAAAAATTTCCACATAAAGAATTTTATTTATGGAAGACAGTTCAAAGACTAAATCTTTTTCCAAAAGTAAGCATCTTCTTGCGTAATAGATTCCTTAGTGAAAATTTTATAAGCAGACTTGATAGTAAAATTACCATCTTTAGTATGCGCCCACTTAACAAAATCAGGAGAGTTAGCGTTTAGACTAATAGTTCTGATTTTGATAACATCATCTTGAGAAAATAAAGAGTTCAGAAAATTCAAATTCCAAGATACGGTATGATTGTCTATCAGCTTATTTACAAAAGTATAGTCATTAAAATTCAGATTCAACGAAAGAAGTGGCGAATCCTTATGAGGAACCCAACTTGAATCCCAGATTCTAGTGGTTTTACCATTATTTATTTTATAAACTAAATTATCTTTTAAGAAGTTTATACCCTTAACTATGCCTTTCCAAATCCACGAAGAGCTATCAGCCACTTTATCTATTTCTAACAGATTATATCTAGAAAAATATTTATCTTTTAAGAACTTAGATAGCAGATTGTTAGAATAATTATAGATTCTCCAGCCCAGTTTGGCAATACAAACCCTATTAGTAGCAAAGGAGCTTCTAATACCTAGACCCCCCGCTAATTTTAACTTACCAATGTCAGACCAAGATCGAAAATAAGCAGCCCTCCTTGGTTTCTTTTTCGACCACCAAAAAGTTCTTTGGATTGCATCAATTTTAGAAGTAATCTTCCGGGGAAGAGGAAAACAAGACATGTGATAAACAACTAAAGTATACAGAACATGTTTTGTAACAACGGTTATGCCAGCTCTATTAAGATTGGTTCTCTTATAATTTCTTAATCTAGTGTAAAATTTCTCAATGAGAAAATGAAAAGACTGAGTTTTATCTCTATTGGAAAATAGAGGGGTACCAAGGTAAGTCTCAGAAGAGCTCAACAATTTAATACTCATAGTTTTTGACAGAAGCTTAATATGCCTATGATGCAATTTTTTACTAGTGAAAAAACCAGATTTATCAAAGTTAATAGCCTGACCTGAAGCCTTCACAAAAGTACTTATAATCTTCATGAGATTTCTTGCATAGGACAGAGAAGCCTTGGAGAATAACATGCAGTCATCTGCAAAGAATAGATGATAAATTGAGGGACTGTTCTTTCTAAGTTTGAACCCCTGGATTAACTTATCATTTTCTGCTTTCAACAAAAGCTGAGAAAGAGATTCCATGCAGATTATAAAGATGTAAGGGGAAAGGAAATCTCCCTTCCTAATCCCTCTAGTAGGGAAAAAAAATATCTCCTTGGGAGCCATTAACTAAACAGAATATGACACAGTACTTATACACTGGAACAATAATTGACACCAACTTCAGAAAAATATTTTTTTTTTAATACAGACAGAATAAAGGACCATTCAAGACTATCAAAGGCTTTTGAGAGGTCTAATTTGATTGCCATAAAACCATTTTTTTTTTTTTTTTTCTTCAGATTCTTAAACGAGGGAAGGATTTCATGACTAATTATGATATTATCTTGAATCTGTCTGTTGGAAATGAAAGCGGATTGGAATGGCGAAATAATACAGTCCAGAAGAGGCTTTAACCTGTTAGTTAAAATTTTGGAAATAATTTTGTAAACCGTATTAGTTAAACTAATAGGTCTAAAATCCTTAGGAGTAGAAGGGTTTTTAACCTTTGGGAAAAGAGAAATGAAAGAATAATTTAGCTGTTTAAGCATAAATTTATTACGAAAGAAAGACTGAACATGATTAATGACTTCTGCAGATACCTCATTCCAGTTATCACGAAAGAAACCACCGAGAAATCCATCATGACCCGGAGATTTCCAAGGGGCCAAATTTGAAACTGTAGAGAAAATTTCGCCAGGAGAAGGAATTGCAACCAAGTTAGAATTCATTTCATCAGTGATAACAGGTTGAATATATTACAGTACTAACTCTATGTCAGTGTTACTCGGCTTAGAGGAAGTGAAGATATTATTAAAATGATTTGAAATAAGGAAAACTACTTGCTCTCTTGTTTCCAGCCAATTTACTTGATTGTCTTTTAAAGTATGTATAGTACTATACATATTTCTGAGTTTAACAGAATTTTGGAAGAAATTCGTATTTTTATCATAATGCAATAAATAGTCAATCCTAGATTTTTGCTTATAAAAGGAGTTTTCCATTTCATACCAATAATCCAACTGCTTCGAATAATTTAAGATGTAAGAACCAATGAAAGTAGAGTAAGACAATAACTGAAGTTTTTCTATTTCAGAATTTAGTTTACCTATTGTGGTTTTGATATGATCAAACGAGTTGATATTCCATTTACTGAGGTCTTGCTTAAGATTTTTAAGTTTACCTACTACTGTGTAACTTGGAGAACCATTTACTCTTTCATCCCAGGAAGTAATGAGAACATTTTTAAATTATGGATGTTGTTGCCAGCATTTGAAATACTTAAACGGAATAGAGAGACTCTGAACTTGATGAAAGCACTTCAATAATATAGGGCAGTGATCAGAATATACCCTACCAAGATTTGCGACCCTAGTATGAGGCAAGCAAGTAACCCATTTATCATTCAAAAAACCCCTATCTAGCTTTTCAAATATCAAATCATTAAGATTCTTAAACCTTCTATTGCACCAAGTAAAAGGATTACCATAAGAGAAAATATCATTCATTTTTAACTGAGTGATGCCGTTGCGAACAAAATCCGGAAGGAGGGAATTATCAGGGTTACCTCTTTGTTTTTCCAAAACATGCATAATGAAATAAAAATCACTTAATAATAACCAGGGCCTGTTGCTGTCTACTTTCATATTTCTTAGGTAATTCCATTGATCTCTTCTTCCCAGGTTATTCAGAGACCCATAAAAGAAAGTGACCAAACAATTTTTAATAACTGGCGTAATATCACAAACAACATGGATCATGTTAAAAGCATTACCTATAACTTCAATATTAGAGTTAGAGAAGAAACCAAGAGATAAACCACCCGATTTGCCAATATCAGGCACCATATACCATGAATCATAAGAAAGGTGATGGGTATACTTAGTGACTGTATATTTATCCACCATTGTTTCTAATAAGCATATTACTTTTGGTTTAAATTTTCTATATAAGTTAAGTAAGTGTAGCCATTTTTTATCTGACCGACACCCATTCATATTCCAACAGAGAAAGTTAATGGTCGAGCAAAAAAAAAACATGAAAGCTAAACAAAATAGTGGAATTAAAATGCAAAAGATTTTTTTGAAAGCTAAAGAAAGACTTACAAGGTTATGCGAAGGGGCAAGCTCAGCATCCATAGGTTCCATTGGATCAACCATCATGAGATTGACTTTATTTTCAAACTCTTCTTCCGAGATAATAGGCTCAGGAGGTAACATTGAGATAGGCATTAGTTCAAAAACAATATCTTTAATAAAACCACTCGCTAACTCCAAACTATTAGATTCAAAGCATTCAGAGGAATGATTGAAAACCAAATTAGAGGAAAAGCTCATGCCAGAGGTGGTATTAACCGAAATTCCAGAGGTTGAAAAAGCCGACTGCGAGATTGTAGTACAAGAATTTGACCACTCTACATTTGATTCATACCTAACTTGACCCAAATACCCATTACTACCTATTGCGAAAGGAATCCCAATAGGAGGAGAAAAAGGTGGTTGTGAAACCAATGGAGGCCATTGATGTGTAGAAATCATAAATGAGGATGAACTAGAGCCAATAGTCATAAAAATGGATTCATAACTTGTTCTAGATCTTTTATTATTCCTATCAACATTAAAGAAAGAAGGATTATAGGAGAACCCAAAATCAAGTGGACTCGAAACATCATGAGACACAAACATAGAGTTTGAAGAAAAAGTGGCATTTCCCGAAGTAGAGGAGTGTATAGGTTCATTAATCGAAAGAGTAGCAATATGCGGCAAAGTTGGAAAAGATGCAGATAGTAAAGGATACGAGAAGAAGAACCTTTAACATTTCCCACCGGCTGGAGATTGAAAGCACAAGTTGAAGGTTTAGCCTGTCCAGTTTTCTGATCACCTACACCTTTTGTAGCCGATTTTCCTGCTCGAGTAGAAACATCCAAAGCTTCCCCTTTTTCATAGACCACCTTAGACAGTGCAACATGAGTAGCATTAGCAGTTGGAGATGGCAGAGCTTTCACTATAATTATAGATTGAATTTCCTTACACTTGATATCATCATGATACAAAACTAAACATTTAGTACACCCATGATAAGGTAACTTGGGATACAAAGCAGACATAGTAAAAGTTCTTCCAGAAGTATTGTAAACCACTTTATTTTCCATATGGTTTTTTAAAGGGACCATAACTTTTGCTTCATAAAAGTTTTCCATTAGAGTTTCAACTGCTTCAACTTTTCCAAACTGCTCTAATATTTCGCATGCTTTACCCTTATTGATTAGACAGTTTGGGATGGTGACTTGGATAGGCATAAGAGTTGTTTCCCAAGGAAGCTCAAAAATAGACTCTAACTCTCCTAGAGGTTGTATGACAAACAGTTGACCAAAAATCAGAGTGGGCCTAGCAGCCATGGCTAAGTTTAAATCAGAACTTTTCTTGAACATGATGACAAAGAGATTCACAAACTTAGTCGTTCCTTGAATGTAAGGCTTAAAAAGTTTGAAATCAGCAGATTTGATGGTCCACACTCTATTCAGATGATGCTTAACTGAGCTTTTGTGATAATTTCTATACTGGTTACACAATAAACCTGCTATCCTAAATGGGAACTCCTCTACATCTTCATCAATATCAATCACCCTAACATGATCAGAAGGCAAATCCATACCACACTAAGATAATGAGAAAACAAGCTACTGAAGATATCAAAGAGTAAAGTTATTTTCCAGACTAGAACTACACAGTGTTTAATGTTCACAGTTAGAGAATATTGGATTAAATAGTATGAGGTAGTAAGAGACAGAAACAGGTTACATGCAACAAATTCATTAACCATTTCTGGGAACTCAGAGTTTTGAAAACCCAAAATCCACATTTACACTCAACTGTCCAGAGAACAATCAATCTAGTTGACAATACTAATCAATTGAGCAGCCAAAAATGCCAAGTGTATTGAACATTCTGATTAAAGCTTCTTTCAACTCGATTAGAAACAATAATATAATCAATATTCTTAACTGTAATCCTTACTTTCTCTTTAATTTAGGAACTTAATAAAAAATTGTCATTAAAGAATAATTAAGAGGTGGGAGAAAATAATTCCATGCTCAATTCTTCGAATTCTCCATTGAAATTGAAATAAAGAAAACCTATAGTCCTAAAAAGCAAGCTAATTATTTACCATAGTCCAACCAATGAGGGTTTTGAACTTGACATAAAATAACTCTTGCATTAGTATATGGAAAATAACAAAGGAGGAATATTTTTCATAATAATCCCTACAAGAAGTAGGATCTCAAATGATGCTAACACTAGCATCTCCAGAATCTTAAGTGAAATATCAAATCAAACCCGAACCCAACGTACCTTTGAGTGAGAAATAATTTATCTTGACATAAAAATGAATAATCTTACCCAGAATATCTCGATTACTAAATAAAAACCTTGATTTGAACCTTGAAACATACCCAGAGTACCTCAATTAAAAATAATAACCTTTAATCTGATTGCTTAATCTCATGATGGTTGAGCCCCAATGCCTATAGCGCCGCTTTCCACCTCACATAACCTATACTGAAAAAGAAAAGGAGTTAGATGAAAACCAAAATCAGAAGCAAAATTTGTCAGTCCATTGAAAGATTAAAACATATCGGCAATCAATCATAATACTCTAGAAAGGCTGGAAGAGATTCTGAAAGAGGAAGGATGAAGAAAAATTTAAAAAGACCTAGAAAATTAGGGTTTTGAAAAACTAAACAAAAATAAAAGAGAAGAGTCAATTAAATCATATGAAGAGATTAAATTTTTAGACAACTAATAGAAATAATTAAGAAATATCCTAATCTATGATGAAATCTGAGAAAATTTTATCGGAGAAGAAGTGGAATTTTGCAATTTTGACTAAGTCAGCTCCGCTTGACTAATTGCATCAAAATCGCCAGAGCCAGCCCAACTTCCATGCTTTGTTGTCTTATCGACCATATAAATTAAATTAACAGAATAAATCATCTAATTTCACAAAAGTTAGCATCTTTTATTGAGTTTAGGCTATGGAGCCAGAGCTCTTACTCAAAATGAAGGAGTCTGATAGGTCCATTTTTACCCAAATTTCTTCACACACTCATTCAAGTGAAAGTGTGTCCATTAGTTGAGACTAAGATGCATATGTTTAGATGCTTGGGAATTTTTCTCTCCTTTTGAGCAGCAGATGGTTAAACTCACAAGCTAGGTTGTCAAATCATGAATCACAGAGCGAATCGTACTCCAATTTTGAGAATCAAATCGTATGTTAAATCCTAAATCGAAGATTCATTGTTGATTATTGAATTGCTAAATGTATGCCTATAGATATCATTGAACTAAAAAAACATTCTTAAACTTTGGTTTTTAATCTATAAGTAATTTACATATAAAATAGGTTGAGTATAACATCAACAACCAAGTTGGTTCGGCGGTAGAGGGTGCACCGCTATGACCAAGAGTTCTCAGGTTCGGGTCTTTTATTGAGGTTCGAGTCTCCTACGAGCCTAGGGACAAATATTTGAGACTTTACGAGCTGAGTAAACAAAAGAATAATATGGTTGCTGAAATTTTGGGAGACAATAGGCGATTAATCTTCACTAGAGAACTTAATCCAGCGGAAAACATTGATTTTTTTTGGTGCTTGGGCATGATACAAGAAATATTGCGCTATCTACCAGGGTGGATGATACTTTGAATGTGAGCTTCACAACAGAAGTCTGATACAAGAAACTAAACTTTACAATTGATGAGATAGATTTCTCAGTTTTATATAGATGCAAGCTTATTCCATCTAAAGTAATCTTTATGACCCGGGTTTCATTACATAACCTCATTCCTACTAGGTGTATGTTGAGAGATACATGAGTACAAGTTCAGTCGATAACTTGTGTTATGCGTAAAAAAGAAGATGATGACATTGATTACATGTTCATACATTGCAGCTGGATTACATAAATATTAAACTACATTATTTCTTCTCTTCAAGTCAGTTGGTCAATGCCAAGTGAGTTTAAAGCCTTATTGCATGATTGTAGACTTTCCAGAGCCGGGAAAAAGAAGTTGGTAATTTGGCAGGTTATTCTTTTTGTTATTTTATGGGAAGCATGGATGGAAAGGAACTCAAGAGTGCATGGAGGAATATCTAAATCTCTTGATAAAATTAAAATAACATCAAGCAGAATGTGTGCTTGTGGAGCTCCGCTAGCCTGTCAATTAACCAAGTTCTTTTTCAATGAGAGACTATTGTTCTTTTGTAAGCTAGCTTGTTTTGTTTTAGAGGATAAAGTGATCCGTAACTCCTGTATATTTGCATTTTTTTTTTCAATATATCCTTCCTTTTGCAAAAAAAAAAAAAAAAAAAAAGGAAGTCAAGAATTGTATCGAAATACTAGATTCTTCTTACGAGCTTTCAGTTTTTTTAAAAACATTAAAAAAATTTAAAATTTTAGAATTTTTATTAGATGCTACTCGGTCAAAGAAGGCAATAGTCATACCAAAATACTAGAATCTTCAGGATTCATAAAAGATGCGATTCAAATCATTAAGGATATAGGCCTATTTTTTATGTGTTTTCGAATATAGGCCCATTTTTTTGAACTTTTCGAATATAGGCCTGTTTTGACTTCCATCAAGTTAAGTGCAAGGTGGAAGTTATCTCATCTATTAAAAAGTCTTATATACCCCTAAACCACATCTCCTTTGTGCAAAGTCGATTTCCCACCAACTAAAAACCCTGAAACCAATAACTTGGAAACCCTGAACCCTAAAACTTGGGAACCTTGAACCCTGAACTTGGAAATCCTGAACCCCGAATTTGGAAATGATGAACACTGAATTAAAAAAAATGAACCATGAACCCTAAACCCTTAACTTTTGAATGATGAACCCTTTTGGGGAATGATGTAACGAACCTGAAAATGGTGAAGCGATCCTGTACCGAGATCAACGAACCTTAAAAGTATGAAGAAGGTTAGCGTGGCAATGAGTGAAGGGTAATTAAGTAAAAATATAATGGGACTTAACCAAGATCGATGGAAAAGTGAAAACATGCCTATATTTGAAAAGTTGAAAAAAAAAGGCCTATATTTGAAAACTGGGTTTCAAATAGGCCTATATTTCTCAATTTCTATCTCAATCGATTTAGAAATTTTGAATTGAATCGTACAATTTTACCCAACATGCTTCCAAGTTTTTTTTATTTTTTTATATATATATAATTTTTCATTATTTCTAAACTCTTTAAAGCGAGCCATTGACTGATTTATAACATATCTCAAAAATAAGGGAAAGGGGCTAATGTCTAGCCGCATCGAGTTTTTAATAAAATAAATAAATAAGGGGGCGACTGATGTTCTGCCTCATAGTGTATAAAATAGTCTTTCCATGGTAGAAATCTCATTACTTCGTTCAGTCCCTCATTCGTTTTGGTAGTGAATGAATGTATTTATTACTAATTTTGTAGCGCTTGATCTAAGGCTCCAACTGTATTAATGACCAGATGGATCATTAATTTATTTTTGAAAATTGAAATTTAAAAACCAATTTATTTTTGCAATAAGTCTGAAAGATGAACAAAATCATTATCTTATACCTAATTCTTAACACCAGTAACAACTAGCGTGATCTCTTCAATCAAAATCAGTAAAAAGATATTTAATATGTAAAAATCAAGCTTGATTGACATCATTATGAAGATCATATTTCCTTTTAAAACCCAAATAATTTGTCTTAATCTCCTTAATAGTCAAGTAAGTAGACTTGACTCTTAGGGAGATTAAAACACAAAATAATATGCTTCCTTATAGTGGCCATCTAGCTAGATATACAAGACATATTGAACCCCTTCGCACTATGTGTAACAGTTTCATTGAAACTGGAGAAAAATCTCTCATGCACTGCTATTTATCCAAAGATGTATGGGCTCACTGCTCCCTTAATTTGGAAAATGCTAGTAATGGTTTCAGCAATCTGTCTGGCTAGTGCGTTAGCTGGTTATCTACCAGCAACTCTGTAACTCAATGGGGTATTGGGCTAGTGTTTTTGCAACCATTTTTTGGTTCATCTGGAAAGTGCGGCGTGACAATGCTTTTGAGAAGACTATACCTTGTTCTAGAAATACAACTAGAAAAAATATCAGTCATTTGAATTCTGTTTTGATGTAACAAACTAACACTTCTAGTAGTCTGAATGATAGATTGATGGAAAACCCTAATCATAGTCCTAATTTGCATATATCCTTTGCTTACATGACTGCTCTAGATAATGTCATTGGACTAACGGGAATTAGTGTTTGCATAATAGGCCCCTCTGTAGAAACTATTGGCAGGAAAACCAGGTGCATCAGAGTTCATGGAAGAGAAGAGGGAGAATTCTTAGCTGCGAAAGAAGTTGTTGATTGGGTTACTCAACTCCCAACGCATCACACAAACTTTGCAAGGAGGAATAAGGAAAACCAGTTGAAGGACAAATGATAGAATTGATCAAATCATTTTGAATATCAACTGTTTTGAAAAAGTCTATTATAAAACTATTAAAAGTAGAAACTTTCCTGATATCCAAAAAGCTAGCCCTATTTGGAAAAAATGCTCAAAATCCTCAATTATGGGAGGCACCTTTACTTTCAACTATTTGTCAATAATTTTTCTATTATTTATAAAAAAAACTTAATAAACTTATTAATCCCATAGATACAAAGGATCAAACTTTGGATATCTTTTAACTCTTAATGAATTCCTTCTACAAGGATATTTTTCGATATATGTGTGTACTTTTATATTTTAACTTTGTAATTAACCCATTCAGGATTAAATCATCAACCTTGTTCATATGATAATACAGACACTACTTCAAGAATCAATAGATCTTGTGTTTGTGTTTATTCGTTGTTGAGATATGGATTACAAAAAGGAAACGAGAAGAAAACTCTATGATTGTACATCAAAGACGTCAGCGTGGATACCACGTCGTGTTGGGTGCACTGGCTGTACAAAATTTGGTATCCACAAATAATTTTCGTTATAAACCAGTTGGTTAATCCAATTTAATTTATAGAAAAAGTTACTTTTTTTTCCTGTAAAAGAGGCAAGCCTCAAACTTTAATATTGATAATACCATGATTTAGAGGCAGGATTTTTTTATAACTTACACTTAATGTACTCAAGTCAATGTGACCCTGGAAAGCCTCAGGAATAGATAGGTTTCCACCAGTTTCAAACGCAATGATATACTGCTTGTTAGGATGTGGTGGACATGGAGCACATATTCTTCTCTACTTAGAAAATGCTGAGAAGTATGAACAAGACTAATTTATCCCTCATTCCTAATGTGAAGCTTCCCCAACAACCAGATAATATGGGCCAATTGCACTTTGAAATACAACCTAAGATAATTTTTAAATTCTTGGCCACCAGAATGAAGATCTACTTGGAGAAGATCGTTTCTCCAGTGAAGTCATCACATCGTTCAGGAAAGAAAATATCAAACAACGTGATTCTTGCTCAAGAACTAATACCAAAAAGGAGAGGGTACCAAGTACACCACCAAATTTTTTGTTTTGTGAACCTGTATGAACAATTACTTGTTACAACCAATAAGTATAGATCAACATAAAAAAAAATCCTTGTACCTGATTGTTGTTTGTGGGAGAAAACTACTTCTGTAGGTTAAGATAATTTTGGTGTGTGTGGATGAGAAGTGAATTTAAACCTTCAACAAATGTGCTGCACGATGAGCACTTTTGATTCGAGAGATAATCTGTACAATTCTGGCCTAAACCGAAGACACGGCCGTTCCAGATTTGTTTCGGTCACAGGTGAAGGATGTGAGGTTGATCTTAGGGAGGGAAGCGAAGAAGGTGTTGAGATTATGAAGGTGAAGGCTATTTGATGACTTGTTAATAGAAGGTTGAGCAGGCTAGCAAATGTTGCAGGCAGGCTCTGGGTGTTGAATACGATGGTATTAACACTTGGTTTTTTCTGTCTTTTTGGAAATAGGGAGGAGAACCTATTTATACAAGTCGATAAGCCTTCATCACATCTCTCGTGGGAGAGTGGAGGAAGTGGAGTGATAGAGGAAGTGGAGTTGTGTGTTAGTGTCACACGGTTTCTTGCCCACTTCTCCTATCATCGCTAACCGCCCATGTTTCCCTGACACGATCTTGTGATGGCGTGTTGCACGCTGTAAACCGCCAGACCAATACCCCAGTTTGTATCCCCCAGTTGTGACGTGATTAACGTCTCTAGTGAGTCATGGGACCCACATAAGGTAGCAAATGGTGCTAAGTAAAATAATCAAGTTTCTTGTAGGCGCATATTCTATGCATGTGGTGCATTAAATATGCTTAACATGCTTGAAGCCTACACAACCTTGATGAAAAGATTGCAAGTTGAAGTGACTCAACTAGCTATGTTCAGGTGTGATTCGGAGGTCGCATGAGCAGGACCCACCTTGGCCGGTTATTCCATTGGGAAGTGTGGAAGATGGTGATCACGGTGATACCTTGTTTGCCACCTAACTCCCTTCTTAGGCTATTCATCCAAGCATGCAAACTTGGACGGACGAGATTGATGGAGGAATAACCGTTGGATTAGGGTTTGGAAGGCTTGCAAGCCTCACTTTTCACCCTAACGGTTTTCAGCCTTGGGAGGCGTGTATGGAGTGGCCGATCGGTCCAGTAGGTAGGTGGGATGCCACTCTACATTCCCATGCTTGTTGGAAGTCAACCAGAGCAATCTAAGTCGCTCGTTTCAGCCTGCGATGATGGACAACCGAGATTAGAAGGGGGCCGTGCATGCTACCTTTGGGCGCGCAAATCGAGATGGCTAGCTGCAACCGTTCGTAGCCGATTGGTTGGCCGTGTAGTTGGGCCCACAGTAGAGATGCTGGTATGGTCGGCCAGCTAATCCCGCCTTCCTTTGGCTTCCGTTCGTTTGTCTCAAAGTGGCTGTCTGCGACCACTTTATGCAAACCCTAATTTAGGGTTTCCGACCGGTTACCTACATCCGACCAAATTCGAAATTTGCCGACCTCTTTTGGTGAGGTCGATGGTGCGAGGGGAATGTTGGGACGACGGTGAGCATGTGCGTGTGTGCTACTCGGTCCCGCGCGTGATCTAGGCCGTCCAACCATGCCTGGGAAGTTGGACGGATGAGATCTATTTTTGAGTTTTTTTTTCAGCAGGTGAGACTAACATGGGTAGTCTTGCATGTGTCCAACGGGGCTAATATAACCCGCCGTCAGGTAGCCTACGGGTGTTTGCATGTCGAACACAAGGCTTTAAGCAGGGCATTAATTGTAATGCTGCAAACCTACAGAAAATCGGGATGGTTGCTACATGCTCCGCTCTGGGTAGGTTATAATTCTCAGGGATGGTTGCACATGCTCCAATGAATTAATATGGTGAGAATATTCACCGCATGAAGGATTTATCCCTTGCAGGACGTCAGCTTAGAATTTGGCTTTTACAATTTTAGCCCTGAATAGAATTCCACCATCAACATTAAGTCCCCTGCCTAGCATGGAATGGTTACACTATTGTAGGGTAGGCATGAGATGGTGACAGTTTGCACAAAAATAACTAAGGCTAGAGTAAACGTACTTTTACCACATGGGGAGGGCGCTCGTGCCGAATTCCATGTAGCGCTGGTGGAGTTGTTTCCCCTCAACGAATTTTTCTCCGATTTCAGCTAGGTTTCTGAAGCTAGCGCGACTTGGTTGGTGTTGACCCCTTTCCGGCCGGACGTACTCCGAGACAGCTGCTTCTAGGGTTTCCCTTGGCGTGTATATATACGTATGCATAGGAATCCTCTTCTACATTTTGGGATAGAATTTCTTCTCTGCAGAGTTCTATCATGTCAGGCAACAACAAGTCGTCTTCTTCATATCACCTAGGTTCGTCTGTCAAGCGTACCCGCTCTGCATCTCAGTGCGCTTCTGAAACTCGTGACAATCCTCCAGCTCGTGTTCATAGAGTTAAGAGGGTCATACCGGTTTGTTCTTTTCCCTTTTCTTTTCCGAGTAGTCACCCTTATTTCCTGATCAGGTGAATAATCTTCTCTTTTGTAGAGATGTATACCTGGAACATGTGTAACAGTCATTGATGACGATGACTTGGATAGTCCACTTTCTTCAAATTCAGCTACACCTTCACCGGACGACCTCGAGAATGCTGATCTGGGCATTTCATCCTATGAATACCCCAATGCCGGCCTTTTGTTCGATATTGGTATGAAATGCTTGTCTTCTAGCTACAAGACTGTCGGTGGTTTTTTAGTACGAAAGGAGTTCGTCTCCATGTACACAAAGATTTGGAGAAAGTATGGCCATATCGCGACCAGGAACGTAATTCGGCATTGCTCGTCTGCTTTGGTTACTGTGGTAAACTACTTGCTTCCCATGATTGCTGAGATGGAAGGTGTCTCTATCCGCAATGTAGCCGAATCAAATCTCGAGAAGTGGGAAAACATGCTCTCTACCTGCGATTCCATGGAGTTCAACGTGAGTTGGCTGCGGCAGCGTCTTGACATCATCAAGGTCGATCGAGCTGGTATCCTGGTGAATGTAGTTCCTGTTGCGAAGGCTATCTTGGAGGAAGAGAAGGCTCTGGATGCTGAGTCAGAAAAGGTGGAGCAGGCGATCCAAAGCTTGAAGGCCCGAACAGAGAGGTACCAGGCAAGGTTGAAGATGATGCTTTCCAGGGATTATAACCTGTTGGACGACCTCTTCTAAGCTGCGTTGAGAGATTTCCTTCCCTTTTTTTCTTTCTTATTTTGCACACCATTGAGAGATGCGAGATGTTTTTTTGTAGATGGATGGAAAAAAAACTTTTCATTAATTTTTGAATAAATTAACAAGTTAGACATGAAACGAGAATGTCTGTATTGTCATGTCGTGGGACAGGTACGGGACAATGATCAGGCGTGATATGTCTTGAACCATTTTCCATTGATGACCGCTTCTAACTTTCCTCCATCCGCCTTAATGATTTTGTAGTATCCAGTGTCGTACGCCTTGGTAATCACGTAAGGACCTTCCCATTTTGGAGAGAACTTTGGCACAGACATCTCTTATTGGATGTGTTTGGCTGTCTTCAAAACTAGGTCTCCTACCTTAAAACTTCGCGGCCTTACAAATTTGTCGTAAGCCCTGAAGACTCTGTTTCTGTACATCTGAGTGTGTTCCTCTTCCTTGCTTCTTCTGTGGAGCGTATCCAGCTCAGCAATCCTGCATTTAGATGCCTCAACTTCGTTCCAGTAGACTCCACTTGATACTGCAATCCTGGCTGATGGTATTTTGATTTCTGCCGGGAGAACATCATCAGCCTCGTAAACAAGTGAGTATGGAGAAACTCCAATGGATATCCTAGGTGCCGTTCTGTATTCCTATAGCACCATCGGTAGTCGTTCATGCCACTCTCTGGGATTGTCATGTACTGTCCGAATGAGAATCCAGATTAATGTTTTGTTGGTGCTCTCAGCCTTCCCATTCCCTTGAGGGTAGTAGATGGTGGAGAAGACTTGTTTAATTCCATATCCTTTAAGCAACTCTCGTACTTGCTTGTTGGTGAAGGGAGTGCCGTTATTGGTAATGATATGTTTAGGTACTCCAAAGCGGCAGATGATATGCTCTTTAATGAACGCTGCGATCGTTGCTCCTGTGGTTCCACGCAGAGGAATAGCTTCGACCTATTTTGTGAAGTATTCAGTAGCGGTTATAATATATTCATGCTGCTTTGATGATGGAGGGTTGATCTTTCCAACAATATCAAGTCCCCAGCTATAGAATGGCAACGGGCTACTTATCGAATGTAGGGTAGTGGAAGGTGCATGGATGAGGTTCCCGTGAATCTGTAATTTGTGGCAGCTTTGAACGAAGGCAGCTGCATCATCTTCCATGGACGGCTAGTAATATTTCTCGTGTATCTGGAGAAACAATTTCTTCTTTCCTTGATGTTCTCCTTCATGCATTTCTTTTAAAATTGTTTAGATTTCTCCTCAAGCCAGGCACCGTAGCAGATCACCTCTAAAGCTTTTCCGGTACAAAATCCCATCGTGGAACACGAAACGTTTCGCTCTCTGTTTCATTTTGACTTCCTCTTTTGGGTTAGCAGGAACTGTGCTATCACGAAGGTAGTTAACATATGGCTGCCTCCAATCCCTGGTGTGATTTATGTTGAGTACTTCTAGTTGATGAGGTGGTGCCTGGCAGTTTGAGAAAGACTGTTGGAGTGCTCGAGACTGTGTCTCCATTTCTGGACAGTAATAGCCTAAACGTTGGAGGCGTCGATAGAGTGTCACCACCAATGTTTGTCCACAAATCTCGTTGTGAACACGGTCAAGCTGCAGCTGTGCTTCTTCCTCTCCGAGACATCTTGATAAGGAACTATCCGGGTTTCGGTGGTATAACATGCCGTGGAGCATAAAGAAGTTTTGTAAGCCTTTAAGGCTGACCTTTTCTTGAGAAAATGAACTGCTAAGCTCCTGAATGATCGTAGTCCTCCAGTCACAGGTTTCAGCATCCTTTCATTGTGAGAGCCATGTTGATTCCACTGTCCTTCTTTTCATCATCATGGTTTCTTCTATGCCTTCGAACTGCAATTTAGAAGCTAACGTTGCCAGGAAATCAGCATGCCTATTGTTGTTGCGGCTGACATGAGTTATAGTTGCGTCAGCGAAGTAGTTCAGCAGTCTCTGAGCTTCGAACCGGTACGGAGCTATAGTTATCTCTTTTAGTGCATACACCCTATTCATCTGATTAACCAATAATTTGGAATCGCCTCTTATTTCCAAACGTGTGGCTCCCGCCTGCTTGGCTAATAACAGCTCTATAAGGAAGGCTTCATACTCCGCTGAATTGTTAGTGTATTGAAAATCTAACTTGAAGGAGTATGAAAAGACTTCGCCAGTTGGAGATACTAGGACTATGTCTGCTCCTCCAGTGTTGTTGCTGGGAGTAGCGGATCCGTCAAAATATAACAGCCAAGCTTCCTCTTCGATGACAGAAATGTATGGAAACTCTCCAGGAAGGTATTCATGTAATGTTGTGGTACCTTCTCCAGGGAAAGCTGCTAGTAAATCCTCGACATCCTGACCCTTAACAGCTCTGGGCAGAGTACACGTTATGTCTAGCTCTGACATTTGAAGGAGCCACTTGGCAGCCCTTCCCATTAGAACTGGTTTTGACAGTAAGAACTTCGCAGGGTCTGATTTAGATATGATCGTTACCTTGTTGGATAGTAGGTGATTCCTGAACTTCTGGATGGAATGTATCAATGCTAGGCATGCTTTCTCTGCTCTCGGTTATCTGAGTTCATCATCCCTTGATATTCGACTGAAGTAGTATATAGGACGTTCGACTCCCTCATCATCCTCTTGATCCAGCAAGGCTCCAACGGCAGTGTCACTGAAGGCGGTGTAGAGATATAACGGTCTCCCTTGAACAAGAGACTTCATAATGGCTGGAGACGACAGTATGTGCTGAATTTTCCGAAACGCTTCCTGTTGGACGCTGGTCCAGTTAAAATCCGCTCCTTTCTTCAGCAGGGTGGTGAATGAAGCAACGAGTTGAGCCATACCAGGTATAAAACGTCGAATGTAATTCACCTTTCCCATAAAACTTTGCAGTTCCTTCACGGTTCGGGGTGGAGGCATAGTAAGGATGGCTTGAGTTTTAGATGGGTCCACCTTGATTCCCTCAGCAGTCACTTGGAATCCCAGAAACTTTCCAGAGGAGATACCAAAGGCACATTTCAAAGGATTCATCCTCAACTTGTACTCACGGCACCTCTCGAATACTTGTCGCAAGACTCCTGTGTATTCCGTCTGGGATTTCGATTTGACTACTATGTCATCTACGTAATCTTCAACTTGTTTATGCATCATGTCGTGAAAAATTGCTGTCATGGCGCGTTGATATGTCGCGCCGGCATTCTTCAAACCGAAAGGCATAACTGTATAGTAAAAATTTCCGAGAGGAGTTCGAAAAGCAGTCTTACTTGCATCACGCTCGTATATCCTTATCTGGTTGTAGACGCTGTATCCATCCATGAAGGAGAACATGCCATGCGTTCCCGTGGCGTCTACCAACATGTCGATGTTAGGTAGAGGAAAGTCGTCCTTGGGGCAGCACTTGTTTAAATCTCTTAAATCTACACATCATCGGATCTGCCCATTCTTTTTCTTTACTGGAACCACGTTACCCAGCCAGGTTGGATGGTGGATGGGCTTGATGAAGCCGGCAGCTAGCAATTTCTGGATTTCAGATTTAATCTGATCTTCCACCTCATGTCTGAATTATCTTGGAGACTGTTTGATAGGCTTGGATCCAGGCTTGATGTGCAGGTTATGAGTAACCAACTTTTCATCCAGACCAGGCATTTCATCGTACGTCCAGGCGAATATATCTTGGTATTCTTTGAGGAGTTACACAAGATTCGTCCGCTCCTCCGTGGACAGAGTGGAAATAATGGAAATGGGCCTGGGAGACTCTTCACTTCAGATGTTAATAGTTTCGAGTTCGTCAGTTGTAGAGGTGGTACCGTCTTGCAGCTGTCTGGGGGCGTCCAACACCTCTTCCCGTGGGTCTCCGTTTTGACAACATTCTATTGGGCGGAGAGACCGAGCATCAGTCTCTCCTGCTAATTGCTAACAGCAGCGGAGGTAGACAGTCTTTCATTTCTGATCTTGAGTTTCCATAAAGGTTCGTCCTCTCTTGGTAACATGGTTTCCCGCCCCGCTGGGTGAAGGGGAGTTCCTCGTCAGCTGGGATGCATCATGTCTAAGTTTTAATGACGCAAGCCGATCTTCCTCCTGGATTGACGCCCACGTGGGAAGTGGGGTACAATGTACTTCGCCTGGCTATTCCTGCAGATCTTCCTTCGGTTCGAACAATTCCACTCCGCATATGGGTGCGTATGGAGACAACGATGCAGGTATACAAATGACTTCCTTGTTCATCATAGTTTTCAGGCACTGGTGATAGGTTGAAGGAACAATCCTATTCTCGTGGAGCCATGGCCTACCCAGTATCATGTGGTAGTCTGTTTCCTTCTCTATGACTTCGAATTTCACTTTTGATTGAACAGGACCTACGGATAAGTTCAGATTGACATACCCATATGTGTTGGTTTGGTTCCCTTCAAAGTCCGTCATTGTGGTAGACCGCCGCACAATCTTGTTTGGGCGAACCTTAGCCTCCTTGAGTGTCTTGAGGGTAATCACATTTGAGGATGCTCCTGTGTCGATGAGGTCCCTCCTGAATTCTGAATCTTTGATGCGTGCGGTTACATGTAGGGCCCGATTGTGGCCCTCTTCTGCCATCATGTCTTCCTCTGTAAAAGTAACATTGTTTACAGATGCCTCCATCGCGCTTGAAACTTCTGGGCGCAAGGTAGTTAACTGTACATCCAAGTCTATCCGGTTGACGGCTGCAAACGTCTCTGTTCGCTGCTCTTTTGAGAGGTGTAGGAGTTCACATAAACTTCCAACTAAAGAAGCGGCTTCCTGATCCACATGTCTTTGGCCTGTAGTGAAACTGTTGATTTGGGGGCGTTCAGTCCCCAGTGTCGGGACCTCCATGATAGGGACGCCCATCTCTGACGTCATCTTGATGAGGAGGTCGAGTATGTTGTTGATCGCTTCTTTGATCAGGTCCATGTTTCTCGTGTGAACCTCTTGTACTCGTGCTAACTAGATCAACGTCGGGATTCTTCCAGCCAGACCATTAGGTGTGCCGTCGGAGGGAACTTGATCATGATCTGAGGATGTCGAGGTATTCCTAAGACCGACCATCTTGAAATCAACTAAATAGGGTTAGGTATAGAAAAAATCGACTTCACAACCGAGATATTAACCTCCCACTGTGGTCGCCAATTGTTTGTGGGAGAAAACTACTTCTGCAGGTTTAGATAATGTTGGGTGTGTGTAGATGAGAAGTGAATTTAAACCTTCAACAAATGTGCTGCACAATGAGCACTTTTGATTCGAGAGATAATATGTATAATTCTGGCCTAAACCGAAGACACGGCCGTTCCAGATTTGTTTCGGTCACAGGTGAAGGATGTGAGGTTGATCTTAGGGAGGGAAGCGAAGAAGGTGTTGAGAGTATGAAGGTGAAGGCTATTTGATGACTTGTTAACAGAAGGTTGAGCAGGCTAGCAAATGTTGCAGGCAGGCTCTGGGTGTTGAATACGATGGTATTAACACTTGGTTTTTTCTGTCTTTTTGGAAATAGGGAGGAGAACCTATTTATACAAGTCGATAATCCTTCATCACGTCTCTCGTGGGAAAGTGGAGGAAGTGGAGTGATGGAGGAAGTGGAGTTGTGTGTTAGTGTCACACGGTTGCTTGCCCACTTATCCTATCATCGCTAACCGCCCATGTTTCCCTGACACGATCTTGTGATGGTGTGTTGCACGCTGCACGCTGTAAACCGCCAGACCAATACCCCAGTTTGTATCCCCCAGTTGTGACGTGATTAACGTCTCGAGTGAGTCGTGGGACCCACATAAGGTAGCAAACGGTGCTAGGTAAAATAATCAAGTTGCTTGTAGGCGCATATTGTATGCATGCGGTGCATTAAATATGCTTAACATTCTTGAAGCCTACACAACCTTGATGAAAATATTGCAAGTTGAAGTGACTCAACTAGCTATGTTCAGGTGTTGTTCGGAGGTCGCATGAGTGGGACCCACCTTGGCCGGTTATGCCATAGGAAAGTGTGGAAGATGGTGATCACGGTGATACCTTGTTTGCCACCTAACTCCATTCCTAGGCTATTCATCCAAGCATGCGAACTTGGACGGACGAGATTGATGGAGGAATAACCGTTGGATTAGGGTTTGGAAGGCTTGCAAGCCTCCCTTTTCACCCTAATGGTTTTCAGCCTTGGGAGGCATGCATGGAGTGGCCGATCGGTCCAGCAGGTAGGCGGGACAACACTCTACATGCCCATGCTTGTTGGAAGTCAACCAGAGCAATCTAAGTCTCTCGTTTCAGCCTGCGATGATGGACAGCCGAGATTAGAAGGGGGCCGTGCATGCTACCTTTGGGCGCGCAAATCGAGACGGCTAGCTGCAATCGTTTGCGGACGATTGGTTGGCCGTGTAGCTGGGCCTACAGTGGACATTCTGGTATGGTCGGCCAGCTAATCCCGCCCTCCTTTGGATTCCGTTCGTTTGTCTCAAAGTGGCTGCCTGCGACCACTTGATGCAAACCCTAATTTAGGGTTTCCGAACGGTTACCTACATCCGACCGAATCCGGCATTTTCCGACCTCTTTTGGTGAGGTCGATGGTGCGAGGGGAATGTTGGGATGACGGTGAGCATGTGCGTGCGCGCTACTCGGTCCCGCGCGTGATCTCGGCCGTCCAACCATGCCTGCGAAGTTGGACGGATGAGATCTATTTTTGAGTTTGTTTTCAGCAGGTGAGACTAACATGGGTAGTCTTGCATGCGTTCAACAGGGCTAATATAACCCGCCGTCAGGTAGCCTACGGGTGTTTGCATGTCGAACACAAGGCTTTAAGCAGGGCATTAATTGTAATGCTGCAAACCTACAGAAAATCGGGATGGTTGCTACATGCTCCGCTCTGCGTAGGTTATAATTATCATGGATGGTTGCACATGCTCCAATGAATTAATATAGTGAGAATATTAACCGCATGAAGGCTTTATCCCTTGCAGGACGTCAGCTTAGAATTTGGCTTTTACAATTTTAGCCCTGAATAGAATTCCACCATCAACAATTATAAAACAAGTTCCTTGCACGATCTAAAAAATAAATATACAAGAACAACCTAATATGTACCCGAACTGTATACGGATTCTGAATTCCAACAAAAAAAATTCTTGCAATATTTTTCAAAACCCGAATTCACAAGAACAATTTTAGTTTTATACAGTTTGAGCCTAAAAACTTTCTAGGTTTTTTAACATACCAGCTACTTTTGTGACTTTTACTGTACAGATAAACAGTATTAATGCGGAAAAGAAAAACACAAGATACTAGAAATTTTGTTAACGAGGAAACTGCAATCTTATAGAAAAAACCCCGAGATCTAGTCCAACCACTAGAAAAAAATATCCACCAATCAGATATCAGACTTGAATATTGTTAATACTGAATCGACCCGCCTGTCAATTCAGTTTCAGCCATGCTCCTTAGGTCTCTGGATCCAACGTGATCCTACACATTTGATTTTTCCTAGTTGACGTCCTTTACAACCCTTAGAGGTTGCTTCAGCAGCAGTGAAAACTTTTAAATAATTTTGCCTCTCACAAATAGCCTATTGATTTCCTTTAGAAATATATACAATCAAGGTAATCAAATTTTTTTTTATGAGGAATCTTCAAGGATATCAAGCAAACCTCAACCATTAGGATAACTTACTCTCTTCAAAAGGTTATAAAGATGCCTAATCGATTCTGAAAAAGCGGGGGTCTAAAAACCTCACCCAATATTTCGCTTAGCAATGTATGGACTAACTCCAATATAATTTTAAGAGAATCAACTAGACAGTTAGACTCAATCTTAAGAAAAGTATATCAAAGAGTTATATCTCAATTTCTCAATTCAATCCGCAATCAAACAAATAAAGATTTGCGAGCCTGATTGAATATAAGAGGAATAACTTGAACGGTACCAAAAACCAATGTTCAAGGATCAATCAATTTCAATCAACAACCAAAAGGGGATTTACCAATTGATCGATTCAAATGCACACCATGTGATATTTCAATAATTTAACAAAATATAATGCGAAAAAGAAATAACACAGACACCAGAAGTTTTGTTAATGAGGAAACCGTAAATGCAGAAAAACCCCGGGACCTAGTCCATATTTGAACACCACACTAAATTAAGACGCTACACACATTAGCCTACTACAAAGCTAACTTCGGTCTGGAATGTAGTTGAACCCTAATCAATCTCACACTGATTCAAGGTACAATTGTGTTCCTTACGTCTCTGATCCCAGTAGGATACTACGCACTTGATTCCCTTAGCTGATCTCACCCACAACTATGAGTTGCTACGACCCAAAGTCGAAGACTTGATAAACAAAAATGTCTCATACAGAAAAGTATATATGAATATATAAATCTGTCTCCCATAGATATACCTATGAGTTTTGTTCCGTTTTTTGATAAATCAAGGTGAGCAGAAACCAATCGATAACCCGGACTTATATTCCCGAAGAACAACCTAGTATTATCAATCACCTCACAATAATCTAAATCGATTAACGAAACAAGATATTTTGGAATCACAAATGATGAGACGAAGGTGTTTGTGACTACTTTTCAATCTTGCATATCAGAGATATAAATCTCAAGCCAATCTTACGATTATACTCAATCACGATAGAAAATAGCAAGATCAGATCACGCAACTGCAGAGAAAATAGTTGGGTCTAGATTCACAATTCCATTGAAGTCTTTAAGTCGTTAACCTACAGGGTTTCGTGAAAAACCTAAGGTTAAAGGAGAATTGACTCTATCTTACACAACTAGTATCACAATCCCAATGAAGTCTTTAAGTCGTTAACCTACACTTATTATCCTAATCCGAGACTTAGCTATAAGTAGACTAGAAGTCAAGACTTATAGTTTTGGCAACTAAACTTGACAAACAAGATTGAGATAGCAATGCTTGCGAGTTTGACCGAGCAATGCTCTAACAATCTTCCCCTTTGTCAATTTTAGTGACAAAACTATCAATACATATGAAATACAAAATAAATAAACTTTACAGCTTCTCATCCAAATGCTTGATCTCCTTGGTTCTTCAACATTACTCGAAATCTTCGTCACTTCTAAGTACTCCAATGATTCTAAAAGTGTTCAAATCAGCATCATTATTGTTAAAGATCCACAGCTATAATAATGATAAAACAATAGATCTCAATCATTGTTATACAGTGTCATAGTATTATTACACAACATCAAAGTTCAATTGTATCACAACTTCGAAAATAATACTATGGTGATATGTATCACTCCCCCTTATTCAATACTTCATCTCACATGAAAACCACTCCCCCTTATATAATGATCCGAAAACCATATGTATTTGTAGTGTGAACTACACATTAATTCTCCCCCTTTTTGTCAATAAAATTGGCAAAGGTACGAAAATTAGTGGGATCCTAATGAAATTTCCATAGAGATACTTCATGACCAAAAGAAAAGCACATATCAACTTTTTGAGATGCAATCATATAGCCGAAACTAAATGCATTCATCAAGGAGTTTATAAAGATACAAGATAACCCCTATAATATTCCACAACCGTACTCCCCACAAAGATTTGGAAATTAAGCAAAAGTTCAATTAAGAACTCTCCCCCATAAAATGTTATTCCCGAAAGAACAACAAGAGAGACCTTAATTTCACAAGAAAAGAAGGATTTCTTTGGACATTAACAAATCAAATAAGAATATGAATTTGTATCCAAAAATCTCAATTAAATTAACCACAAGGGAACCCATGATTAATTTAATCGGAAATGCTCACATAAGAGAACTTACGGAGCCACACAGTATTCACATAAAGATATGGATCATGGAAGATCAACACTGCGGAATAAACAAAGATTCATTATATTTTTCATCACTATTTGCACAATGACATATAATAGACTTTAATCTTTGTAAACAAGAGTTCATCTTTAATCCTTGTAAACAAGAATTCATCACATCTTTCATCAATATTTGCATAATGACATAATAGGCTTAACTTTTGTTTGTCAAAATTTCATTCAATCTTTTATCAATACTTGCATACTGACATATGAAAGACTTAACTCCGTGTATGGGACAATCAAAGTTCACGGACGCAAACATACATATCCCATAAAAGTTGCAATATATAAAACCATAATACTGCAAAATCATCTTCTAAATAAACTTTAAACTTTAAATAAATAAATCTAAAAACATTGCAACATGAAAATCGTTGGAAATATCTATGTGTACTCACAATAATGGCTATAAACCATAAAGATTAATACTGCAAAATCATCTTCCAAATAAAATTTAAATAAATAAATATAAAAACATTGCAAGATGAAAATTGTTGGTAATAGCTATGTGTACTCACAATAATGGCTATTCCAAACCCTAGTTATCCTTCTTAAAACATAAGAATAAATTCTCATAAGAAGTTTCCAAGACATAATAAAAGCATCAAGTTTCTTTGATAGCATCATACCTTTGAAATGGTCCATCATAAAAGGTATCACTTATATCCTTGATTCTTTTGACCGTAGATACACCATGTTCATGGGTGAGAACATTAACTTTCCGATAAACTATGCGGACAAGATGCCTAGCTTTAACACAATCCATGATGAGTTTCTTCAGATTTCTGATCAAGGTGTTTTGATTTTCAAGGATTTTGGCCTGACCATCAATAAGCTGATTTATTTGCAGTTGAATATTTGCAGACTCGACCATAGAGTTATTCTGAAAAAGAATTAAATCATTGACAGATTCTCCAACCCAGGAGTTGTACTCTTTCCTTTTAATCATCCTTTTCAAGACAAGTTCTTGAACATAATCGCATCCTTTAGATTATTCTTTCATCTCAAGATTCGTAACTTCTTGAGGTCTTGAGGAGTTTTCCATACCTTTTTTTTTATTATTAGGGAAGGAAAAAAAACATAAGATATATATATGTTTTCAAAAAAGAGAGGAACACCTTTGTTGTAGAAACCCTAAAACTTCCAAGGGAGACATGGACGTTCATGGACTAGTTAGAAATAACATATCAGAAGAGATCCAAGAAGAATAGAATACTCTCTGTTTTCATATATCCATCATCATCAAGACTCAATAATTAAAAATTTAATCAGAGCATAAGAAAGATATACATAGCAACAAGGAGTCAAGTGACTCTACTTTCACAACAAAAACAGCATAGTCAAACATGATACAGATGAAAACCTACAGTAGACTTGAGTATCTCCCAAATGTCATTCTTGCATCTCTAAAGTTAGATACAAGAATGAAATTGCCTACGATTAGGTAGTCAAGTGAGATGTAATCCCACTATGAGTATTGAGAGATGAGTTGTAAATTCCATATGAAAGTTTGAACATGGTATTCTTTACCTTCTTTCGGTTATTTCTTATTCCATAAGAATTCAACATAACCTTGTTAGGTGATCCATCAGAGAAATCTTTCTGAGGATTAAGTCTAGGCTATCTAGAAATTGGTTCCAGAGGATTAGAAGAGACACGTCTCCACCATCTAGACTTATATTTACCCGACTTATTCTCATAAATACTGGGAATGTGTATTTTTATGGTGTAAGAATTTGCACCATTAGGAGGAACACGATTCCTATGGGGATTTCGAAATGAGTGACCATTGAAATCCATTTTATGAGAGTCCTATTTTTTTGCAGGAATAAAATCCATTGTAGTGGTCATTAGAGAGTTTACTCTGTCGACAACGGAAATAAGTAAATTTTGAAGATCAGAAATCTGTTTCTTTCAAGCAAAACAATGTAAAACAAGATGATTCTTTTTCCCATAGAAGGAAAAAGTTCGTGAATGAGAGACATTAGTAGGCACTTGATTTAAGTTCATAACCTTATTAGAAGACTGCAAGAAACACGAATATTTCTTAGCAGAAACTTCCTTTGGATAACTTCTCTTCATGTAATGCAATTTCACTTGAGGATTGGTGATTAGCATAGAAGAGAATTTTCTCATTAAAACAGAGTTTTCCTTTTTCAGGGAATTGCACTGTTCCTAGGCTAAAAGAAGAGATGCACCCAGTCTTTCTTTTTCAACACAAAGACTATTCAGATCGGATGAATGAGTCTCGATCAAACGTTTTTCTCTAACTGAATTTTCTTTAATAATTTTCCCAAGAGTTACTAATCCTTTCACGCTGTAGAGTAGTTTCCTGAACAAGTTTCTCAATATTGTTAGAGAAGGATTTAGTAATATGGTAGAGTTCCCGTTATCGACCAAAAGACTTTTCAAATTCATCCAGGAGTTGAGCATGGTTGTAAAAATCAATCGACTCAGACGATTTTTTTTAGTTCTGGTGACATTCCTTTTAGCTTTTGTCACAATGTCAACTGACTCGTTTCTGCCCCGGGATTCAGAAAAATCAATTAAGGAGTTATCTTTTGAGGAAAACCCAAGATATTTGACATAGTTAAAAGCATTGGAAGACATATTGTTTATGCGTAACACAAAGAAAAACTTCTGTCCACATAGTCAGATCGCTACAAACACACACTTATGAGGTTTTAAACATATTTTCCTTCTCTGATATCAATTGAAAAAGCGGGGGTATAACAACCTCACCCAATATTTCGCTTAGCAATCTGTATGGACTAACTCCAATATACTTTTAAGAGAATCAACTAGACAGTTAGACACAATCTTAAGAAAAGTATATCAAAGAGTTATATCTCAATTTCTCAATTCAATCCTCAATCAAACAAATAAGGATTTGCGAGCCTGATTGAATATAAGAGAAATAACTTGAACGGTATCAAAAATCAATGTTCAAGGATCAATCAATTTCAATCAACAACCAAAGGTTGCATTTACCAATTGATCGATTCAAATGCACAACCTGTGATATTTCAATTATATAACAAAATATAATATGGAAAAGAAATAACATAGATACCAGAAGTTTTGTTAACGAGGAAACCATAAATGCAGAAAACCCCGGGACCTAGTCCAGATTTGAACACCACACTGTATTAAGCCACTACAGACACTAGCCTACTACAAAGCTAACTTCGGTCTGGAATGTAGTTGAACCCTAATCAATCTCACATTGATTCATGGTACATCTGTGTTCCTTACATCTCTAATCCCAGCAGGATACTATGCACTTGATTCCCTTAGCTAATATCACCCACAACTAAGATTTGTTACGACCCAAAGTCGAAGACTTGATAAACAAATCTTTCTCACACAGAAAAGTCTATAGAAATAGATAAATCTATCCCCCACAGATATACCTATGAGTTTTGTTCCGTTTTTTTATAAATCAAGGTGAACAGGAACTAATCGATAACCCGGACTTATATTCCCGAAGAACAGACTAGTAGTATCAATCACCTCATAATAATATTAATCGATTAACGAAATAAGATATTGTGGAATCACAAACGATGAGACGAAGGTGTTTGTGACTACTTTTCAATCTTTCCTATCGGAGATATAAATCTCAAGCCAATCTTACGATTGTACTCAATCATGATAAAAAACAACAAGATCAGATCACGCAACTACAGAGAAAATAGTTGGGTCTGGCTTCATAATCCCAATGAATTTTTTAAGTCGTTAACCTACAGGGTTTCGTGAAAAAACTAAGGTTAAAGGAGAATCGACTCTAAATTACACAACTAGTATCACATAGGAGGTGTGGGGATTAGGTTTCCCAGTTGTTAGAGTTCTCCTTTATATATATTTCAAATCAGCATTTGCAATCTAAGTTACCTTGGTAACAAAACATTCAATATTCACCGTTAGACGAAAACATGATTAGATTCAAGTTAATATCTTTCAACCGTTAGATCGAACTTAGCTTGTTATACACAAATGAAATGTATCTCCATTTAGGTTTGAGTAACCATACCTAAATGTGTACACTTAGTCGGTTCAACAATAGTTAACCAATGGTTATCCATATGAGAACTTTCATATCAACCTTATTCATCTTTACCACAACTAGTTCAAATGACTCAAATGAACTAGTTAGAGAGTTATTCAATTGCTTAGATATCATAGAAGTATACAAGACACAATCGAAGCAAAATCGATTTTGATTCACTCGAATCAATTCATGAATATTATATCCATGGTTTGCAAAGATTGCATTCCTTATTATAAAAATATTTTATTTCATGAACAAACCGATTTTAGAAAGTAACATGCCAAAGTATGCAAACGGGTACGCATAATAAAGTATCACTACACCATTTCCTGGTTTTTGCAACGCCATCATATTTCGGTTTGCAACGAATATAATAGTTGCATATGGAGCAACGGATGTATACATTGCATAATAAGATATCCGTTGCTTCATTTATAAATTAACTCTTGGTAATTGAGTATAATTTGTGCACCGTTGATATAGGTTGTCATCGTGCGGTTAATCTAAATTGTGTTATTTTAAAGGGTTTTCTTGAATTTATATTGTTTTATTTAATATTTATTATTTATCTCAATCTCTTAAGTATGAGAAGTGAATATCACCTCACTCACTCGTTTTCTGCTTCTTATCTTCCTCCTAGACCCAACTCTGAAAATCTCATAGATCCAACTTCAACTCTCAGAATCAAAGACTAATCCCAACCTCATCTCAAAATCAAAATTAACCCATGTATCAGATGTAAATGAAAACCCCCTTTTGTAACCCTAGATTTAGATTTGTTCATAAACCCGAAAGCAAACTTTCATCTCATTTTAGTTTATTTGTTCAGATGCAACCCATCAAATCAAATCTGATTTCAAAAACTAATTCTAACCGCATCTTTGAATCAAAACCATCTCAGAATCAGAACCATAATCCTTTGGAATCCCCTAATTTTGTAACCCTAGATATCCTGAAATCAAAGCAAACCCACATCCATATTCAATAAAGCTGAAGGTACAAGAAGAATACTTCACCAGGTAGAAAACCCTAATCGTTTTACTTGTTTTTGTTATTATTGCTTGATTTTATTTTCGCCTTTATTGCTTGATTCTATAAAGATTTTGGATCTTTTATTTTTGTTTTATGTATTTGTTGGAGTCTTAAATCATGGGTTTCATTTGATTTCAGTTTTAACCATTTGTATGTAGTTATGATGGTTAGAGTCTATGGTGTGAGTTGTTGGTGCTGGTGGCATGGTTAGTACTATATATTTTTGGGTTTAATTGGTGATGATGCATCATTTTTCAGTGTTTGTGATGAAACCCTTGAATTTTCTATGAGAATGGATGATGGTGGTGGTGATGCAGGTAAAAATTGGTGGAGATTTAACTGAAATTTGTAGTTGGGTATTTGTGCTTCTTCTTGTTGTTAGTTGTGGGTTTTTAGTATCCTGTTTTTCTATCATTGTATTGGATAATGGTTATTGACTATTGTTTTTGTTTTCAGAACCCTCAACCCTCTCACGTCCCTGATCTCCCCATGCCAGATACTACAACACTCATTACAGAGGAGCTGAATAATGGTGTTGAAGTTCATGAACATTTGAACAATGAGGAATAGGTGGTTACGCGAGCCTCCTCAAGTTCATCAAGTGTAAATTGAAGTTCGTCAATTTGCAGAACCTGCTGGGCCTATGGTGCAAGAAGATGCTCCAAAGAAGTCAGATGCTACAGCTGTCCGTTCCATCCTAACTCTTTTTTCCCGTTTGAATCTACTGTAAAGGCGCCTGTACATGTATCACCAACTCCAGCACATGGAGCATCAGCTCCTAACAGCAACAATGCTTATGCAAATAGAAATGTCTTGGAAGAAGGTAACTCTCCCAGTTGTTTCGATGTTTATGACACATCATTTATTACGAGAAAATTTACCTATGTTATGTTCTGCTATTTTTTTATTAAATCATAGAAATGTTGTGTGTGTATTCAACCTTATCCCATATGCATTCTTATATTGTCTTCATATGATTTTCTGTGCGTACCTTGTTTTAATTTTGGTTTGCTTGTTTTTTATTCCATTATCCCATATCCTTTCTAATGTCCTGCATCTCGTTCTTCGTAGTCGAGGGCCATTCCATCTATATCATGAGCCTTCCATCGACTGCAACGGACGAAAAGATAGTTGAGATTTCTAAAATGAGAATGTTTGTTATATATGGATTTGCGGATTCAAGAAGTGAAACAAATCTATTATATGTTTAAAAAGTATGTTAATTATTCACATCCTTTATCACGTCGTTTAATGATCTTGGGTGGTATATTGCAGCAAGTCGACAATACTGTCCTGGGGTTGTATCCAAAGAAATCCAGCGGATCTCCATACATTGCTTCTATGGACGTTTATATGTTTAAGACAGATGTTTTACTAAAGCTCCTGAAGTCAAGGTGTCCTACTTCAAATGACTTTGGATCTGAAATCATTTCATCAGCTGTAAGGGACCACAAGGTCCAAGTAAGGGTTAAATTATTAACTACTCTACCGGTCCTGCCGGGTATATGGGGTTCGCCTATAATCAAGATTTTTCTATTCTTTTATCTTTCATTTCTCATGTTCTTATTGCAATTTCTTGCAGATCCTGGAGTCAATAATTTCTCGTGGATGCTTCATACAAAAATGTATGGTGCAAAGCTCAGTAGTGGGTGCCCACTCTCGTTTAGAGTATGGTGTTGAGATATAGGTAAGCTGACATAAATTTTGAGTAACATATTACTCTTCATGTAGTTCGCAGGACCTAAGCAAATACCTTAATATAGAATGCTCATTTGTTTAGGCGATACTACATATATCGAAGGAAGATGCACAAATTTATGTTTCTGCGCTTAAGTTAATTTGTGTTTGAACATGTTTATGAGATAGTAACATAACAGATTTGGCCGTTTTTGAAAGAGTATGGTTGAACATTTATGAGTGATTCTGATATGATAATCTGTAATGACGAGGAATTTCATGTCCCTAAACTTAACTGCCGGGTGAGCATTTTTTGCAGTAATGATTTGTCACGGTACAGTTAAACTGTATATTGCATCTTCATAGAACGTAGGACAGATGATTAACTAGTTTCTTGTTTCCATCTCCATTTGGTCCATCACCACCAAGAACACCATCATTCACTAATTGCGTTGCTCCCACCACCGCCTTAATCAGGTACATTCCTCTTTATTAATTCCAAATTCGATCGAAAATGAGGTACATTTTCTTCAATTTCGATTCCAATCCAAATTTCGATCTGAACCAGGTACATCTTCTTTTGCCATTGTTGCAGGTTTCTTACGATTGTTAGAAACACAATCAACACCACCACCTTCACCAGGTACATAAGCAACCTCTTTTTAAATTCCTCTTTTCTAATTTTAATTTTGATTTCAAACCCAATTGTTGCATCTCTACCAATTACGTTTTTGTTACAACTCTTGCCATAAATTTGTAACACACTTTAGTTCATTTTAGTCTTGTTGGAAATGATTACGGGGTTAAAGGCTCAAATGGGTTTAGAAATGTTTAGGACCCCTCGGTTTACTCACCAAACACTCAACTGAAGCTGAATAGGAAAACAAATTCTTATTACTTTTTCAAAACTGGTTGTACACGGACCAATCACTTTGTTTAAAAACTCACTTACTCTCACTGTACTTGCACCTTATCCTCACTTGGTGTTTTCACTCCATTACAATTCCAACAGCCAACGGAACTTCCCTATTTATAGGGTGTTATCTACCGACTCTACTCACTCCAGTTTTCTCTAGATTGTTCTTGTACCGACTGACTGTACACACTTTTACACATCCGACTTTGACTTTCTAGAGAATTATAGCTATCGTACCAACTCCAGATTTTTCTAGGGACCAAAAGAACTGGCTTAACTGGATAAGCCTCAAATGTTCAAGATACTTTTAACCTTGATTAATCAAGCATAATCAAGTTTATCTTTCCAATAAGTCTACGAGTTATAACCTTCAAGACCGAGATATAAAATGTTGATTTATATTTATATTCATATTCAGATTTTGGTAACTTGCAGACTTCCTATTACTCACATTTTCCTCTCATGTGGAATCTTCTGTTTTGGTTTCCATTTCAAGCGAACACAAGGTCTACTCTTGGTTACTCATTTGCGTTTTTTATTTTTTTACTTCATGATAATAATTATGGCAACTAACTTCTATATAATATAACTTTAGTTTCCTTAACGTTGTGATTTAACTTTATCAGGGATTTATTAAAACATTTGATAAAACATTTCTCTTTAATTTTGCAGGACCTTCGAAGTTTTTCGCTTCCTTTGTCCATTCAGCGACCACAAGCTTCGATGCTTTACTAAGTCACTTTATTTCACTCGATCCATTCAGCGACCACAAGCTTCGATCCATTCAGCGACCACAAGCTTCGATGCGCCAAACCATCTCCACAGTCTAGTGGCCTTGTAAAAGAGGCTGTTTATTCAGTAGCTCAGTGTGTTTTTGTCCTCTGCCTTGAAGTACTTTGGAAGACAAACTAGCTCTCTCATTTATATGTGCGCAAGCGAAGCTCTGAGTTAGATCTTGGTAGACAAACTTATATACTCCATACACGATTGTTTTTTTAGACAAGTCACACAAGTTAACTTTATGAACCTTGGTACTTAATACTGATATCTTAAGCAATGATTGATGATAATATTTTCATTCTGTATGGATAATTAGGTTTTCTGCTTCACCTGGAATGTCAGGTGCAAATATCTGTCTGAAATGGTGTGGCAGATTCAAAAATCATATATTCAGGTGCAGAAATATAAAAAAATGAATCAGCAAAATTCTATTTAAAAAAAAAAACCTAACAATTTTTTTGCAACGGATATAAATGATGTCATCTTTTTCTTGTGAGACCCACTACACGTGTCCTACATCGATAAACGATTTTTACATTGCTTAAATAAATGAATACGTTGCTTAATTAATTTAAGCAACCTTTATATACGTTGCTTATATTATTTTAAGCAACGGATGAAGCAACGTATAAAACGTTGCTTTATTTAATTTAAGCAACGTTTGTAGACGTTGCTAAGAATTTGTGATGCCGTGTGGGCAACTTACATAAGCGTTGCTTAAATTAATTACAACAGAAATATCCGTGGTAAATTAGGGTTTTTGGTGTAGTGTATCCGGATTGAGTTTGTTTTTTACTTTCAAACTCGAGTAGAAATTCACGGACGTGAACCTTCCGCCAGTATGCGTACGGGTACGTATACTTACCCGGATTTCCAACAACCGACAGTACGCGTACGAGTACGCATACTTTAGGTTCCCGATTTTGGACTTTTACACAAATGTGAGAACACACTATGTCTATATCCAAATATGGTTACTAGTTCTAAACTCTTATTTCAATCATTGAAACTTTCTTAGAGGATGTTAAAATAGTTGTTATTTACAAACTATTAGCATCAAAGCGATTTTCAAGTTATTGAAATAATCAATATGACTTTCGTCACGAGTAAAGATGAAATTTGCTAAAGCAAAAGCTTACCAACACATATTTCGATAAATATATAAGCGAGATAAACTCATCTCGAAATAGCAAATGTGTATAATTGAAGTCTATATCGCAATACAGCTTTTGTCTCAAATAGGAGATAGAGTAGATGGACTTTTGAGTGATAGATAAGTTCAAGTTTCCACATACCTTTTTGTTTATGAACGCCGTGGAGTTTAAAGCTCAACTATAGTTACTATCCTAATCCGAGACTTAGATATAAGTAGACTAGAAATCAAGACTTATAGTTTTGGTAACTAAACTTGACAAACAAGCTTGAGATAGCAACGCTTGCGAGTTCCACCGAGCAATTTTCAAACAGATTCTAACTCATAATATCATTCTAAAATACATATGAAACTTGTGAAATTACAAATTCCGGAATGAAAAGAACTTTGTAACTTTTATGAATCTTATTTCATGGTCGATGATTCTTGAATGGCTATATACCAGAAAAGATGGCCTTATAATAAACAATAATTACGATGATCAAGATAAGATTTTGGATATCGAGAAATATCAGATAAAATATAGTATGAACTGGCTTCAAAAGTTCCTAAGTGGAGACTTTAAAAGTCGTAACCTAATATAGTTTCATTAGGAAACATATGTCTTTGGAGGACGACTTTATCCCCAACTAGCAACAAAGCATTGCCAAGATTGAGATTCTAGGTTGCAGATAGTCCTCTATTTATAATGATGAACAAGGCTAGGTAGATTACAATCAAAGATGAGTTCATGAACTAGTTTCCATGTTTACTAATTACTTTGACACCAAGTAAGCTTAAATTATTTATATAGATTGATCATGCAAGAATGTGAGAAGTTTGCCTTGAATTACAAAAAATATTGTGCACTCGCGTATTTATCAATGTAAGCTCTGATCCCAAGAACAATGGTTAAGTTATCCGTTAACCATCGAGCAATCGTGGAGTCCAGTAACTCTCAAAGACTAAATTAGTTCGTGAAATTTCCAGATAGTTTGTGAGTAAATCGTCGTCTCGGAGTTCTGAGAACTTTCATAACCATAAGTTAACGAACTATCCAATTCAACTCATGTGTTTAAGTTATAAAAATATCCTCTTAAAATCATCTAATTTGCGCTCTAAGCAAATTCAGTCCGTGTATATTTAAAAGTATCCAGAAACATCCCAAAATCAACTGGTTCGGGAATTGATCAAATCAGTTTGTACATATGGGTTAATAAAAGAATTAATTCATCAAGTATATTATTTATAGCTCATCCATGAACTTCTGAAGCAATTACAATATGTTAAACAATAAATTGTTCTCATCTATTTATGTGATAAGTTCTTTAGAACATCTATTGCTTGACTTTATAATTCGAGATTTATCAACTACTAGTTTGAAGTCGAAATTTTTTTCTTTGCAATATTCATCATAATATTAAAGTCATATATACGACGTTGTCTCAGTAGATAGAATGGTTAAAAATGTGCGTAAATAGAATCGTCAGTTTAAGATAGATCTTTAGAAAGCTTTTGACAGTATTAGTTGGAGTTATTCATAAATGATATTGCAAAAAATGGGTTTCTGTTATAAGTGGTGCAAATGGGTTCGCAACTGCTATTCCACTGCCTCCTTTTCAGTCTTTATTAATGACTCCTCTTATGGTCATTTCAAATGTTCAAGCGAAGTTAAGTTAGATATCACAATGGAAGGTTTTTCTAGGTACTTAGATAGAATTATTAATATGAATATGTTCAGTGGTTTTGCTAGTATTGAATATGGAGTTGTGGTTAATCATCTGCACAATGCTAATAAAATCATTTTCTTTCTCGACAATAATAGGGAGGAATTGTGCAATATTTTTATGTTGAGAACATGTTTTAAGTATAGTGATTCCATAACCGCATTTGAAATAACTCGATAGATGTTTGGTGATGGTGATGGTGATGTCCATGGCCGGAAACTCTATTTACAATTGTCAAGACTGTAAAGACACCTTTGACCATCGGGATTAAACTGAAAATGCATGTGAGTGACTCACCATCTTACTCAAAGCTCTCTGCATAATCAACCACTTTTACCGTTTTACAACAAAAATTCGGTCCTATAATTAGCATCACGTACGAGAATCAAGTTGGTCGCAACATATATAATTATAAGAATACGGTAGACTGGTAGTGCTTAAGGGTGATACTATTGGTGAACTCATCTATTCTAGACCCTACTACAGAGACGTTTTTTCCCCCAAGTTACTTGTAACTATTGGTGCAAATTAGGAATTGGAATGCAAGCTTATAAAATATGTTTATAATTAGCAAATTCGTAAGAGGCCGATCCCCATACTAAACGCCATTCTTTGTTACCGTCATTAATTTTCTTAATCCAAACATTCACTGGTCCAACGACAACACAATATCTTCGAATAATATTGTAAGAGCAATTTAGGCACCCACGCTCTTGTTCTAATGATCTTGCCCGCTGCTTCTTTCTTCATTCTTTGCTCGTTTTAGCACCCAAAATTTAGCTCCTCGTCAAAAACTGCATCATCAACTCATCACCTCTGATGATCAAAAAGAAAAAATAACTCATCACCTCTTGTCCCATATATAACGTAAGTACTTAATTATTTTATACACTAGTTCCTATGGATTATGATTATGACCTAGTCGCAGCTCTAAATCCAACTCATCATCTTTTCCATCTATCATTGTTTCGATTTCTTCTCTATGTGATGAAGTGCCGATATTTAAGCTCAAATTTGTACACCAATCTTCAGGAACATTCTCAGTTATGTTAGTAGTCGACCTTGAAGGAGGAAAATATATTTGGCATGGTGAGTACTGATTAGTAGCCGGTGAGGGAAACCCCGGTCTAGCATATCCAATATGCTGCAGGCCTGATGATATAGGAGGAGGAGAACAAGGAACAGTGACCGGCACCACAGGTTGTTCTCGTACCCTAGTAGCTCTATCTCTTCTATAGATATTCATATGTCCACCTAAGGCTTGTGCAGTAGTGAAACCTCTCTTACAAAATACACACTCGTAGTAAGATCGAGTAGTACCGGCTGCAACATCGTCCTTGTTCACCACTTGATTATCGTCGTTATCGAGCTTATTGTTATTTCTTTCTTTGCTAGAACTCTTTGGTGTCTCGTCGGGTCCATGATTTGATTCCATGATGTTGTTGATGGGTAGTAGTTTCTTGTGAATGATCGCAAAAGAGTGAGAAAGAGCAGGAGAGGGAGAGAAGGACCGGGCGAGAGTCGACAATTTTATACAAAGAAAGAGAGAGGGGGTAATGTAAAAGGACAAGTAAAATACATAGGCATATATCGTCATAGTTGTTTCAAAGAAGAAATTGTAAAGTTTGAACGTTAGTTATTAACATGTATTCATTGTAATAATATTTCTGCATGTAGAAATATCCTATTGGGCCATGTAATATCTTTGGTTAATTAAGAATATTGCTAAATATATTGGTTACCATTTATTGGGCTTATTTCCTATTATCTCTTCCTTGATGGACGGTCGAGATTGATTGCTAACAACCTCATCAAGAACCTACGGTCGAGATTGATTGCTAACAACCTCATCAGGAACCTACGATCGAGATTGATTGCTAATAACCTCATCAGGAACCTATGGTAGAGATTGATTGCTAACAACCTCATCAGGAACCTTGGTCATCCTTCTACCTATAAAAGGAACTCTATAGCCATCAGTATAGAGAAAGAAGAAGAAATTTCATTTCATTACACAAAAGGTCAAGAAGGAGAAACCAAGTTATCCCACTTCTACTCTACGGGGTAATTGCAGCCTTGGAAGATTGCTTCATCAATCAATGGCTTCATCAGGTAATATGTTTTAACACAACTATGTATATTTGATTATCATATTGTTCAATGATCCAACCATAATATATATATATATGAAAGTCTAATATTTGGTATCAGAGCTTGGTTTAGAACTATATGATTTTCTATGATGTTGTATGCATAAATTGTGTGATATGAATTAATAAGAAAGCCTTTTGTGAAATTTTTCGTAAGTCTGTTAATGAATCTTGATGATCAATTTTGTGTTGTTTTGATCAAGTCTCTACTGAAGCTTAGGGACAACTGCATAAGTGATTAAATGAAAACACTATTATAGTTAGTAGTGTTAGTAGCTTTGAAAAATTAGGCGTGCGAATAATTGTCGAACTCGCATGCTGCTACAAATCATTAAGGTGAAATTATTTAATTTTTAAAATCATTATTTAACTTTAATCATTATTTGAATACAAATTAAAGTTAATTTATTGAATCGTTAAAATATAAATGATTAAAGTTAAAGTTATAAAATAACTTCCCACTACGATTTGTATTATGTTAATTATAAAATACAAATAATAGTTTATATTTTATATTATTCCCACTAATTAATAGTTTATATTATATTATACTCATTATTTGAACTTTAACCAATAAAATAACTTTAATCATTATTGTTAAGTGGGTCTCTATCAGTGTACACTGAACGGTGACCGACTCTGTAATTGTTTAGAGTCAGACGTGTCACTGTATCAAGACTTGGTCTCGCAATTATTTTGAGACAAAATTATGACCAACATGTAACGTTATTCGAATCAGTTTAAGTTGGTGGCCCCAAATGCGTTTTAATTTTGCCAACAAAATGTGAATCAAGAATTGGATACCAAAGTAAACGTCTGCATGGGTTAGACTCATGTATAATAAAATAGTCATTTGCCTGTTTAGCTTTGGCATAACTGACTTTGACTGACTATTTGACTTCCGCTGTTGACTTTCACATGATGTATTTTTCCTGGACAATTTTTTATTTCAAATATAGCATAACTTGAATATGTATAGGTTATTAAAATGTTTGAATTGTATGCTCTTTAGCTATTAGAATGAAAAGTTACACACAGGTAAGTATAATTCACATGTTTGAATAAATATTATGATTATGTATGTAACCATGAAAGGCAAAATGTCCACAGCTGTTTGTCTTTGCTTGCGTATATATGTGTAAATGTTTTTATGACTTTATGACATGATTGTTGTTTTAATAAGATTCTACCCACATGAGTTTCTTAATTTATATGTGTGTGAGTATGACTTTGTGTATCTTTGTCATGTTTTACAGCTTCTAGTTCTAAGTATTTGCATTCATATACTTCTTCTATCCCATTCTTCAATGGCACCAACTTCTCAGAATGGAAAGAGAATGTTGAGTTCACTTTGGGTGTGCAGGATATTGACCTTGCTCTCCAAATTGAAAATTCAATTATAGATGATAAGAGTTCCACTGACGATAAGGATCTCTTAAAAAAGTGGGAGAGAAGTGATAGAGTGAGCATACAGTTGATGCGAATGCACATTGATGCAAACATCAAAGAATCACTTCCCAAACAACCTAAAAGTGCTAAAGACTTTATGGAAATCGTAAAGGAACCCTTTAAGACAGCAGATAAGTCTATAGCTGTGAAATTGATGGCTGCTCTTACCACCATGAAGTATACCGATGTAAGGTCAATGCACCAGCACGTGATAGAAATGCGTAGCATTGCTGCTAAGCTCACTGAGATGAAATTAACTGTGGATGAGAACTTTCTTGTCCAATTCATTCTCAACTCTCTACCACCACAATATGCCTCCTTTCAAGTGCATTACAACACTATTAAGGAAAAGTGGACAACAAATGAATTGGGAAACATGTTGGTTCAATAGGAAGCTAGGCTAAACTAGCAAGGTCTTAATCAAGCGCATTTTGTCAACCGAGGAGTGAACAATAAGCGTAAGCCTGCAAAGGTTAATAAGGGAGCACCACAGAATAATTCTGTTCAACCTGAAAAGAAGAAATCAAAGAAAGATGACAATAAGTGTCGTTTCTGTAATAAACCTGGTCATTTTCAGAAAGATTGCATTAAGCGTCAAAAATGGTTCGAGAAGAAAGGTAATCCTTTGGGATTCGTAAGCTATTTTGAAACAAATTTGATTGTTAAAGAAACTTCTTTATCATGGTGGTTTGATTCTGGTGCTAATGTTCATGTTTCTAATTCGATGCAGGGATACCTTTCAACCCAAATCACAAACCAGAATGAAAACTTCCTTTTTATGGGCAATGAAAATAAATCCCCAGTTAATGCTGTAGGCACCTACCGTTTGATTCTAGATCATGGATACTTTCTTGATTTAGAAAACACTCTTTATGTTCCAACTATTTCTCGCAATTTAATTTCAGTTTCTCAACTAGATAGACAAGGTTTTCAATTTCAAATTGCCAATGGATGTTTTAGTTTGTTTAAAGATTTTAAAGTTATTGGTTCTGGTTATCTTTCTGATGGTCTTTACAAGTTAAATTTATCACCATCATCAATACCTGGAACCTATTTAACCATGCATCATAATGATAGAACTGAACATGCTGAGGGTAATCCCTTATTCTCGTGGCATAAGAAGCTGGGACACATATCTCGTGAAAAGCTTCAAAGATTGGTAAAAGATGGGATTATACAGAACCTTGATTTTACTGATTATAGGAGTTGTGTGGATTGTATTAAAGGCAAAATGACAAAAAACACAAAGAAAGGTGCCACAAGAAGTTCCGAACTCCTTGAAATAATACATACAGATATTTGTGGACCCTTCGACGTTCCAACTTTTGGAGGAGAAAAATATTTTATCACCTTTAGTGATGATTTTTCACGTTATTGTTATCTTTACTTATTGCATGATAAATCTCAAGCTGTGAATGCTGTGGAGCAATTCATTACCGAAGTTGAGAGGCAATTAGAAAAGAAGGTGAAAATTATTAGGTCTGATAGGGGTGGAGAGCATTATGGAAGGTATGACGAGACAGCACAATATCTCGGACCTTTCGCTTTACTTCTTCAAAAGCTTGGAATTGTTGCTCAATACACAACGCCAGGTTCACCTTGGAAGAATGTTGTAGCAGAAAGGCGAAATCGTACTATAATGGAAATAGTTAGAAGCATGATTAGTCATGCGAGTTTACCCTTAAGTTTGTGGATGTATGCTCTTCGTTATGTTGTGTACATTTCAAATAGAGTTCCAAGCAAAGCAGTTCCAAAGACTCCTGTTGAACTGTGAAAACACCTGGAATTCTGGGGTTGTTCAACAGAAGTGAAAGTTTATAATCCCAAAGAAAAGAAATTGGATATGAAAACTGTTAGCGGTTACTTTATTGGTTTTCCTGAAAAATCCAAGGGGTATATTATTTATTGTCCTAACCATAGTATGAGATTGTTGAAACTGGAAATGAAAAATTCATTAAGGATGGCGAAGTTAGTGTGAGTACACCAGTGCAAGAAAAATCTGTTCAAGAAATCAGAGTAATAATCCCTTTACCTCGGATTTCTACAGATATTGTGACTCCTCCGGTTGTAGAACCGAATGAAGAGGGAGAAACACAAATAACGGCACCGGAGCTTCATGATGAGACTATTGCCAATGAAGAAATTGTAGAACAACCACAAGAACTAGCCTTAAGAAGATCTACTAGAGAACGGAAAAGGGATATTTCTGATGATTATGTGGTTTATCTACAAGAATAGGATTTTGATTTAGGGACTATGAAAGATCCAGTTTCTTATTCACAAGCTATCAAGTGTAGTAATTCTAATAAATGGATTAATGCTACGAAAGTAGTGAAAAAAATCGATGGATGATAATGGAGTTTGGGAATACGTTGAATTGCCTGAAGGACACAAAGCAATCGGGTGTAAATGGGTCTTTAAGACCAAACGCGATGCTAATGGAAATATTCAACTTGTAGCCAAAGGTTTCACTCAGAAAGATGGCATTGATTACAAAGAGACTTTTTCTACCGTGTCAAAGAAAGACTCTCTCAGAATTATTCTGGCATTAGTAGCTCAATATGGCCTTGAGTTGCATCAAATGGATGTGAAAACAACTTTTCTTAATGGTGAGCTTGAGGAAGATATTTACATGTGTCAACCTGAAGGTTTTGTCCTAGAAGGACAGGAACACATGGTCTGCAAACTTAAGAAATCAATTTATGGACTTAAGCAAGCCTCCAGGCAATGGTATCTAAAATTCAACGAAACCATTCAAAAATTTGGTTTTGAAGAAAATGTTGTAGATCCATGCATATACCTCAAGATCAATGGGAGGAAGTTCATATTTTTGGTATTGTATGTAGATGACATACTACTTGCGAGTAGTGATCTTGGCCTTATGCATAAAACAAATGAATATCTCTCGAATTTTTTTGAAATGAAAGATATGGGTGAGGATTCTTATGTGATTGGGATAGAAATATTCCGTGATAGATCACTTGGAACATTATCGATCTCACGGAAAGCATATATCGAAAGAATTTTAGAGAGGTTTGAGATGAGTGCATGTAAGCCAAGCATAGTTCCGGTTTCTAAAGGAGACAAGTTTGGACTCAATATTTGTCCTAAGAATGAACTGGAACGTAAACAAATGGATAAAATACCTTATGCTTCTGTGGTGGGAAGTTTAATGTATGCTCAAGTTTGCACACGACCAGATATCAGCTATGTAGTTGGTATACTGGGAAGATACCTTGTGAATCCTGGAATGGAACACTGGAAAGCTGCAAAGAAAGTTTTAAGGTACCTGCAAGGAACGAAAGATCATCGTCTCACATTTACGAAGTCAGATCAATTTGAGTTGGTTGGCTATACAGATTCCGATTTCATGGGATGTAATGATACTCGAAAGAGCACTTTTGGATATCTTCTTTTATTAGCTGGAGGAGCAATTTAATGGAAAAGTGCAAAAGAGTCGATTCTCACTGGATCAACAATGGAAGCTGAATTTGTAGCATGTTATGAGGCTACAAATCATTGTTCATGGCTGCAAAATTTCATCTCAATGTTTGGAGACCTAAATTTTGCCTCCGCACCTGTGAAACTTTACTGTGATAATGCCGCATCAGTATTCTTTTCAAAGCATGCTAGATATACTAAGGGTTCAAGACACATGGATCTAAAGTACCTATGCGTGAAACAAGCTGTTCAGATGAAAAAGTTGTTCATTGAACACATAGGCACAAAACTTATGATTGCAGATGCATTTACGAAGGCGTTACCTCCTAAGACGTTTTTGGAACATGTTGGAAACATGGGTCTTGAGGGAGTAACAAACAATTAGTTTCACTTAGACTTTTGCTTATGTTTGAACACTTATTGAGATCTTATTATTGTTGTTATTATGAACTTATTTCTATATCCACTTTAGTATACTTTTATGTTATTGGATGAATATTACAGAAATTGTTTTCTTTTGAAGACATTAGTGGACCATTATGATATCATATTTAAGACCTGATTAAGTAAGTTGCTTGTGTTGTGGTACATGAAAGGGAACACGTTGATAACAAGACAATATGCCACCACCATGACTCACATAAGTTATTTGCTTGGTTAAGGTATTACGTTTAACCATTAAATTTGTTTAGCAATTATGCGCGCTTATGTTTTTCTATGATTAACCATTAAATAGATTATCACATGGACCAGTGGGAGAATGTAATAATATTTCTATATGTAGAAATATCATATTGGGCCATGTAATATCTTTGGTTAATTAAGAATATTGCTAAATATATTGGTTACCATTTATTAGGCTTATTTCCTATTATCTCTTCCTTGATGGACGGCCGAGATTGATTGCTAACAACCTCATCAAGAACCTACGGTCGAGATTGATTGCTAACAACCTCATCAGGAACCTACGGTAGAGATTGATTGCTAACAACCTCATCAGGAACCTTGGTCCTCCTTCTACCTATAAAAGGAACTCTATAGCCATCAGTATAGAGCAAGAAGAAGAAATTTCATTTCATTACACAAAAGGTCAAGAAGGAGAAACCAAGTTATTCCACTTCTACTCTACGGGGGAATTGCAGCCTTGGAAGATTTCTTCATCAATCAATGGCTTCATCAGGTAATATGTTTTAACACAACTATGTATATTTGATTATCATATTGTTCAAAGATCCAACCAGGGCCGTTCCTGGGAATATTTTGCCCCGCTAAAGAAAATATTAAGCACAAATTTGATCACATTCATATCATTTTACCAATGTGACTCACTATCATTATCACATTTGCTTTAAAGAACTTCAAAATGAGTTTTTTCAAAGTGCTTTAGTATGCAACGAATAATTTTTTGTATACAAGGTTGGTACAAAAATCAAACTAGGCGGCCAAAGGCCGCTCTAGTTTTTTATTTTTTCTCTTTAACGACAATAACCTAAAATAAAAAAAGAACTCACCAAAGCATCATGTATGCTAACAAAAATGCAGTAAATTTTACATGTTTTTCTAAATAGGAAATAAGACGATGTATGCAATTTTCTTGACGGATTCAATTCAGCTATTAGTAAATAAAAATTTTGATTCTCTAAAATCAATCAACCATATAAAATTAATATTTCATAGAAAAAAATGATTTTACTTTTTTAAAATTATTCAGTTATAATCAGAAAATAATAATTTATAAAGAAAAACTGAAAAAATGCAAACAAAAGATGCAATCAAATTAGGACGAAGAGAGTATAACTATTTAAGTCCTAATTATCCTATTTTTCCCCTTATATGTGATGTAAATTATATGCAGGTCCCCAATAATTATTTATTATACAAATAACTCCAAATATAAAAGATATATTTGGTTGCCCCCACCCCTTGTTGCCCCAAAGCCCCACTTGTCCCGCTTACCCTTCCCGCCCGGCCCTGATCCAACCATAATATATATATATATATATATATATATATGTGAAAGTCTAATATTCATTTCAGCCGGCTGTCGGGTTATGGATCCATCCATTCTTTTCACAGCTTTTTTGATTACTTTAATAATCCAACAACTTAAATGTTTTCATCTAGCTAGCCCTCTCTTGCTGCTTTCATCCCAAACTTGGTCTATTTACCGGTTAACGCGTTTTGTCTCTCTCTCTCTCTCCCCCTTTGGTCAAGAAGAGATCATGACATGATGGTGCTTTACGTGCAAACTATTTTGCCCATTATATTTGTAGTGCAAGTAGAAACAAATGTTATTGTGGCCACTTATGAAAAGAACCTGCAGTAACTAGCCCACATGATGTTGTATCGCAGAACTTGATTCTTTCATATGTTCAATTCTGGATTTAAAGATCACGTCCTATCACTTTGCCCATGGTAAGCAAAACGACGTAGAGACCTCGGAATTAGTCGATTAACAATATTTTGGAATACAACAGAAAAGTAGCCATCTTTAAACATTTCAAAAATAGCGTTTAGTACAGGGCAAATAACAAGAATTAGAGACATGCACATCCCATGTAATCAACCTTCCACGATTCTTCTCTTCATAGAACTGATCAACAAACTCCTATGAGACACGGGAAGTACAGATGACTTCCAGCATATAAAAAAAAAAAAAAAACTCTGACAGCTGCAGAACAACCTCCTCCTCCTGGAATTTTGCTTTGAAACCCTAACTGACTAGGTCAGTCATCATCCCGACCAGTGCCAAATGTCACTAGTATACCATTCACCTTGATTACCCAAGTTATTCATCTTACTTGAAACAATGTTCCCTACGTCAAAGTTCAAAATGAAATGCAGGGAATCTCTTTCTCTGCAATCGAAGGATTCCTTTGGTTATCCGACCAAGGTTTTGCTTTTATTTCCTGTATGTACTGAACTTTAATCGTCACTGAACTGACTCAATTCTGTCGAGTCATTTCAACCTAAGCTAAATGGATTTGAAGGTTGTTTTTAGGCATACCTAAATCTTTCTCGGTATATTGAATAAAGATAAAAAAAGATGTCAAATAAAAAAAATCAGAAACTCCCTTAACCAATTTTTTTTATAATGACAAATCTGCCCTTTGTGAGATTTTTTTTTTCTTGATTCAATGGAGATGAGGAGGGTTATTCTTCATCTAAAAAACCTAGGAAAATACATATCAACTACAACAATGATCCAGAAATGGCTGATTTTTTAGATTATGAGAATGATTTTACACAAACTCAAACTCAAGATGATAATTTTTATGAGCCAAATCCAGATGATGAATACATAGATGAGGAACCCAATGCTTCTAACACACATGTACACTTCTATTTTATGTTTAATCTCACTTTTGTAGCTTGAAATCATCAAAAAATTGTATTTTTCATCTTGGTTCGGCGAACCAGGACTATGTTTGGCTTAAAAATATAAGCCGAACCCACTAAATTGATGAACAATTCGGCTAGCTGAATTTGTTAACGTTATATGCCGAACCTTCATTTTCCAACTTCTAACCTATTTGCAAGATCCTAGTTTGGCTTATATTAAAGTCTAATAACAAGCCGAACCTATTTCTGAGAGTTAGGTTCGGTTTTCATTCTAAATATCGTATCAGCCGAACTATATATTTTTCCAAGTTCGGCTCATATTCAAAAAATCACATCAACCGAACACGATACTGATTTTCCATGAAACAATTAAATTCATACACATTTTGGGGTTAGGATTTTTATTACATATGTTTTCTATTGTGCAGCCTTTTCATAGGATGAACCCAAAAAAAAAAAAGTGAAAATTACTAAAAGTGTTAAGAAAGTGATGTCTAATGATGGAGAATACCAAGGTCCATATTAAACTCATTAAAATCAATGAGATCTTATCTTCATCTTCAAGAGAATGAAAAGACAAACACAACGCAAAAAGAATGAGGTCATTCCGACATCGAACGAAAAAGTTATGGCCAAAACAAAATCGAAAAACTTGAGTGTGCAAAGAGAAGGTTCGGCTGATAACTCAACAACACGAGATATGCGAGACTAGAGCCTGCAAATCAATATTTTCGAAGTGTTTACAGAGAGAAGTTCGGCTTGAAAGTGATCTAATCGAGTCAGCCGAACCTGACAACCACCTGGGGTAAATTTCACTTCTCAGGTTCGGCTGGGAAGGTTTGCAAGATATTAGCCGAACCTGACACTGTTCTGGGACGTATTTAATACACATTTTGGGGTTCGGCTAAAAATTGACATTTACGGTTTAGCCGAACTATTCATAGACACTTTCAGGGTGAAATTTCAAGAACAGTTCGACTCAAAACTCAACTCAATTATCAGCCGAACCCGTTACCGTAACCGTCAAAATCCTTAAGTTCTTTTTGCGTCATAAAACAACAATTCTTATCCACATTTCAGTATTTGGAGCTTCAAATGGTTGAATTTCCGATTCAATTTCTGGTTAAATTGTAGTTTTTACACCTTAATCTTCAATTGGTTCTTCATCTTTAATTCATGGATTGGAAGAGGATTTAGAACACCTGACGTTTGCTTTTTTCTTTGTATGATCCATTATATAATTCAATTTAACCGATGATCAAATTTTCACGAATCGATAATTAATTACGGTGATGAAAAAAAAATCTCAGAGAAAAGGAAGGTGGTTTGGATGGAGGAAGAAGAAGAGATGTTTAGGATAATCTATTTTTTGATTTTAGGTTCAAGGGTATATAGGTAATTGAACTACCCAATAAACACCCCTTATAAGGTCCCCTAGGATGGGAAAACTATTTTGTATGCCTTGAAAGTTTTTAGTATGCCTAAAAACAGCCTTCATGGATTTCTAGTATGGGTTCGACTTCCTAAGCCTGGCCCAAATCTTAACACTATTCCATGCCAAGGTTAAGCTAGTGGGTTGATCTAAACCTTTAGCAGGCCTAACTGAACTCAAGGAGCTTGCCCCTGCCGCTTTGTTCTCCACAGTACAGGTAAGTACAACACAACAACCCTCTGACAATTACAATTTAGATGAGAAGGCATAGAGGGTAAACTAATAGAGATGCAAACATAATCTTCATAATCCAACCCAAGTCTACAAGAACCGACCAATGTTGATTAATTTCAGTTTTCTAGGTCCTAACCAGGAATTATGAGGTAAAGTAACAAGACCAAGACACTGCTGGGTTAACCATACCAAGTCCCAGCAATAAATCAGCTAAAGTTTGACTTTTGTACAACTACCAAATCTTAAAATGCACATAAATATCCTTAAAATGTTGAATACAGGTATGGAGACGGTCATGGGACACAGTAACGACTAACGACACAACACTGGTTATGGAGATACGTCAAATAAAAAAAACGGGTTACAGGAACACACTATATTATTACACACCATTAAAATGAGACACTAACGTATGAACTCGGCCATTTAAACAAAAAAAAAGGAGTTGGTATTGATTCTGTTCTGGCGGTAGATTTCCTTTCTTTGACCTAAATACTTGGCCTAGATTAGCCTAAAGAACTACCCTATAAACAACTCAATGTAAGCTGAATGTTAGGCTGAGCCCCGCCGAATTCATATTCTGCTTGCAGAAGTTGCGGCCATTTATCGACAGCTGGAAAACAGAACTTCTGCAGAATTGATCAAACAAGACCTCTTACTAAACCTGTAAGTTACAATGCGCGAAAATGTTCAGCATATCTCATCCTCCTACCTCTATATGTATTAGAAAACAAACAGGCTTTTAACAATGAAATAACATTGGACCAAGTAGTTGCGCCAATTAAAATTAAAATGCTACGAAATAGAGTATGAGTAAGAGAAAACTAAATGTAGTAACAAGAAGAAAATACAGTCATCTTCTTCCTTCCCATTTCGTGCAACACCCTGTTGTGCTAATTAAACGACCTATATTGCCGCTTGTGAAGATTGTCTAAAATGAGCTTCATGCTTGTATAGATATGACAAATCCATTGAATATGAAAAAAAGAAAGAAAGGAAACTAAAAGAGCATTCCCTCACGTACAATGATACTCTATGATACCCTGGTATAAAACTGGGTCTTGGATAATGAACATGGCAAAGTTGTAATGGAGATTCAGACTTCTACATAAAGCATGAACAGGTAATTCAGTTTCATCCTACGCTTTCAAAATTGTTTGTGATGTCTAAAAAGATACAGAAGCATGTATACTTACTTATACAGATACACCTCAACAGAGACATAGAAAACTTAAGCTATCCCTAGCCCAAGTAATACAAGTATATCCACACCTTGGAAGTCATTATTAGTCCAACTAAAAACGCAACCTTTCACAGATAATAAGTACGGAGTACAAAACAAATATATTCCTTCATTTGGAGTTTTCTTTCTGACATGACAAAAAGATCATTCCTTCCATGTAATAATGACAAAAATCAATTCTGAATTTTATTATTTGTTCCTGGTTAAAATTGATTTACCCATCATAGGCATCAGTCATTGCAAGGACTAATAACTACGTGAGCTGTCTTAACAAAATGCAGGTATTCACATTCCAGCAATAGGGATTTTGTTTCCGTAGCGCACAGAAGTCTACACATCACATTAGGCACTTAAAATGATGTAATCAACTAAATTTAGATCTCCTAAAAGTTTTAAGTCAAAGGATTCACACATTGAAGCTCTGATTAGGTTCGCAAAAAAAAAAAAAAAAAAAACTAGCTGGAAAATCAGTAGTTTCTGTGTCCAAAAACATTTGTAAACGATGTACATATGCTAAAGTAATTTGTTACAGCAAATAACCAGCAATCAAAAGATAATGCAGGATGTTGATAAGACTTAACTCTTCACAGCATTGCTCTCCAATTCCCTCCTCAGCTGTAGAGAGAAATCATCACTCACATCATCATCATCCCAGTCGTCTTCCCACTGTTCAATTACCTCATTCCCTTCTTCTTTGTCATCCCAATCTGCCAATCAAAAGAAAACAGTTCCCATGTCAATCATATAGAAAGTTTGGTCAGATAACCATAACCAATAACTAAGATTTTTTCGAAAACCACAAGTATATACTATTCAATCATATGCATACTGATCATTAAAGTGTATCCACTTTACACTAAGTGTTAAGCCATACCTAGTCATCTACACAGCAGCATTTAAAATTTGTAAGCTCGAACATTTATTAGTCACAATCTAAGCACTAAAATACACTGAAAGGACATACCTAGTCATCTTTACAGCAGCATTTAAAATTTGTAAAATTCGCACACTTAAACTGTCACAATTAGTGGGCCTAAACATTCTCGTCGTCAAAAGATACAAACCCAGAAAACAACCCTTACATCATGACTTAGTGCAAGACCTGTTCAACCGTTTCTAACTAAGTTATTTCATTGAACAACCAAGCATGATTTATATCAAATTCATTCCAAATTTTTACATGCTTGCATAAGAAAAATAATAAACTGCTTTCACAAAATGAGAAAAAGAAAAAGAAATAAAAATACTTCACATTCAAAGACAATATCCTAACTACTAAACCACATAACAGTCATTAATGGTTCATATATCATACTTGACTAGTGATCTTTTCCAAAAGACACACACACTTAGACTCTCAGTCTTTAACAATTATCCAAGAGAACACTCAACAGATAAATCAATTCGCTGAAATAGAAACCGCATGAGATAATCAACACTGTCCAGCTGATAAACGCATAATTCGACATGCTAACAAAACAAACAATAAACACCTAACATTATTCCACGTTTCATAACACAAATATATAAATAACCATGTCTTTCGATCGATCTAAACAAAATGAAAAAATAGGCCCTATAATTACCTTGATTAGTTTCAAATTCTTCAAATTCATCATCATCTTCAAAAAGATCTACCTTTGAATTCTCAGTTGTTACCTTCGCTTCAGTTGACGCCATTACAAAAAACCTAAACTGAAACACAATTTTAGTTATTAAATAAAAGGAAAAACTAAAACCACAACAAAATTTACCTAAACAGAAATCTTCAAAGAGTTCAATCAGTAAAATCCAAAAACAAGAGCGATCCCACTAAACCCCTAAAAACCCATGCGTACGGAGACGGAAGCCCAAATAATTAGGGAAAATCTAAGAGAATGAATCTGAATCAACAAAGAAATCGAGATGAACTCACTACTTAATTGTTCACTTTCTTTGTGTAAATCTGGAAGAGAATGAAAATTTCGTACTCCGGAGTCCTGATGCTAATGCTGCCTGATATTGTGCCAACTTATGGTTTTTTTTATTTTTTATTTTGATGCAGATTCGCAAGCACAAGGAAGTTATTGTACTCCGAACCGACACCGTTTGCTGAACTGCAAATTACAACATTGCTAATGGGTGCCGGATTACTGGGTGGGTATCAAAAATTCATATAGGACAGAAAATTTTATTTTTGTCCTATATGTGTTTTTGTACTTTTCCCAGTAATCTGACACCCCCATTAGCAGCCATGGAAAATTAGGACACCAACGAACCAGAATAAATGTGCATGGACCGCAATAAAAACTGTTTGTAGTATAGTACAAAATTTGCCTAACTCATGTGGCAGTCATTGGTTTGATTTTCTTTTTTTCTTTTCTTTTAATAAGAAAGGAATCAAATTGATTCAAAAAGAAGTATCGCAAATATGTATCTTCTTGGACTTGAAGACATATAACAATCCAAGAAGGAAAATTAACACTCAATTCTTCTTCGCTAAAAAGCTTTTTAGCATTTTGCTAATGAATCTGTAACATGGTTAACATCTTTATGTAATAAAGTGCAGAGCCACTCCTTAAAATTAACTAATAAGTCTTGACAATCCTTAATAATGTGTTTGTAGTCCACTGTATTGATTTAAAACATTAATAGCTCACATTAGAGCAATCTCATACAAGGTGAAGCTTTCTGACACCTTACCTATTTGCCCAAGATTGTTAAGGATCTATGAACATCCATTTCTTGAATCATATTTCGAGAGATCTATGAACCTACGGTAGAGATTGATTGTAAAGCGAAATTGTAAAGCTCGCATGGTTTACTTTTTTAACTCGCCGGACTCCGATCCCGACCGAGTTTTACCTGTAATATGATTACTCCCGGCAAATTCCACGCCATTTCCCCTATAAAATTCAATCCTAACATTCATCTAAACTTCATAGCAAATAATAACTTTTTGACCTTACTCAAACCTCTCTCAAATCGAACCTACCAACCTTGTTTCTCAACATCAACTTTGCTGCAATTCAAACCCATCTTATTAGACAAATCATCTTCGTGCCGGCACGGAACTTTTGAGAAAACATAAGTTCATACACGGGCTACTGATCAACAGTGTCAATAACACGTGTATAGATGAGTGCTTGCACGAAGACAGGTGTTCTGATTTTAATGACAAAGGAAGACACCTGTCAAATATATATATATATATATATATATATATTTTGATTTTCTTTGGTCATAAGACTCAGAACTTAACTTCACCTCTATCTTCTCACCCACCTACTCTAGTCTCTATTCACTTTTCTTCCCATTTTTCTTGTCTTTCTCCGGGGATAATTATTTGAATAACAACTAATACCCAGTCAAAAATTAGTTGAATAGATTTATTTGTTCATTAAATGAAGTGTTTGTAGAATTGGGTTCTTTATTATAGATCACTGAAATGAGTTTGTGATTAGTTGTTAATATAAGTGTGTTTGCTTTTTTATTTGATGAAATGGGGTTGTGATAATGAGAGAAGAAGATTGGAAGTCTCTGTTATAGATTTAGTTCATTTGTCAATAACTTAATTCATTCAGAGATGCAATTCGGTGAATTTTGTAAGTCATTATTGTTTTCAACTTGATGGCCAACTAGTTTAATTGAATCAGATTGATCGATTTGACAAAATTGAGAATCGAATTTGTTTTAGTTTGAAAGTAATATAAGTAAAAATTGATGTAATTCAGTGAATTCGATGGAAACCAAGGTGAGGAACAAATGTTATGCTGGTAGCGTTGGTGGTAGTGCTTGTGATGGGCGGTGATGACACTGGTTGCGGTTGTGTTGGCAGTTGTGGTGGTGCTGGTTATGCTAGCGAAAGTTCTAGTCCTGTTTATGCTGGTGTTGATGGTGGTTTTTAACTTAGGGGTAAAGTCGTAAAACCCTAGTCAGACAGTGATGTCACAGGACTTAAACACATTTATTGAACCCTTTAATATGTCTGCGAGAAAATTACCAGGGTAACTTTTTTTAATTAATTACTAATTAGGGTTTTGATAGGCCAAAACCCGAATTCCCATGCCACATGTGCCAATGGAAAACCATGCCAGCCACATCTACCGCGCCAAGGCATGCCAACCATGCTAGCCGCACCCCTGTGCCAATGGAAAACCGTGCCATCCACACCTACCGGGCCAAGGCATGCCATCCATGCTAGTCGTACCCCTGTGCCAATGGAAAACCGTGCCAACCACACCTATCGCGCCAAGGCATGCCGATCATGCTTGCCGCACCCCAGTGCCAATGGAAAACCGTGCCATCCACACCTACCGCGCAAAGGCATGCTAACCATGCTAGCCGCACCCCTGTGCTAATGGCAAACCGTGCCAGCCACACCTACCGCGCCAAGGCATGCCAACCATGCTAGACGCACCCCAGTGCCAATGGTAAACCGTGCCAGCCACACCTACTACGCCAAGGCATGCCAACCATGCTAGCCGCACCCCTGTGCCAATGGCAAACCGTGTCAGCCACACCTACCGCGCCAAGTCATTAGCACACACCATGTCATGGCCCCATGCCAACCTAGTCGCGCCACCATGATGGACATCCCTATGCGGCTACCAAAACGAAGGCGTGCGACATTCAACTGTCGCCCTTCAATCACAGGAGAAAATCCTAGTCGTTCAAGGTTACCAGACAACACATGGTAATCTTTGACCCAAAACCCTAGCTTGGTCACGATCCTAGCTTGGTCACGATCCTAACTTGGTCACGCCAAACCCTTGGGCCCACCATGCCAAGCCGAACCGTACCTTGCCATGGCCCTAGCCATGCTAGCCGCACCATGCGCCCATGGCATGCCAAGCCAAACTGTCCATGCCAATCCCTTGGACCCCACCGTGCCATGCCAAATGCACCATGCCAACCTAGCCGCGCCACCATGCCGACCTTCCCTATGCGGCTACCAAAACGAAGGCGTGCGACAATCAAAGGTCGCCCTTCAATCCCAAGAGCAAATCCTAGACGTCCAAGGTTACCAGACAACACATGGTAACCTTTGACCTAAAACCCTAGTTTGGCCACGCCAAACCGCGCCAAGGCACACCACGCCAATGGCATGATGACCTAGCCGTGCCACCATGCTGGCCTTCTCTACGCGGCTACCAAAACGAAGACATGCGACAATCAATGGTCGCCCTTCAATCCCAGGAGATAATCCTAGCCGTCCAAGGTTACCAGACAACACATGGTAACCTTTGACCCGAAACCCTAGTTTGGCCACGCCAAGGCATGCCGGCCTAGCCGTTACACCATGTTGGCCTTCCCTATACGGCCACCAAAAACGAAAGCGTGCGACGATCAACGACTACCTTTTGTCTTCAGATGCAAAATCTCGACCGTCGAAGGTCACCAAGCTAGCAAGTCTCCTAAACTAGACTTGCTAGGCAACAACAATATACTACATGTTTTCCATAAAAATATTAGAGACATCAACGCATATCACAAACTGGGGGATCCTCTTTGAGTAATGGTTTGGCGGTTTATAGTATGCGGCGTACACTACGCCCGTCATAAGGATGAGGCGGTTAGTAAATACAGGGAGTTAATGGTGAAACGCTCTTTTTATGGAACATCAATTCCATGCGTTAACAGTTTTATGGAACATCAATTCCATGCGTTAACGGTTACTACCTCCTCCCATTTACTCGCCCATTTTTTCATTCCTTAATGTAACCCGAGTACGTTTCATTTCGACTTGTATAAATAGGTCTTACCTATTTCCATCGAACAACAAGTTCAGTTAGGAGAATACAACACTCGGAAAATATTTGCTAGCTTTCCATTTGTTAGCTTCCCACTTTCTGATACAAGTCGTAGAAAACAACTACTCTTCCAGAAATCAATTATTCTGGTCTCATCACTTTCCTTGCTTCCCTCCCCAAAACCAACCCATTCTCCTTCACTTTGTGACTGAAGCAAGTCTGGAACAACCATTTCTTGGTTTAGGTCAGACTTGTACAGATTGATATCTCGAAACTAAAGTACTCCCTTGCAGTACATTGTTTAGGGTTTAAATTCGTTTCTCAACCACACACCCAAAATTACCGAAATCAGCAGAAACTGTTTTCACCCTCAAAAAATTGGCAACCACAATGGGAGATCAATCTCTCGGTTACAATATCGCTCTTCACTTAAAACTCCAACATGGTGGAACTCAGATCCGGATCAGCTACCGAGAACACCAACGCGGAATCTGTCCCTGGTGTTAACGCTACTTCCAACAACATCACTACGTCATCTACTGACCCCAGTAACACCGAAAGCACTCCTTCAGGTGTAACGTCGCCGATTACCAAGGCCAGAGCCGCCGCCTCCTCTAATTTCCCTACGCAACTTGCTAATCCTGACAGTACTGATAGCGCTCCTTCAAGCGTAATGCTACCAGTCACCAGGGCCAGATCTTCCACTACCGCTCCTAACGCTTCGTCAAGCATGGCGCCTCCATCCGCCACCAAGACTCCAACTACCCCACCAACGGGACGAGAAACCGAAGAAACCAAAGGAAGCCGACCTTATATCACCATCGCTGATTTGATGGAACGGCAGGAGGTTCTCGCTAGATCCCAGACGGATATGGTTTCGACACAGAAAGAAGTACTCATCTTTCTCAAAGACCTGACAGAGTGGATGCCGCGTGAGTCATTCCCTCCAGTGCCATTTAGAAATTCCTCCAACACCCCCAACGCCAGCACCTCGGCGGAACGCGTCTCCACGAACGAGGAGATTCGTGACAGAACCCCATTGGAAGTCATCCATCCAATTTTGTCACACGAGAGGATCTAGAGCAACTTCTCCGAAGTCGAATCAAGAATGATGACATAGATACGCATCAGCATCAACCTCCTTACCCATCTGAAATACAAATAATTCCTCTCCCAAGAGGATACTCCTCTCCTCAATTCACCCTGTATGATGGCACCAGAAATGCACGCGAACACGTCTCTCGCTTCCTCGAATCCCTAGGCTAACACGAATACTCACGTTCTCTGTCTGAGTGAGTTTTCGAAATCTCTTATCGGAAGACCGTACACGTTGTACAACATCATCGCGCCAAACAACATCCCCAACTGGGGTAGCATGGTTACCGCATTTTAAAAGAAGTACTTCTTCGTGTCTGAACAAGTTACCTTCTTGGACCTAGGAAGAATGTACCAGTGGGAAAACAAACATCCGACTGATTTCGTTAAGAGATTCAGGGTTCAAGCACTAGACTGTCATGACCCAAACGTGACCGAGCAACAACTGGTGAATACATTCATCAACGGTATGGCTCCTATTTACCGCTCCCTACTAGAAAACCTGCGTTTCCAGACATTCTCCGAGCTCCAGGAAGCTGCCAGGCGATCAACAACGATAACACCAGCATTATTAGAAAGAGCTAGACTAACCAGAGCTGAAGACGTGCGCGAAACTCGCGGGAATGACGTCCCATCAACAAGCAGTACAACATCGGCCCCTCCTCTGTGAGCGTAGTAAACGAGGGAGGAAAAAGGAAGGCCAGCTTCAGACCAGCAGCCTAAGCGCGAAGTACCAGCACGACGAGCAACTCCGCCACGGAAGGCCGCCGCAAAAGCTCCCATGCATCATCACGAAGCTGAAGGAAATACCCTGGATTTCCCGTTTCCCATTGAGGAGGTGATCGATCTCTTAGAAGCATGGATTTAAGATGATTTTATCAGACTACCATCTCTCAGACGCCCACCGACTGAAGCCGAGATGGCAAACCCCAAATACTGCCACTACCACAGATTTTTTTACCACCCAACCAGTGATTGCAATAGACTAAAGCATATCTTCAAAGAAAAGATAGAAGCAGGGGAACTCCAACTAGGAAACGAGGGAGTACATCGAGACCCACTTCTAGTGAGGAATTGTGGGGTCTCTGGGGACTCCGTGCATGAGACTGTGCAATCCATGATGCAACACATATGAAAAATTCTTTACCTTTCCAAGGTGCAGTGCCAAGATATTTTCGCGGCTCTCAATCGCGTCATGTCAGGCAAACGACTTTTTCCCTCCATGGAAACTACGCCAAGAGCCCAAGCTCTCCCAGCGAGCGTAATCGAAAGGGACAACTGGGGACTGTTGACCACGCCCTATTTAAGAGGTATTGACTTCGATAATACGCTCATCGACGCGGCCTCTGACTTCAACATTATTACTTTCAAGACTCTGAAAGAAGCAGGATTTACCAAACAAGAGGCTACCCGATCCCCATCCGTGATTGAGAATCTGGAAGGGCAAGCCTTGAACGCGCACGACTACATCAACCTCTAGGTGAAGATAGGAGACGCCATAACGCGTAGAAAATTCCACATTTTCAAAGAACTGGGTTACGACGTGATATTGGGGCACTTAAGGGTACTCGACAACAAGGCGAAATTGGGTACATCCCCTCTACCAATGTCAACGCCTGAAAGAATCTCCAACAAACGGTCCCACTTACTGCCGCCGATGGAACCTGGACGCCTGGAGAAGACCCGTTGGCGCTAACTCGTGGATTCCAAACGCAAGTAAGTCTGGCCGAACTATCTTCTCTACAACCAGTCATTTCTTCCCTATTCCGTCATGGGGACTCAGCGCGATTACTGGCACGAACGTTGTTAAGAGATGTGAATGGGGCGCTGGGACATTCAAACGCTTTGCAAAGAATTTGGAAGTTTCCATCGGAACCAACGAGACCAAGATTCAAACAGTTGCACAACACATGAACCCGTTTTCAATCGGAGATATAGTGGTCAAAGTGAACTCGTTTCAAGTTGGGAGGATGACGGTAAAGATAGATGTTCGGATTGGTTTGCCTAAGGAAAAAGAAGGCGACCCTTATCTGGTGGCAGACGTTATTTTAGAAGGATACAGAAAGCTCATTAACACAGACAAGTCAGGAGGTATGATAGTTCACTCGCGATGGCTCAAGCTTTCCAATCCCTAAAACACTGTACTTTTCCAGCCACTCTCCCTTTAGTATTTCCTTCAGCAGTTTCCCTTGATATTTGTATTCCCCTGAGATGGATACACCATTTGTATTCTTCTCCAGAGTTTCATTTTCATTCAAAAAAAAATACATTTCTTTCCGAATGGGTTTTCAAAATCTCAGAAAAATACACCAAACTAATCCAAAATCATTGAGAAGCCATTAACCATCCTATCATAACCAGAAAGCCAAAACCGTGTCAGAAATACCTTATTCAATTACTCAAAAAAATTAGAAATTGCAAACGGGATGCTAATTGGCGAAACCCTAACTTCACCACGAATACAAAGAAGGTAAAGATAAGTCTACAAAACATCGGAACGACCACACAGCAAATAAAAACGATAAAAGGGAGAAGCTAGTCATCGAAAGGTGGAACGCGAGTCGCCTCAGTCAGAGCTATTTTCAAGCACTTTCCCTAACAATCTCTCGGGCAACAAAGGTTCCACTCGACGGCCACATCAGCAGTAGTAACCTCAACATCCCACCCTGAATCCACCTCAGCAGCAACACCACTCGTCTCCTTCCTAACGACCGCATCAACAACCGGTCCAGCATATGCCACCATGACCCGCCCGATGTCTCCAACAACAGTCTCGGCGCCTACTTCGAAGGCTATTTCAGTTTCATCAAATGTGGCGTATTCCTCGAGGGTTTTCTCAGCAACCTTTCGAGGAGAATTTCCCGATTCATCCGCATCCGAATCGATAATTATGACGCCGTCCTGAACAAAGAAGTTACGTTGGCTTTCCCCTAAAGGTTTCACAGACTCAGTTTTTCGTCGTTCCAACCTAGAAGCGGGCTGTACCTCCCTATCACTTGGCCGTGAAGAAGTTTTACTGCACTGAGGTCTCTCATCACACCGGGGCACTTCGTCACTCTCCCAATCCTCCTCTATGTTCACCGAATCCAAGAAGGTCTGAACACGCACCCGCACTTCACCTAGATGGGTGGAAGGTAGACCCTGAATAATTCTGCAAGCCTCATGGAACAACGATTCAGTTCTATCTAACGCCTTCTCATAAGAAGAAAACTGGTTTTCACCGATTCCAAAGCTTTTCTCCGAAGGGTTAGAGGTACGGTTTCCACTGGAAGATCCCATTATGCACTACAAAACCGGAGAAAGTAGGCAAGTTTTTACCCTATCTAACACCAGTAACATACAGGAAGAAGACAAAATAGAAACCAGAAGAAAACATGAGACGATACCTGCAAGGAGGGTGAGCACGATTTCAGGACGAACTATGTGAATGAAGGATCCAAGATCATCTCTTATGATCGACAGAATGATGCAATCCCGAGAAGGGAAGCTTTCAACTAATTGTGAATTAAGGCGTGATGTCCGGTCTTAATTAAAACCTACTTTATCAGTAAATAAAAAGGAAAGTCTCATGCCTGGCTATGCAATATAATTAAGGTTTGGTGAGAAAACGTGGAAGTACGTGTTTGAGACATGCTTGCTCGCGTTTTGCTTTTCTGACTGCCAGCACTGAGGTTCGGGAAAAAAACCGGCAACGTAACCTGAGAAGAAGGAGTAACGCCCCTTTTATGGGCATAACACTCTCGAAAGAAAAAAAATCCCAATTCAAGCTACAAGAACAAAAGCAATCGGGACCGTAAAGACAAATCATCACCACACCAAGCCATTCGTACACGCCTCGCCTCACCAAACCGCACCTTGCCATGGCCGCACCATGCTAAACCGTTCACTCCATTTACGTGGCTCCATCATGCCAAGATGTCCGTGCCATGACTTGCCGCGCCAACACCAACTCGTCAAGCTAACATCATGATGTTCCCTGACCCAGTCAAGATGATGAGTATCCAGACCGAACTAATGATTTCTCGTCCCACCACTTTACGGTCAACACCACAAAGAGAATCTACGCAAAGCTACCAAACACAAGGATCACGAATTCTCCCTACTTCCAAAAAAAGGTTAGACGGATCTCCCTGACCATCTTGCACGATTTACGTTTCGATTCCGTCCTTGTCTGTCACCATGTTCTACTTACCTCGTAACAACGCTCCTATTCCGAGCTAAGCAGGGGACCTAATGTTGATGGTGGTTTATAACTTAGGGGTAAAGTCATAAAACCCTAGTCAGATAGTGACGTCACATGACTTAAATGCATTTATTGAACCCTTAAATATGTCTGTGAGAAAATTACCAGGGTACCTTTTTTTAATTAATTACTAATTATGGTTTCGATCGGATAAAACCCTAATTCCCACGCCACATGTGCCAACGGCAAACCATGCCAGCCACACCAAGGCATGCCAACCATGCTAGCCGGACCCTTGTGCCAATGGCAAACCGTGCCAGCCACACCTACCGCGTAAAGGTATGATAACCATGCTAGCCACACCCCTGTGCCAATGGCAAACCGTGCCAGCCACACCTACCGCGCCAAGGCATGCCGATCATGCTAGCATCACCCCTGTGCCAATGAAAAACCGTGCCAGCCACACCTACTGTTCCAAGGCATGCCAACCATGCTAGCCGCGCCCCTGTGCCAATGGAAAACCGGGCCAGCCACACCTACCGCGCAAAGGCATTCCAACCATGCTAGCCGCACCCTTATGCCAATTGAAAACCGTGCCATCCACACCTACCGCGCCAAGCCATGCCAACCATGCTAACGCACCTTGCTATTTCCCCATGCCAACCTAGACGCACCACCATGATGGCCTTCCCTATGTGGCTACCAAAACGAAGGCGTGCGACAATCAACGGTCACCCTTCAATCACATGGACAAATCCTAGCCGTTCAAGAACATGGTAACCTTTGACCCAAAACCCTATCTTGGTCATTATCCTAGATTGGTCACGATCCTAACTTGGTCACGCCAAAACCTTGGACCCACCATGCCAAGCCAAACCGTCCATTCCAAGTCGAACCATAATTTGCCTTAGCCCTAGCCATGCTAGCCGCACCATGCGCCCATGGCATGCCAAGCCCTTGGCCCCACCATGCCAAGCCAAACCATCCATGCCAAGCCCTTGGACCCCACCGTGCCATGCCAACCTAGCAGCGCCACCATTCTGGCCTTCCTTATGCGTCTACCAAAACGAAAGCGTGCGACAATCAACGGTCTCCCTTCAATCCCAGGAGAAAATCCTAGCCGTCCAAGGTTACCAGACAACACATGGTAACCTTTGACCTAAAACCCTAGTTTCGCCACGCCAAATCGCGCCATGCCCTACGCGGCTACCAAAACGAATATGTGTGACAATCAATGGTCTCCCTTCAATCCCAGGAGCAAATCCTATCCGCCCAAGGTTACCAGACAACACATGGTAACCTTTGACCCAAAACCCTAGTTTTGCCACGCCAAACCGCGCCAAGGCATGCCACGCCAATGGCATACTGACCTAGCCGCGCCTCTATGTTGGCCTTCCATATGCGGCTACCAAAATGAAGACGTGTGACAATCAATGGTCGCCCTTCAATCTCAGGAGCAAATCCTATCCGTCCAAGGTTACCAGACAACACATGATAAACTTTGACCAAAAACCCTAGTTTGGCCACGCCAAACCGCACCAAGGCATGCCAAACCAATGGCATGCTGACCTAGCCGCGCCACCATGCTGGCCTTCCTTATGCGGCTACCAAAACAAAGGCGTACGACAATCAACGGTCGCCCTTCAATCCCAGGAGCATATCCTAGCCGTCCAATGTTACCAGACAACACATGGTAACCTTTGACCCGAAACCCTAGTTTGGCCACGCCAAGGCATGCCATGCCAATGCCATGCCGGCCTAGCCACGCCACCATGTTGGCCTTCCCTATACGACCACCAAAAATGAAAGTGTGCGACGATCAACGGCTACCTTTCGTCTTAAGATCTAAAATCTCGACCGTCGAAGGTCGCCAAGCTAGCAAGTATCCCAAACTCAACTTGCCAGGCAACAACAATATACTACATGTTTTCCACACACAAAATCGAGACATCAACACATATCACAAACTGGGGGATCCTCTTTGGGTATTGGTTTGGCGGTTTACAGTGTGCGGCGTACACTACGCCCGTCATAAGAAAGTGTCATAAGGATGAGGCGGTTAGTAAATACAGGGAGTTAATGGTGAAACGCTCTTTTTATGGAACATCAATTCCATGCGTTAACGGTTTTAGGGAACATCAATTCCATGCGTTAACGGTTTTATGGAATATCAATTCCATGCGTTAACAGTTACCACCTACTCCCATTTACTCACCCATTTTTCCATTCCTTAATGAGACCAGAGTACGTTTCACTTTGACTTGTATAAATAGGTCTTACATATTTCCACCGAACAACAAGTTCAGTCAAGATAATATACAACACTTAGAAAACATTTGCTAGCTTCCCATTTTTTAGCTTCCCACTTTCTGATACAAGTCGTAGAAAACAACTACTCTTCCTGAAATCAATTATTCTGGTCTCATCACTTTCCTTGCTTCCCTCCCCAAAACTAACCCATTCTCCTTCACTTTGTGACCGAAGCAAGTATGGAACAACCATTTCTTGGTTTATGCCAGACTTGTACAGATTGATCTCTCGAATCTAAAATACTCCCTTGTAGTACATTGTTTAGGGTTTAAATTCATTTCTCACCCACACACCCGAAATTACCAAAATCAGCAGAAACTGTTTTCACCCTCAAACAACTGGTGGTGGTGGTGTATATTACGGTAGTGGTATTGGTGAGGAAGAAATGATTAATGTTTGATTTAGGTGGTGGCGGTTCTGGTCTGGGTAATAATGGCGGCGGAGCATCTAGTGGTGGTGCTGGTTATGGTGTTTGTATCAAAATCTCGTCAAGACCCAGTCTAAAGAAAAAAACGAGGAGGGGTGTTTTGGTGATGGTGGTAATGGCGGTGGTGCTATCGTTAGAGGTGGTGGCGGAGCTGCTGATGGTTGTGGAGGTGGTATTGGTGGCGTCGTTGACGGTGTTGATGGTAGGGTTAGGTGAAGAAATGAGGTGTTGTCGTTAGAGATGGTGGCGGAGCTGCAGGTGGTTACGCAACGCTAATAGAGGTGACGACGGTGATAGTGGTGTTTGTGAAAAAATATGGTTTTGATGTTAGAGATGGTGGTTGTGGTGGCGGCGGAGCTGCTGGTGATTGTGGAGTTTCTGTTGGCGGCAGGTGAAGAGATAAGTTGTTGTCGCTAGAGGTGGCGGTGGAGTTTCTGGTGGTTATGGATATGCTATTGGTGGTGGTGGAAGAGACGCTGGAAGTGGTGCAGGTGGCGGTTGTGGTTCTGGTTGTGGAGAAGGTTGTGACGATGATGGTGGTGGAAGGAATGATTAATGTTTAATTAGGTGGTGCCTTGGTGGTGGTGGCGGTTTGGTGGCGGTGGAGGTCATGGTGGTGCTGGTTCCGACACATATGGTGTTGGTGAAGGAAGAGAACAGTAGAGATGGAGGTGAAAGAAGAGAACAGTAGAGATGGCGGTGAAAGAAGACACTACTGCATATTGATTTTAGTGTTTCGTTAAAATTTGTCGGCAAAACAAAAACATGAAGGGCAAGTTAGTCATTTCATTGTTGATTGAATTTTTTTTGTTACAAACACCAAAATCCTTTTGTGGCAAATTAAAAAAAAAAGTCATACTTTACATTGATACAAAGTCACTATATACAGAGTCCTCCCTCGCTTCGCTCGGTCAACCCAATTATAGTTAGGCAGTTAAAATGGAGGATATTGTCTTACTACAAATGGTTGGGACAGGCACACATAAATACTCGGGACGGAGGATCTGGACAGCTGTTATCTATGACTCCGTGTGCATCATTATATGCATAAACATTCGATGGACACGGGAATTACAAGCCTTGATTATGAACCTTCTTCTTAATTTGTGTTCTGTTTTTTCATAATAACAGTTACATGGCTAGGTATCTGATTAGTAGTAGTTGGAGCAATATTCTTAATAAATTTTACATAGTCTCGAATTTTGCTACAAGGCTGAGATACCATTATTACTAAAGCCTAGTCTATCCGATTATGGAAGATTAGGACAGAGGACTATATCGTGCTCACACCGGTTACACAGATAAATGTCAGGTACATTTTCCGTATTGGTGAGTTGAACACAGCGCATATGTTGCCAAACTTCACAAATATCACAAGCAATCATCCGTTCTCCATCATCTTCCTTGGCTCCACAATGACAATCAATTATCATATTCTGGTTCTTGTCCTCAAAAATTTCTTCAATATTAAACTCCCTATCAGCAATTTTTCCAGAAACAACAATACTAGTACCTGTTGGTTCAACCAAACCATAAACCAAGTCCGTTTCTGCGGCATTCAAATCTTGAACTGACTCTGCAATTAAACTCTTTAAACCCCAATACATCTCCTTAAACCTCCTCTCCACTTCTATCTTAAGTTCTCTAAATGTAGCATTGGGAGGCAAAATGACCAAGTCCTCATATGGTGAAGGCTGTTCTAAGATCCTCTTGGTTATTTCCATCACCTCATGGCCGTCATTCTTCAACCTGACTGAGCATAAAAGCTTTAATTTCTCTTCATTACCGATCTCAGTTTTTTGCCATAAATCTCCTTTGTAATCCTTAATGAGATATTTAGAGTCAAGAATTATCCTTACAGCTATTGGTATCACAGAAAGTAGACCTATATTTTGTGATAGTTTTGGTTCTTTGAAGATGAATTTGTACAAGTAGAATAAGTCCTTCATGAGTTGATTTCTAGTAATTTGGTGACGATATTTCTTCGTGGGATCACCCGGAGAAAAACCTTCACGAAAATTAGTTGATAAATCCTCCAAGCAATACTCAAGAACTTTTGTTACTGGATTTACAGTTCGGCGGACCACGTAGCCCCCAACAATTTGGTTTCCTAAAGATTTTAGAACAAAATCAAGTAAACCGGTGTCACCGATATAAACTCTAGCGGCATCCCTTACTTCTTGCCTTGAAACCCATCGAAACTCTGCCTTCATTAAAGCTTCAACGATGACTCTTGTTGCCATCTCCACTCTCTTCGTAGACCATCGACAAGCGGTTTCTGCATTGACGGCAGTAATTCCAGCACTTGTGGTGTTATTTGATGAAGATATATTGCAAATGTCCGGTTGAAGACGCTCCTTTAGTTCTTGCATGAAACGGAAAATATGACCTAATGTTAACAAGGGATTGCCGGAAAGAGATTGATACTTACTAAAAATGACTAGGATTTCCTGGTATGAACTGTCTAAATGTTGAATCAGTAAGCACAAGGGAATGCTTTGCACTGCTTCTATAGCTTTTTGATACATGGGTTGTGTAACACCAAAGCTTCCCCGACCGAATCCATAACCCCAACGTCCAAACCACGATTCGTTGAAGGCAACCCCATGAATCAACCTTAAATCCATGCCGTTTTTCTTTGCAACATCATTTATACTGACTTTCCTACAAAATGTTTGAGAGCTAGTTAATATGAGAGAATACCTGACAAACATTCAAGGTCGGGCACGTCAAAATATACCTTGCTCGTAAGCCAGTGCATATTCGATCCCATAAGTCCATTATTTCAATGCCAGCCAAGTTTGATCCCTTTTCGATCCCATTAATGCTGATGAGATGGCCAAATCCATTGGAGTGCAAGACACCATGCAGTAGATGTCCCTGTGACTCAATAAAGTTTGATATCTCAGCAGCTGTGATAGTTGTCATTGTGGCTGGTCGTCCACTACCCTCACTTTCATAGCTTGAACATACTGTCATCACCTCCGCAGTTTCCTTTGAAGGCACCACAAAATGAAACCTCTCATTGCAAATCAAGTGATTTCCCCAGCCTGGGATATCAAACAAATTAACATTTTTTACGATTCTTCTTTCATATTTAATTATATGGGACAAGGAAATACTGACCTACATATCGGCAATAATGGCAATGACGTGAAGCAGATTTTTCAATTGGTTCTTCGATTATAAAGAGCGAGATACACATAGCAGGATGTCGATTGAGTTCAAGTTGAAAAGACCAGCTATTCATTCCTTCGGATAATCTACTCTCAACCCTTGCAAATTCAACAAGTTTTCTGATGTTATCACGAAATGGACCATTAAATTCGATTGGATGCCCGGGTTCACAAAACGTTCTAAACCTGAAAATCCTTTCTATTCTCTTCCTTTTCTTGAAACTTGTAGAATTCAAATGTTTCATGATTTTTAAGCCTGCTGGCAGAGTTAGAACTCGGTTTTCCGATGAGTATAAGAGGAAGAATGAGGTACATTATAATGAAATGGCATCAACAGACTGCTTCATCACACACTTAGTATGTCCTACAAATTTAATTGGAAAGGAAATCAAAAGCATTAACTTTCATGAACTTAACCAAGAGAGACTATATATATATATATATTGGTGTCTTGCTTTAAGCATGATATGATTCAAAAATATCTCCATTAAAGCGATTTTTTCTTCGAAGTAATCGCAGTAAATTATAATGAGAACATGCATAAGTTCATGCAGCATTAATCAAATTTACGTAAGATATGCAGCTCTCCTTTTTTATTTGGAATTTAGGTACTCAAAATGGGATAATTTAGTGAACTCCGAAGTTAGCTCGAGAAAGTAGGTTAAAAACATAAAGAAAATTCACATAAAACGCACTGTTTCTTGCCTAACTAACACTACTCCAAATCTATGCAAACAACAATTCTTGGTAGAGTATATGTGATCATACACGAGCAAGAAACAATTGATTACCGTCCGTCTTTTTGTGACAGACTATTGGTTTTGGAGTTTGAATTTATATTTAGTTCTATCGGCCATGTTGGTTTTAATGAGTGAAAGTTTATTCAGTAGGCTGATTCCAGGACCGTCTCCAGCATTTTAGGGGCTCGGGGGGGGGGGAAACTTTCAAAAATGGGCCTCTACAGTAGCATAAATGATAAACGAAGAATGGAAGATTAAAATAATTGAAATCCATCCATTCCAACAAGAATTCAAAAGTAATCCAAATTTTATTTGGAAAAATACAGTTGTTGATGGTGGTTTTTAGTTTAGAGTTAAAATCGTAAAACACTAAACCCTAGCAGACAGTGACATCACGACATTTAAAGTAACAAGCATTTACTGAAAAGCTTTTAATGAGTCTCTAAATAATTACCAGGGTATATTTTTCAAATTAGGGTTACGACAAACCAAACCCTAATTCCCCCATGTGCCAATGGCAAATCATGCCAGCCACACCAACCGCGCCAAAGCATGCAAACCATGCTAGCCGCACCCTTGTGCCAATGGCAAATCATGCCAGCCACACCTAGCCCAAGCTATCCGCGCCATTCCAATCGCACTCTGCCTTGGCCCTAGCTATGCTAGCCGAACCCTTGTGCCAACGGCAAATCGTGCCAGCCACACCTAGCCCAAGCTAGCCGCGCCATGCCAATCGCACTCTGCCTTGGCCCTAGCTATGATAGCCGAACCCTTTTGTCAATGACAAATCGTTCCAGCCACACCTAGCCCAAGCTAGCCGCGCCATGCCAATCACACTCTGCCTTGTCCCTAGCTATGCTATCCGAACCCTTGTGCCAACGGAAAATCGTGCCAGCCACACCTAGCCCAAGCTAGCCGCGCCATGCCAATCGCACTCTGCCTTGGCCCTAGCTAAGATAGCCGAACCCTTCTGCCAACGGCAAATCGTGCCAGCTACACCTAGTCCAAGCAAGCCGCGCCATGCCAATCGTACTCTGCCTTGGCCCTAGCTATGTTAGACGAACCCTTGTGCCAACGACAAATCGTGCCAGCCACACCTAACCTAAGCTAGCCGCGCCATGCCAATCACACTCTGCCTTGGCCCTAGCTATGCTATTCGAACCCTTGTGCCAACGGCAAATCGTGCCAGCCGCTCCATGCCAATCGCACTCTGCCTTGGCCCTAGCTATGATAGCCGAACCCTTGTGCCAATGGCAAATCGAGCCAACCATACCTAGCCCAAGCTAGCCGCGCCATGCCAATCGCACTCTGCCTTGGCCCGATCTATGTTAGCCGCACCCTTGTGCCAATGGAAAATCATGCCAGCCACACTTATCCCAAGCTAGCCGCGCCATGCCAATCGCACTCTGCCTTGGCCCTAGTTATGCTAGTCGAATCCCTGTGCCAATGGCGAACCATGCCATCCACACCAACTGCGCCAAAGCATGTCAACCATGCTAGCCGTACCCTTGTGCCAATGGAAAATCAAGCTAGCCATACCTAGCCCAAGCTAGCCGCGCCATGCCAATCACACTCTGCCTTGGCCCTAGCTATCCTAGCCGAACCCCTGTGCCAATGGAAAATCATGCCAGCCATACCTAGCCCAAGCTAGATGCGCCATGCCAATAACTCTCTGCCTTGGCCCTAGCTATGCTAGTCATACCACGCCAATCCAAACACCCTTACCTTGTCCCTAGCCGCGCCACCCTGCTGGTCTTCTCCTCATGGATACTAAGGTGAAGGCATGCAACCATCAACGGTTGCCCTTCAAATCCAGGAGCAAATCCTGTCCGCCTAAAGTCCCCTCACGACTTTGGCCCAAAAACCCTAGCTTGGCCACGCATATGACCAAAGCTAGCTATGCCATGCGACCATGGAAAACCCTTGGTCCCACGCGCCAAATCGCACCAAGCCAAGCACCCTTGCCTTGGCCCTAGCCACGCCACGCGACCATGGAAAACCCCTGGACCCACGCGCCAAACCAAATCGCACCTAGCCAAGCTAGCCGCACCAAGACGAACGCCCTTGCCTTGGCCCTAGCTATGCCATGCGACCATGGAAAACCCTTGGCCCCACGCGCCAAGACGCACCTATCCAAGCTAGCCACACCAAGCCAAACACCCATGCCTTGGCCCTAGTTATGCTAGAATCACTATGCCAAGCCAAGCGCCTTTGCCCTGGCCCTAGCCATGCCATACGTCCATGGCAGACCATTGGCCCCACGCGCCAAGTCTAAACAACACCCTGGCCAAGCCTTCCCCATGCGGCCACCAAAACGAAGGCATGCAGCCATCAGTGGCAACCCTTCAAACCCAGGAGAAAATCCTATCCGTCTAAAGTCATCTCATGACTTTTCCGGCCGAAAACCTAAGTTTGGCCGTGCCAAACCATGTCATGCCAACGTCATGCCAACCTAGTCGCTCCACCATGATGACTCTCACTACCAAAACAAAAACGTTCAACGCACCAACGGTTTCCCCTCCTCTCAAGATACAATGTCTCGACCTTCGAAGGTCACCAGGATAGCAAGTCCCCCGAGCCTGACTTGCCAAGTCACAACAACATGCTACATGTCTTCCAAAAACGTTCGAGACATCAACACAAACTGGGGGATGCTCATTAGGGTTTTGGTTTGGTGGTCTATAGCGTGCGGCATACACAAATGCCCGTTTCAAGATAGTGTAATGGGAGTAAGGAGGTCAGTAAATGAAAGAAGCAACGGTCAAACGCTCTTTCATTATGGGACATCAATTCCATGAAATCCCATCAATGCCAGGCGTTACCACCTTTTCCCATTTAACTCACCCGTTTCCTTCTCTTATGAGGCCAGAATAAGTTTCTCTCTTGACTTGTATAAATAGGCTTACCTATTTCCACCAGAACACAAGTTCTTGGTCAGTGGAAAAACATCACTCTCAGAAGAGAAACTCCTGCTAGCTTTCCCAAAGCTCTCACCTTCTGATACAAGTCAAGCACCACTCTAGAATTATTCTGGTCTCAACACTCTCTTCGCTTCCCTCCCTAAACTAGACTTTCTCCTCCTGTTGATGGTGGAATTCTATTCAGGGCTAAAATTGTAAAAGCCAAATTCTAAGCTGACGTCCTGCAAGGGATAAAGCCTTTATGCGGTGAATATTCTCACCATATTAATTCATTGGAGCATGTGCAACCATCCCTGAGAATTATAACCTACCCAGAGCGGAGCATGTAGCAACCATCCCGATTTTTTGTAGGTTTGCAGCATTACAATTAATGCCATGCTTAAAGCCTTGTGTTCGACATGCAAACACCCGTAGGCTACCTGACGGCGGGTTATATTAGCCCCGTTGAAAGCATGCAAGACTACCCATGTTAGTCTCACCTGCTGAAAACAAACTCAAAAATAGATCTCATCCGTCAAACTTCGCAGGCATGGTTGGACGACCTAGATCACGCACGGGACCGAGTAGCGCGCACGCACATGCTCACCGTCGTCCCAACATTCCCCTCGCACCATCGACCTCACCAAAAGAGGTCAGAAAATGCCGGATTCGGTCGGATGTAGATAACCGGTCGGAAACCCTAAATTAGGGTTTGCATCAAGTGGTCGCAGGCAGCCACTTTGATACAAACGAACGGAATCCAAAGGAAGGAGGGATTAGATGGCCGACCATACCATCATGTCCACTGTGGGCCCAGCTACACGGCCAACCAATCGGCCGCGAACAGTTGCAGCTAGACGTCTCGATTTGCGTGCCCAAAGGTAGCATGAATGGCACCCTTCTAATCTCGGATGTCCATCATCGCAGGCTGAAACGAGAGACTTAGATTGCTCTGGTTGACTTCCAACAAGCATGGCATGTAGAGTGGCGTCCCGCCTACCTTCTGGACCGATCGGACACTCCATGCACGCCTCCCAAGGCTGAAAATCGTTAGGGTGAAAAGGGAGGCTTGCAAGCCTTCCAAACACTAATCCAACGGTTATTCCTCCATCAATCTCGTCCGTCCAAGTTCGCATGCTTGGATGAATAGCCTAGGAAGGGAGTTAGGTGGAAAATAAGGTATCACCGTGATCACCATCCTCCACACTTACCCATGGAATAACCGTCCAAGGTGGGTCCCTCTCATGCGACCTCCGAACAACACCTGAACATAGCTAGTTGAGTCACTTCAACTTGCAATCTTTTCATCAAGGTTGTGTAGGCTTCAGGCATGTTAAGAATATTTAATGCACCACATGCATTCAATATGCGCCTACAAGCAACTTAATTATTTTACCTAGCACCGTTTGCTACCTTATGTGGGTCCCACGACTCACTCGAGACGTTAATCACGTCACAAATGGGGGATACAAACTAAGGTATTAGTCTGGCGGTTTACATCATGCAACATGCCATCACAAGATCGTGTCAGGAAACATGGGCGGTTAGCGATAATAGGAGAAGTGGGCAAGCAACCGTGTGACACTAACACACAAATCCACTTCCTCCACTTTCCGACGAGAGACGTGATGAAGGCTTATCGACTTGTATAAATAGGTTCTCCTCCCTATTTCCAACAACACTAAAAAAACCAAGTGTTAATACCATCGTATTCAACACCCAGATCCTGCCTGCAACATTTGCTAGCCTGCTCAACCTTCTGTTAACAGGTCATCAAATAGCCTTCACCTTCATACTCTCAACACCTTCTTCGCTTCCCTCTCTAAGATCAACCTCACATCCTTCACCCGTGACGGGAAAGAAATCTGGAATGGCTGTATCTTCGGTTTAGGCCAGAATTGTACAGATTATCTCTTGAATCAAAAGTGCTCATCTTGCAGCATATATTTTGAAGGTTTAAATCCACTTCTCATCCACACACACCCAAAATTACCTAAACCTGCAGAAGTAGTTTTCTCCCACAAACAATTGGCGACCACATTGGGAGGTTAATCTCTTGGTTGTGAAGTCGATTTCTTCGATACCTAACCCTATTTAGTTGATTTCAAGATGGTCGGTCTTAGGAATACCTCGACAGCCTCAGATCCTGATCAAGTTCCCTCCGACGGCACACCTAATGGTCTGGCTGGAAGAATCTCGACGTTGATCGAGTTAGCACGAGTACAGGAGGTTTACACAAGAAACATGGACCTGATCAAAGAAGCGATCAACAACATACTCGACCTCCTCATCAAGATGACGTCAGAGATGGGCGGCCCTGTCATGGAGGTCCCGACACTGGGGACTGAACGCCCCCAAATTAACAGTTTCACTACAGGCCAAAGACATGTGGATCATGTAGACGCTTCTTTAGTGGGAAGTTTATGTGAACTCCTACACCTCTCAAAAGAGCAGCGAAAAGAGAAGTTTGCAGCCGTCAACCGGATAGCCTTGGATGTACAGTTAACTCCCTTGCGCCCAGAAGTTTCAAGCGCGATGGAGGCATCTGTAAACAATGTTACTTTTACAAAGGAAGACATGATGGCAGAAGAGGGCCATAATCGGGCCCTACATATAACCGCACGCATCAAAGATTCAGAATTCAGGCGGGCCCTCATCGACACAAGAGCATCCTCAAATGTGATTACCCTCAACACACTCAAGGAGGCTAAGGTTCGCCCAAACAAGATTGTGCGGCGGTCTACCACAATGACGGACTTTGAAGGGAACCAAAACAACACATATGGGTATGTCAATCTGAACTTATCCATAGGTCCTGTTCAATCAAAAGTGAAATTCGAAGTCATAGAGAAGGAACCAGACTACCACATGATACTGGGTAGGCCATGGCTCTACGATAATAGGATTTTTCCTTCAACCTATCACCAGTGCCTGAAAACTATGATGAACAAGGAAGTCATTCGTATACCTGCATCGTTGTCTCCATACGCACCCATATGCGGAGTAGAATTGTTTAAACCCAAGGAAGCTCTGCAGGAAGAGCCAGGCGAAGTACATTGTACCCCACTTCCCAAGTGGGCGTCAATACAGGAGGAGGATCGGCTTGCATCATTAAAACTTAGACATGATGCATCCCAGCTGACGAGGAACTCCCTTTCACCCAGAGGGGCGGGAAACCATGTTACCAAGAGAGGACGAACCTTTGTGGCAACTCAAGATTAGAAAGGAAAGACTGTCTACCGCCGCCTCTATTAGAAATTAGAAGGATAGACTGATGCTCAGTCTCTCCGCCCAATAGAATGTTGTCAAAACGGAGACCCACAAGAAGAGGTGTGACGCCCCCAGATAGCTGCAAGACGGTACCACCTCTACAACTGACGAAATCGAAACTATTAACATCGTAAGTGAAGAGTCTCCCAGGCCCATTTCCATTAGTTCCACTCTGTCCACGGAGGAGCGGAAGAATCTTGTGCAACTCCTCAAAGAATACCAAGATATATTCGCCTGGACGTACGATGAAATGCCTGGTCTGGATGAAAAGTTGGTTACTCATTACCTGCACATAAAGCCTGGATCCAAGCCTATCAAACAGTCTCCAAGACAATTCAGACACGAGGTGGAAGATCAGATTAAATATGAAATCCAGAAACTGCTAGCTGCCGGCTTCATCAAGCCCATCCACCATCCAACCTGGCTGGCTAACGTGGTTCCAGTAAAGAAAAAGAATAGGCAGATCCGATGCTGTGTAGATTTCAGAGATTTAAACAAGTGTTTCCCCAAGGACGACTTTCCTCTACCTAACATCGACATGTTGGTAGACGCCACGGGCGGGCATGGCATGTTCTCTCCTTCATGGATGGATACATCGGCTACAACCAGATAAGTATGTACGAGCGTGATGTGATAAGTGCATATTTCACATATATTTGGTGTTAATTCCATGCTAGTATTTGATGGTTTTCTTGCATATTATTGTGTGTTACGCGTGTTTTCTCTTATTTGTGTGTTAGAAGGTGAATAATCCAAAAAGAAGTGAATTCGAGCTTAGTTGTGTAGTGAAAGAAGCTAGCTAAGAGTGAGGAAGAGCCAAAGACCAATTGTAACTCGTTTAAATACAAGATTTCTACTTTTCATGGGGTAGAGGACGAGAAGGCGAAAGAACGGAGTCATTCGGAGTTCGTATGAATAAGTTATGGGCAAAACAAGGAAAGGGGCAAAATGGTCATTTTCCAATGGAGAATACTATTGTCACCTTTACTGTTCATTATGGGATACCCTCATGTTAAGGGGAAAAATGGTCATTTTACAAGGGAAGTGCTATTGGCACCCTCATCTTGGATAAGGGGCATACTAAGTAGACACCTGCTATTCGCACTCCCGGTTTGGATAGGGGGACACCACCTTCTTCACGGTTTCAAAACAAAAAATTTGGCGGGAAATTTTTGTTCACCTGGGTAAATTTCTAGGAAGAATTCGGACGTGATTTTTTGAGATTTAACGGCCGGGTTGATTGATATCACCCTGTTTTGATTAAACAGGGATGGTAATGAGTATGGTTTCATCACATAATGGCTATATAACTCACGGGTGGAGTTTGTTGCTCGGCAACGAAATGGTGATCGATGGAGGTTGCTATGGTTTTGTGGCTAGTGATGATAGAGAGTTGATGGAGATCGAGCTCAGGGAAGCTCAAGGAAGTTCAGGGGGACGAGATGGACGGCTCGAGCAAGTTCAGGGAAGCCCCGGCTATTGGAGTAACGTAGATGAATATACATGGCATGCATGCATGGCTGTTGATGTTGCTGCTGTTCATTACCTCCATTGACGGAAAAGTTTGACGTAACATTGATGGACTTGAGTTGATTGGTAACTACAGTTGGAGCTCGAGATGATGTTCATGGCAGAGGTGGAGAAGCTCGATAATGTTGATGGTACTCGGTCGAGCTTTGCAGTGATCGTGGTGATGAAGAGAGTGGAGTATGGACGATAAAGCTCCGGCTGTGAAGCTCGGGTTGTAACAGCAATGACGGTTCGAGTGTTAGTTGCTGCTCAAGATTAACAGACGTGACAATGATGAGACGGTGACGGAGCTGACAGCAGGCGTGGGAGGAGACAGCTCGTGCAAAGCAACACGAGTGAAAAGCTGACAGACAGTGTGCCCCTGATGTTGGTGATCGATGCATTTTCCGCCCATCACTTAGAAAAGAAATGCGCATGGTCTTGAGAGAAGAAAAATAAAACGTGAAAGCATGGGAAGAGCTCGACAGTGAGCAGGGCAGAATACAAACAAGAACGTGAAGAAACTCGGTTACGGTGCTGCTCAGGGTGTTGCCAGAGATGAAGAGCACGTGATGATGTTGGAGCTAATGGCAGAAAGATGGAGAAGCTCGAGCCAGGGAAACAGAGAAGTAAGCACGAGCAATGAGTGGATGATTCACGGAAGAACATGGAGCTCGAGTATGGGTCAACAAAGCGCATGGGTAGCCGGAAAGAAGAAGAAAGAAATAGAAAAGAAATAAAAGAAGGTCATGAGTGGCGCCGAAAGTATCACATGCACCAACCGGACCAACAAACCTAACATGCACCGAAAATAAAGAAAGAAAAAGAAAGGAAAGGCAGATGCACATTGTCGAATATTTTGTCCTATAAATAGGCTCGAAATACTGATACCAAGGACATCCGATATCCCACACCTCTCCATCCCACACACCTCTTCTATTCTTCTTTCATTTCTAGTTTTAGTTTTATTTCTTCTTCTTTATTTTTGGTTAGTACTCTAATTATGTGTAACTAAATTTCTATCTAGGATTAGGGAGGAAATCCTACTAAGTGTGCTATAATGTTTTGATTATTTTCTATAATAATTCTCTTGGTCCTTATTCTTGATTCGTAACGGTAATAATTTTATTCATGTGTCCTATGATGCTTGATAATTGATTTATATATTCTATGTTAGAGAATAGCATTTTATAGTGAAAAAAATTGTTAATTATTTGAGAAAAATAATTGTTTGAAAAGATTTATTTTCCGAGACGTATTATTTGTCCTAAATCGTCTTGAGTAATTTTGGGAGAATATTATAGGGAATAGTTATAATCATTTAGTATGTGTAGTAGTGATGGAATCTTGACATCCTAGACTCTTTTAATTGAACACAAGAATCATTTTTAGCATTTCCATTATTTTATAAGTTTTATAAAAATCACCATCTTTTTGTCTAAAACCGAATCTTTTAAAAAGTCCGAGAATCAAACCCTATACTTACCACTTGTAAAAAATCGCATCAGTTTTTGGCGCCGTCGACGCGGACTTGCCTTTAGGTTAGGTTTTAGATTTTTATTTTCTTTTTAGTTAAATTTTAAATTTTAGTTTAGTTTAGTTTAGTTTTTGTTTTATTTTATTTTCTTTGATTTTACTTGGTATTATTCTTGTTATTTTTCTTTATTGTGCAGGTAATATTCTATATTTATTGTGGAATTGCATACCAAAAGAGAATTTGGAATTCGAAGCGGAAAAATTTGCCAAAGCTTTTGGTGAATGTGTAAAAAGACTTTGGAGTAAAGAGCAAAGCTAAAAGAGCAAAAGAAGAATTTTTTTTTTTTTTACATAAAAAAAAAAAAAGAGTTTATTTTATTTTATTGATTGTATTAGGATTTCTATATTCTTGTAATTTTATATTTCTTTTGCATTATTTTTTTTTGGGACTTTGGACTTGGACATTCTTTTTTATTTTTTTAAAAACCCTACGGAAGGGTAATATTAAATATCAAACTGTTTGCAGAGAAGGACGGTGATTACAATATCACCTCGGCCCCTCGGGTTCGTGCATGACATAGGAGTCGTGGCCCGAGTCGACAACAACGGTTCATCCCCCGTATGATACGGGAGGTAAGTTTGTCGAAACACTCGCGAATCTCCTGTTAGCGAGTTACTGTATTCCTTCGTTTTCATATATGTTGAGGACTTGAATACGGCTGTTTTATTTTCCTAGTAAAGGGCAAGGACTGGCCATACAAGATAAGGGTTCGGATTTCATCACCGTTCTCTTCTTGCCCGCCTTAGGAAAACGATACCTACGCGAACCTAAGCTTTAAAATTTGAAGTAGAACGAGACCTATAAGGTAACGAGCTTAGTAGGAAAGTCGTTCGAAAAATATTGGTTACTCTTTAGGCATACTCCGAAATTCATGATGGTTTCTGTAAATTGAATGCGTGACTGCGCCGCCTTGTAATACGGTGAGGCCTTGAGTATCAAAGCTCTAGCAGCTTCTCTCTCCTCTATTCAATATACTTTAACTCAGATTGATTCCAGAGGAGTTTACTCAGATTGTAACGAATTCCCTTTCGAAGGATTAGAAGCTGGTCTAGAAAACAATCTAAGTGGAGCCATCATGCTTTTTGTTTGCTAGAAATCAGTAGGTTTACTGTGGTGGAGTCATCCTTTTTTTTGTGATTGAATAGAACTTCCCTTCCTTATTTGTGTTATTCTATTTTTATTTCTATCTTTCTTTGTTCAAAAAAATAAATAAAAAATAAAAAAATTTACACACCAATTGCTTCACTAGTATTATTGTGTGTGTATGCGACGTTGGAAACGGGTAGAACATCGACTTGTAGAAAACGACCTTTTTAATTTAAGTCCGACCCGTTACACGGATTTAGGTGGTAATTCTATTTTTACCGAAATGGTTAATGAAAATGATGAGGGTGAAGTTGTGCCAACCAAAACCCTTAGGGACCGTTTAAACCCGTCTAGGGTGATACGTGAACCTGGGGTTGTCTTACCGGCCACTACCGTGAAGTTTGATATTAAACCTGGGACATTTGGCATGCTACGTAAGTTTAAGGGAATAGAAAATGAGAACCCGTATACCCATATCCGTGACTTTGAGATGATTTGTGATACCATGAGTTATCCAAATGTCACCAAAGACGATGTTAGGTTACGTTTGTTTCCCTTTTCCCTAGAAGAAAGAGCCAGTGAGTGGTATCATATCATTCCTTCCAAAACAATCACTACTTGGGATGGACTTGTAGAGGTTTTCGTTAAGAAATTCTACCCACACCATAAGACTGCTGCTATTCGACAATCTATCCAAACCTTTAAGCAGAAATTAGGTGAACACCTACACGGTTAAATAGAAAGGTTTAATGAATTGTTATACCAATGCCCACATCACGGCTTTGATAAATCCCACATGGCCCAAATTTTATATGAGGGCCTTGATAGTGAAACTAGAATGCAGGTAGAAACAATGAGTGGTGGAAAATTTACCCATCAAAACCCAGATGAATGTTTTGACGAGTCGGTTGAGTTAGCTGAAAAGACCCGTCAATGGGCTTCAATGAGGGAACCCGAAATAACTAGGAACCCTATCCATAGGGTCAATAGAGTTGATAATGGGTCTGACATCCTTAGGCGTCTAGAGGCCTTAGAGATAAACCAAGGGTCCAACCAAACTATGAGCTGTAATAGTGAGCCCAGAACATATCCATGTACCAATTGTGGTGATCAAAGTCATATTGGATCTCAGTGTCCCCATTTTTACCCAACTGAAACTACTCGTGACCAGGTTAGTGTCCTACATGGTGGTATGAACTCTAAATATGAGGTTCGACCCAAGTTTGACCCATACTCAAATACCTATAACCCTGGTTGGAGACATAACCCGAATTTCTCGTGGTCTAAAGGTAACCATCAAGGTGGCCCGTCGAGTAGCTCACCACCCAATTTTCCTAGGAACCAATCTCAAGTTCAGGAACCGAGCCAAGTTGATAAAAAGGTGTCATCCCTAGAGGAAAGTCTAAAACTCTTTATTGACCGTAGTATGATAAACCATGCCGAGACTACCCAAAATGTCAACCATTTAGGTCAGAAGCTCGATGAATTTGTCCTGACGAGTCAGCGTAACCAACAAAATAGTGACCGAGCTATTGCCAACCTAGAGACTCAAATAAGTCAACTTTCGAACCGGTTAAATGATAGAGAGAGTGGGACATTCCCTAGTCAAACAACTCCAAATCCGAAAGGATTTAACCAGGTTAATATGTCGGGTAGTTCTAAACATAATGAACATGTCAAAGCAGTTATCACCCTTAGGAGTGGTAAAACTCTAGAGAACTCGGTAGAACCACCTAAGGATAAGAGTCCAGCTGAAAAGGAGACAGAAGTTGACCAAACTTCGTCTAAAGACCTTAATGAGCCTGAGTGTGCTAAGAGTCCAAGTGAGAAAGATACCCCTGAGAGAGTGTACATACCACCTGCACCATTTCCTCAAAGACTAGCTAAGAAAAAACCTAGTACATATGCTGAAATCCTAGACATCTTTAAGCAAGTTAAGGTTAACCTGCCGTTGTTAGATGCAATTAAACATGTACCCGCTATGGCCAAGTTCTTAAAAGAGATGTGCACTGTCAAGAGAGATGCGAGTGTCCATAAAAAAGCCTTTTTGACCCAACAAGTTAGTTCCATAATCTCACAAAAGTACCCAGTCAAATTTAAAGATCCTGGTTGTCCTACTGTCACATGTGTCATAGGTAACCAAACGATAGACAATGCTCTATTAGATCTTGGGGCTAGTGTGAATCTTTTACCTTTCTCGGTTTATGAACAACTTGGACTAGGGGAGATGAAGCCAACTAAGATAACACTACAGTTAGCCGATAGGTCACCAAAATCCCACGTGGAATTATTGAAGACGTTTTGGTTCGAGTAGAAAACTTTATTTATCCTGTTGACTTTGTGATTTTAGACACTCAACCCGTCTCTAGTCAAGATATCAATATCCCAATCATCCTAGGTCGTCCGTTTCTAGCCACCGCAAATGCAACATACATTGTCAAAATGGCCTAGTAGAATTTTCCTTTGGGAATCGAAAAATCTCAAGAACGTCTTTAAGGCGTTACAAGCCCCACCAGATCCTGAACACTATGAGTCTATATGCATGATTGACTCTCTAGTGGAGAATACCTTTACCACCAATAGTGTTAGCGATACTTTAGAGGCGTGCTTGGTCCATTTTGGAGCTTACTATGATGAGGATAGTCATTTTGAAGAAGTTAATGCGTTGTTAGACTCTGCGCCATAATGGATTATGGAAAATGGCAAACGTAAACCAACCTCTTCCACCGACCATAGATAAACCCCTCCCATCATCAGTTAAGGCTCCCACCCTTGAATTAAAGCCACTACCAGATACACTGAAATATGTATTTATTGGTAATGAGAATACTCTTCCTGTCATAATTGCCTATGACTTAGAGCCCGACCAGGAAAGTAGACTAGTTAGTGTTCTTCGTGAGCACAAGACTGCAATAGGGTGGACTATAGCAGATTTGAAAGGAATTAGTCCTGCTGATTGTATGCACCACATCTACTTAGAAGAAGGTGCCAAAACCTCAAGAGAAATGCAGAGACGTTTGAATCCTAATATGAAGGAAGTTGTTCGCACTGAGGTGCTCAAGTTATTAGATGCGGGTATCATATACCCCATATCTGATAGTAAATGTGTAAGCCCTGTTCAGGTTGTCCCAAAGAAGTCTGGGATTACGGTAGTTGCGAATGAGAATAATGAATTGATACCTACCCGTGTTACTACTGGGTGGAGAGTTTGTATAGATTACCGTAAGCTGAACTCAGCAACTAGGAAAGACCACTTTCCTTTACCATTCATCGACCGATGTTAGAAAGATTAGCGGGCCACATCTATTATTGTTTCCTAGATGGTTATTCTGGTTATAACCAAATCCCTATAGCCCCTAAGACCAAGAGAAAACAACCTTCACATGTCCATTTGGTACTTTTGCTTACAGCGTATGCCTTTTGGGTTGTGTAATGCACCCGCAACATTCCAACGTTGCATGCTAAGTATCTTTTCGGACATGGTTGAGCAATTTCTCGAGGTCTTTATGGACGATTTTTCAGTGTTTGGATCCTCTTTCGATGAATGTTTGCACCACCTTACACTAGTTCTAGAACGTTGTAAAGAAAAGAACTTAGTCCTTAATTGGGAAAAGTGTCATTTTATGGTTAAATCTGGAATAGTGTTAGGAAATGTGGTGTCCTCTAAGGGAATAGAAGTTGATAAGTCCAAGGTTGACCTAATTTCCAAATTAAGACAACCTAAGAATGTAACCGATGTTAGATCTTTCCTTGGACATGCTGGATTTTACCGTCGTTTCATCAAAGACTTTAGCAAGATTGCTTTACCTCTATCACACCTACTTGCTAAAGATACTGCCTTTGTATTTGATGAAGCATGTGTTCAAGCTTTTGAGAAGCTTAAATTATTGTTGACTTCTGCCCCTATCATCCAACCACCCAATTGGAACCTCCCATTTGAAATCATGTGTGATGCGTCCGATTATGCGCGGTTGGTGCTGTCCTTGGCCAACGACATGATAAAACACCTAGTGTGATTTATTATGCTAGTAGGACCCTAAACGATGCCCAGATGAACTACACAACCACTGAGAAAGAAATGTTATCCACCCTTTTTGCTTTGGAGAAATTTAGATCATATCTCCTAGGGTCTAAGGTCATTGTCTATTCTGATCATGCCGCACTCAAGTATCTCCTTTCAAAGAAGGACTCTAAACCACGGCTGATTAGATGGGTATTGCTGTTCCAAGAATTTACTCTAGATATTCGTGATAAGAAAGGGTCTGAAAATGTTGTAGCTGACCATTTATCCCGTATCCTTGATAAGACTAGATATGATGAGATACCAATCCATGACACGTTCCCTGATGAACAACTATTTTCCATCTCTGAGTTACCCTAGTTTGCTGACATTGTCAATTATTTGGTAACTGGTCAAATGCCCGACCATTGGTCTAAACAGGATAGAGCTAAATTCTTGTCTCGAGGTTAAATATTTTTCTGGGATGATCCATACTTATTCAAGTACTGCCCTGATCAGATCATCCGTCGTTGTATTCCTGACAACAACATATCCAGTGTCCTGACTTTTTGTCATTCTGGAGCTTGTGGGGGTCACTTTAGTTCTAAGAAAACAGCTGCTAAGATTCTACAATCTGGTCTTTATTGGCCAACTCTGTTCAAGGACTCCCACCTATTTTGTCAAACTTGTGAGAGATGTCAGAAGTTAGGGAAGTTGACCCGAAGAAATATGATGCCACTTAATCCTATACTGATAATAGAAATATTTGATGTGTGGGGCATAGATTTTATGGGCCCATTTGTCAATTCCTATGGAAACTTTTACATCTTATTAGCTGTTGATTATGTGTCTAAGTGGGTTGAAGCAATAGCTACCAAAACAAACGATCGCCATGTTGTGATCAAGTTTGTTAGAGAAAATATTTTCTCTCGATTTGGTATGCCTAGAGCAATCATTAGTGATGGAGGATCACATTTTTGTAACCGGTCTTTCGAGACGCTCATGAAGAAATACTCCATTACTCATAAGGTTTCTACACCTTACCACCCACAGACTTGTGGCCAAGTAGAAGTGTCTAATAGGCAGATCAAGCAAATTTTAGAGAAGACCGTAAACCCTACCCGAAAGGATTGGTCTTTGCGCTTAATATAAGCATTATGGGCTTACCGAACCGCTTTTAAGACTCCACTTGGGATGTCTCCGTATAGACTTGTCTTCGGTAAAGCCTGCCATTTGCCTATAGAATTAGAACACCGAGCTTATTGGGCCATTAAACGGCTAAACTTTGACCTACCTGTTGCTGGTGATAACCGTAGACTTCAGCTCAATGAGTTGGAAGAAATTCGTAATGATTCTTACCAAAATGCGAAAATTTACAAGGAGAAAACAAAAGTTTTTCACGACAAATCTATTCTTCGAAAGTCGTTTACACCAGGACAGAAAGTTCTCTTGTATAATTCTCGCCTTCACCTTTTTCCTGGTAAGCTTAGATCTCGTTGGACTGGCCCATTCTATGTTAAGACCGTGTATCCGCACGGTGCTATTGAGGTGAGGAATCATGATACTGGAGAGACTTTTAAAGTCAACGGTCAGCGATTGAAACCATTCATCGAATTGACCAACCCGGATGTGGAAAATACAAATTTACAGGATCCCGTTTATCACGACTAATTTTCTGCAGATACAGTAATGTCTGGCTGAAGACATTAAACTTAGCACTTCTTGGGAGGTAACCCATGCTCATACAACAAGGTAATATCTTTCCTTAACTCTTTTGATTCAAATAGTTTCTCTTTGTTCATGTTTTTAATTTTATCTTTAGAACATTGAGGACAATGTAGAGTTTAAGTGTGGGGGAGTGTTTTGACCTTTTGCATATAGAATTTTTAGCCTTTTGATTCAAAATTTTCAAAAAATAAAATAAATAAATAAAAAAATAAAAAAATAAAATAAAATAAAATTATTATTATATATTTGAATAAAACCTCCAACTTATAGAGATTTTAGAGTCACTAGCATACTTCTAGGTATGTTTACATAGAGAGTTCTGACCGACATAACTGAACTTGGAAGTATTAGAGAACTACGTTCGGATTTCTTACGAATTGGAGTGTTAAATAATGGATTTAATCATGCCGGTGATGCAAATTAGGAGCAGAGAGAAATGCATTATTAGAGTTGCTGATCAATCATTAGTGGAGACTACCTATTTTCAAATCAACAGAGGCACCAGACCAGATTTCTTTGTAGCTGACTAAAGAGCTTTCTTTTGAGTGTGTGTCACCATACGTAAATTCCGGGTAGAATGGTGAGCTACCCAACTTCACACTATTTTCAACACTATTTTTGATCTCTTGAGTGCTAATTTTGTCAATCATGAGGATGACGTCTATAGATGAAAACCCCCTTCTTGTAGTTTGATTTGCAGTTAGCACCATTCTCTCTTGCCAACAACAGGTCCATAGAAACACATCATCAGCAAAGGAGCGACATCAAAATCTACAAGGAAATTTGAAGAAGTTTAAGGTTTTTAAGCAACAATTCAAGGTAGAGCAAATTTTATATCTAAGTATGAAGACTTATTTACAAGAGCAGAGAAAATCAAAAGATGAAAAATATTGAAGTTTATGATACAAAGACAATACAAGTTGTGAAGATCAAAGTGGTAAAGTACTTCTTTCATGGCCATGTTAATTTTATTATTGTAGTTGCAATCTTAATTAAAAAAAAAAAAAAAAAATGAAAAAAAAATAATATACAAAATACAAAAAGATTTGCATTTAGGATTTATTTGTTCAATAAGGCCATGGGGAAGAAAAATATATAAAGAAGTTTCAAGCGACAAGAAATAGAGGAAAAAGAGTTATAAATTGTCAAAGTTCTACGAAATTCAAGAATTTATCATCAACAGTTGAAGACCGAAGACCAAGATGAAGAAGACGAGCCGAAGGAAGACGTTTCTATTGGATGCTGTGAGAGTGGTGTTATCATCAGTGCAATCAGATGTGAACGTGGTAAGTACTCTCATCCTTGCTATAAGTGGTTGATTTCCTTTCTTAGAGATCATCAGAAAAAGTCTTTTACTTCCCACGATTTTGTGGGGTCTCCAGAAATAATTCGGAAGGTTTCCTTCCCACCATTCAACGTGTGTAGGAGTTCTATCTTCATTCCTACCTGCACACATGTGAGACCCATATAAAAGCTGTCTTATTGAGTGCAATTATCATAAAATCCTTTAAGTGAGGCAGAAGTCGAGGCGAAATGCTTATTGGTCGTTTCTCAAACACGCATTCTCTCATTATGGTGTGATTATTTCTCACTCAATATTTAAGAATGAGAATATGTTCTTTGGTATTTCTAACTTCTTATTACTAGCATGCAGAAACTCTATGTCCTCATAACTCTTTGGATGCTTGGGACGCTGGAACGCTTTGAAGTTGGAGTAGGTTTTGTGGGTATACCTCTGGTAAACCCTCCCGAGACTATAACTCGGCCACTAGGGACACCTAGGGGTTTAAAGGCTTATTGCATACGCTAAATGCAATCGTGATGCTCATGCGACACAGTGAGTTAGGATTTTTAGTTTGCTCGAGGACTAGCAAAATCCGGTGTGGGGAATTTGATAAGTGCATATTTCACATATATTTGGTGTTAATTCCATGCTAGTATTTGATGGTTTTCTTGCAGATTATTGTGTGTTACGCGTGTTTTCTCTTATTTGTGTGTTAGAAGGTGAATAATCCAAAAAGAAGTGAATTCGAGCTTAGTTATGCTGTGAAAGAAGCTAGCTAAGAGTGAGGAAGAGCCAAAGACCAATTGTAACTCGTTTAAATACAAGATTTCTACTTTTCATGGGGTAGAGGACGAGAAGGCGAAAGAACGGAGTCATTCGGAGTTCGTATGAATAAGTTATGGGCAAAACAAGGAAAGGGGCAAAATGGTCATTTTCCAATGGAGAATACTATTGGCACCTTTACTGTTCATTATGGGATACCCTCATGTTAAGGGGCAAAATGGTCATTTTACAAGGGAAGTGCTATTGGCACCCTCACCTTGGATAAGGGGCATACTAAGTAGACACCTGCTATTCGCACTCCCGGTTTGGATAGGGGGACACCACCTTCTTCACGGTTTCAAAACAAAAAATTTGGCGGGAAATTTTTGTTCACCTGGGTAAATTTCTAGGAAGAATTCGGACGTGATTTTTTGAGATTTAACGGCCGGGGTTGATTGATATCACCCTGTTTTGATTAAACAGGGATGGTAATGAGTATGGTTTCATCACGTAATGGCTATATAACTCACGGGTGGAGTTTGTTGCTCGGCAACGAAATGGTGATCGATGGAGGTTGCTATGGTTCTGTGGCTAGTGATGATAGAGAGTTGATGGAGCTCGAGATCAGGGAAGCTCAAGGAAGTTCAGGGGGACGAGATGGACGGATCGAGCAAGTTCAGGGAAGCCCCGGCTATTGGAGTAACGTAGATGAATATACATGGCATGCATGCATGGCTGTTGATGTTGCTGCTGTTCATTACCTCCATTGACGGAAAAGTTTGCCATAACATTGATGGACTCGAGCTGATTGGTAACTACAGTTGGAGCTCGAGATGATGTTCATGGCAGAGGTGGAGAAGCTCGATGATGTTGATGGTACTCGGTCGAGCTTGGCAGTGATCGTGGTGATGAAGAGAGTGGAGTATGGATGATGAAGCTCCGGCTGTGAAGCTCGGGTTGTAACAGCAATGACGGTTCGAGTGTTAGTTGCTGCTCAAGATTAACAGACGTGACAATGATGAGACGGTGACGGAGCTGACAGCAGGCGTGGGAGGAGACAGCTCGTGCAAAGCAACACGAGTGAAAAGCTGACAGACAGTGTGCCCCTGATGTTGGTGATCGATGCATTGTCCGCCAATCACTTAGAAAAGAAATGCGCATGGTCTTGAGAGAAGAAAAAGAAATGCGCATGGATTTTAACTGGACCAGTGTCCAACAGGAAGTGTTTCAGAAAATTCAGCACATACTATCGTCTCCAGCCATCATGAAGTCTCCTGTTCAAGGGAGACCATTATATCTCTACACCGCCTTCAGTGAAACTGCCGTTGGAGCCTTGCTTGCTCAAGAGGATGATGAGGGAGTCGAACGTCCTATATACTACTTCAGTCAAATATTGAGGGACGCTGAACTCAGATACCCGAGAGCAGAGAAAGCATGCCTAGCATTGATACATTCCATCCAGAAGTTCAGGAATTACCTACTATCCAACAAGGTAACACTCATATCTAAATCAGACCCTTGGAAGTTCTTACTGTCAAAACCAGTTCTAATGGGAAGGGCTGCCAAGTGGCTCCCTCAAATGTCAGAGCTAGACATAACGTGTACTCCGCCTAGAGCTGTTAAGGGTCAGGCTGTCGCGGATTTAATAGCAACTTTCCCTGGAGAAGGTACCACATCATTACATGAATACCTGCCTCGAGAGTTTCCAGACATCTCTGTCGTCGAAGACAAAGCTTGGATGTTATATTTTGACGGATCCGCTACTCCCACCAACAACACTGGAGGAGCAGGCCCTAGTATCTCCAACTGGAGAAGTCTTTTCACACTCCTTCAAGTTAGATTTTTAATGCACTAACAATTCATCGGAGTATGAAGCCTTCCTTATAGGGCTGCTATTAGCCAAGCAGGCGGGAGCCACACATTTGGAAATAAGAGGCGATTCCAAATTATTGGTTAATCAGATGAACGGGGTGTATGCACTAAAAGAGATAACTCTAGCTCCGTACCGGTCCGAAGCTCAGAGACTGCTGAACTACTTCGCTGACGCAACTATAACTCATGTCAGCCGTAACAACAACATGCATGCTGATTGCCTGGCAACGTTAGCTTCTAAATTGCAGTTCGAAGGAATATAAGAAACCCTGACGGTGAAAAGAAGGATAGTGGAATCAACATGGATCTCACAATGCAAGGATGCTGAAACCTGTGACTGGTGGACTACGATCATTCAGGAGCTTAGCAGTTCACTTTCTCAAGAAAAGGTCATCCTTAAAGCCTTACAAAACTTCTTTATGCTCCACGACATGTTATACCACTGAAACCCGGATAGTTCCTTATCAAGATGTCTCGGAGAGGAAGAAGCACAGCTGTAGCTTGACCGTGTTCACAAAGAGATTTGTGGACAAAAATTGGTGGTGACACTCTATCGACGCCTCCAACGTTTAGGCTATTACTGGCTAGAAATGGAGACACAGTCTCGAGCGCTCCAACAGTCTTGCTCAAACTGCCAGGCACCACCTCATCAACTAAAAGTACTCAACATAAATCACACCGGGGATTGGAGGCAGCCATATGTTAACTACCTTCATGATGGCACAGTTCCTGCTAACCCAAAAGAGGTAGTCAAAATGAAACAGAGAGCGAAACGTTTCGTGTTCCATGAGGGGATTTTGTACCGGAATAGCTTTGGAGGTGATCTGCTACAGTGTATGGCTGGAGGAGAAATCTCAACAATTTTGAAAGAAATGCATGAAGGAGAACATCAAGGAAAGAAGAAATTGTTTCTCCATATACACGAGAAATATTACTGGCCGTCCATGGAAGATGATGCAGCTGCCTTCGTTCAAAGCTTCCACAAATTCCAGATTCACGGGAACCTCGTCCATGCACCTTCCACTCCCCTACATTCGATAAGTATCCCACTGCCATTCTATAGCTGGGGACTAGATATTGTTGGAAAGACCAACCCGCCATCATCAAAGCATCATGAATATATTATAACCGCAACTGAATACTTCAAAATATGGGTCGAAGCTATTCCTATGCGTGGAACCACAGGAGCAACGATTGCAGGGTTCATTAAAGAGCATATCATCTGCCGCTTTGGAGTACCTAAACATATCATTACCGATAACGGCACTCCCTTCGTCAACAAGCAAGTACGAGAGTTTCTTGAAGGATATGGAATTAAACAAGTCTTATCCACCATCTACTACCCTCAAGGGAATGGGCAGGCTGAGAGCGCCAACAAAACATTAATCCGGATTCTCAGTCGGACAATACATGGCAATCCCAGAGAGTGGCAGGAACAACTCCACCAGAGCTACATGGCATTCGGCATGAGCGCCCTCCCCATGTGGTAAAAGTACGTTTACCCTAGCCTTAGTTATTTTTGTGCAAACTGTCACCATCTCATGCCTACCCTACAATAGTGTAACCATTGCATGCTAGGCAGGGGACTTAATGTTGATGGTGGAATTCTATTCAGGGCTAAAATTGTAAAAGCCAAATTCTAAGCTGACGTCCTGCAAGGGATAAAGCCTTCATGCGGTGAATATTCTCACCATATTAATTCATTGGAGCATGTGCAACCATCCCTGAGAATTATAACCTACCCAAAGCGGAGCATGTAGCAACCATCCCGATTTTTTGTAGGTTTGCAGCATTACAATTAATTCCCTGCTTAAAGCCTTGTGTTCGACATGCAAACACCCATAGGCTACCTGACGGCGGGATATATTAGCCCCGTTGAATGCATGCAAGACTACCCATGTTAGTCTCACCTGCTGAAAACAAACTCAAAAATAGATCTCATCCGTCCAACTTCGCAGGCATGGTTGGACGGCCTAGATCATGCGCGGGACCGAGTAGCGCGCACGCACATGATCACCGTCGTCCCAACATTCCCCTTGCACCATCGACCTCACCAAAAGAGGTTGGCAAATGCCGAATTCGGTCGGATGTAAATAACCGGTAGGAAACCCTAAATTAGGGTTTGCATCAAGTGGTCGCAGGCAGCCACTTTGAGACAAACGAACGGAAGCCAAAGGAAGGCGGGATTAGCTGGTCAACCATACCAGCATGTCCACTGTGGGCCCAGCTACATGACCAACCAATCGGCTGCGAACGGTTGCAGCTAGCCGTCTCGATTTGCGCGCCCAAAGGTAGCATGCACAGCCCCCTTCTAATATCGGTTGTCCATCATCGCAGGCTGAAACGAGCGACTTAGATTGCTCTGGTTGACTTCCAACAAGCATGGGCATGTAGAGTGGCGTCCCACCTACCTGCTGGACCGATCGGCCACTCCATGTACGCCTCCCAAGGATGAAAACCGCTAGGGTGAAAAGGGAGGCTTGCAAGCCTTCCAAACCCTAATCCAACGGTTATTCCTCCATCAATCTCGTCCGTCCAAGTTCGCATGCTTAGATGAATAGCCGAGGAAGGGAGTTAGGTGGAAAACAAGGTATCACCGTGATCACCATCCTCTACACTTCCCCATGGCATAACCGGCCAAGGTGGGTCCCGCTCATGCGACCTCCGAACAACACCTGAACATAGCTAGTTGAGTCACTTCAACTTGCAATATTTTCATCAAGGTTGTGTAGGCTTCAAGCATGTTAAGCATATTTAATGCACCGCATGCATACAATATGCGCATACAAGCAACTTAATTATTTTACCTAGCACCGTTTGCTACCTTATGTGGGTCCCACGACTCACTCGAGACGTTAATCACATCACAACTGGGGGATACAAACTGGGGTATTGGTCTGGCGGTTTAAAGCGTGCAGCGTGCAACACGCCATCACAAGATCGTGTCAGGGAAACATGGGCGGTTAGCGATGATAGGAGAAGTGGGCAAGCAACCTTGTGACACTAACACACAACCCACTTCCTCCATTACTCCACTTCCTCCACTTTCCCACGAGAGACGTGATGAAGGCTTATCGACTTGTATAAATAGGTTCTCCTCCCTATTTCCAACAACATAGAAAAAACCAAGTGTTAATACCATCGTATTCAACACCCAGAGCCTTCCTGCAACATTTGCTAGCCTGCTCAACCTTTTGTTAACAAGTCATCAAATAGCCTTCACCTTCATACTCTCAACACCTTCTTCGCTTCCCTCCCTAAGATCAACCTCACATCCTTCACCTGTGACCAAAACAAATCTGGAACGACCGTGTCTTCGGTTTAGGCCATAATTGTATAGATTATCTCTCGAATCAAAAGTGCTCATCGTGCATCATATTTGTTGAAGGTTTAAATTCACTTCTCATCCACACACACCCAAAATTACCTAAACCTGCAGAAGTAGTTTTCTCCCACAAACACCTCCACCTTGTGACCGAAGCAAGTCTGGAACAACCATTTCTTTGTTTAGTCCGGACTTGTACAGATTGATCTCTCGAACTTAAAAGTACTCCCTTGCAGTATATTGTTTAGGGTTTAAACTGTTTCTCACCTTTCACACCCGCAATTACCAAAACCGGTAGAAACTATTTACACCCATAAACAATTGGCGACTACAACGGGAAGATTGATCTATCAGTGACAATGTCAATTTTCGACTGTCAATCTCGTTCTTAGACCCAGATGTCAAGATGGTAGGGGAAGGCGACTCACTCCGACTCAGTCACTCGGTGACTCATTATCAGTCATGACACGACAAGGGATGACTAGGGACTTCCCAGAAGATAGAAGCAGACGATCCACCCAAGGTTCAACGGCTCGGTTATCAGACGACTCAATAATGATTTGGGACTTCCCATGGCGGTGTTTCCCGTAAGACTCGGTCTTACACCCGGAAGGTTCACTTCTCATCAGGAGACCTAAAAACCAAGTAAGTCTTACCTAGACAAGATACATGGTTTACTATTTCAAGATTTCAAGACAAGATACATATTTTACCCTACGTCATCTAACAACACACGGTTCATGGTTTTCCCGGGACGTCCGTGTCGTTTTCAATCACGATCATCCTAAACAATTCAATCCTAAACAATTCAGTCCTTAACATTTCATTCAAAAAAAAGAAAGTATATGTAATCCAAAACCGTCAAGGTAGTATTTGTCTATTAACCCGAGAAAATCAGAAACCAAAAACCAGACGTCTCATTTTCCTTTCAAAAAAAAAACCTAAAGGTAAGAGGTCCAAAAGACAGATATATATTTAAGGAAAGTTTTCCAACAACGGCTTGCTCCTCTTGGCGAAGGCCTCCTTTGTGCTCTGGAGAGCCGCCCTTTTCAATTTCAGTTGCCGGCACAACTTCTTGAATACCTCTTCCTGCTTCTTCACCATGTCTGCGGATGGACCTTCGACTGTTTCGACTAGCAACCTTTCAACATCAGAGAGACTTTCAACGAACCAAGGAACGTTGAATTCAAATCCCATGCACATGTCACAATGGAACTTCCATCTCGAGATTACATCCTTAGAAACTGTATGACCAGTCATGTTGCATATCTCATCAATCGAAGACAAGGCCTCCTCCACACGCTTGACCAACGCATGTCGACTATTGATCTTCTTAGTTGTGGAAATGTGACCATAGCTTTCCCAAATCATGGTGTACAACGTCGCATGTTTAGCTGGGACGCTAAATCCACCTATCAACACATGACCGGGGAAAGGGGCCAGATACGGAGGATTGAAGGTGGCACCTGCAAATGAATAAGCAACTGGCAAGGGGCCCCTAACCACAATTTCACCCCCTGGAGTGCCCTCCTCTACCTGAGTCACGGCGGCGCCCTCGGGACGATGAATCTCCATGTCCAAATCGCTAGCTAGTGTATTTTCCACAGTATGAAATACAATTATGTCTTTGCTCTGGTGGTCATCCACTTCAAGATCATCCCCTAGAGCGGTCTCCTCCTAAAAATCTAGATTTAGTTTACTGCAAAAAAAATAAGAAGAGGGGAAACGAAGAAAACGTGGGGAAGACTCACTGATTCACTTTCAGACTGCCTAGAGGAAGACTCAGCACTGTTGTCAGAATAACTACTCTAACCATCACTAGACTCAGAACTTTCATCCTTCTCGGATTATTCATCACTATGGATAGGCTCGACAACGCTACTCTATGTCTCGAAAAATGATACTTTTTGACTGCTCGCAAGTTTGGCAAAGGCGTTCGTGCTACTGAGACCCTGGACGGAACACAAGGTCGCATTCTCAGAAAAGGAACAAAGATATAAATGTTTCAAGCTAAAGTCAATAGGATAGTCGTACGTACCCGCATATTGGATGAACAAAAAGTCGGTAAATCTGTGGAGTCTGACCGGAAACCTCCTGCACGATTTTTAGACCTTCGCTCCTTCACCTGGGGACTTTCCGCTTCTAGACCGACAAATTTTATTTTAATTAAAGAAGTATCCCTCAACAATGGATGCTTTTCCAAATCCTCGATGGAAGGACTACCACGGGTATTCTTCACCACGGATTTCACAAATTCATGGATGACAAGGAATTCATCCTGCCAAAATGTGTTATATTTAGAAGTCGTTGATGGATTCTGTTCCACAAGAAAAGGAAGGCTTTTACCTGACACAAGAGCACTGGCATCAAGGACAGTCGACAATGAAATTTCTTGAACACCCAGCTGACGAACAAGTGGGACCCCTTGGTCAAAACCCATATGTCGAGCAGCTCTATCAACATTATAGGAAATCACTTTGCAAGATCCTCGGAAAAAAGATAGAATGTGACCAGGCATGCAGCTAAGCATGAACACCATCTCTCCAACGCTAAGGCCCTCATCATCAGAAGACAAAGACATGTTCGAGATGGGAGCAAAGGTACTAACCTGAGCTATGGACGCATGCACCGGAGACCGTGGACGAAAATTAACCGCATACGAGTTGTCAATAAACTTAATCAGCTTCAGACCGGTTTTTCGGCGCCTATTCGACCAACGCAATATTCTAGAGCTACCCCAAGACTCAGGAAGTATAGCCAACGGTTTCGGGGCATACTTCACAAAATGCTCCCACAACCATGACTGGAGAAAGGCGGCATGAATGTACGAATCCACCTTCATTTGACCATTCGAGGCGCGTATGTCCGAAACCAGCTGGTCCAGGTGTGCATACATGGAACCAAGAAACAAACCACCGAGGGGAAGAACGACACCTTTTGCCAATTTTGTGGCAAACTTGATAAGTCCATTTCTTATCTCTTTCTTGCCCGAGCCGTCATCAAAAATATCCCTGGATAGCCAAATATCCAAGAACGCTGCAACATGAAGCGTACTATTCTTCTAGTTTGGCTCTAACGCGTCAGGAAACCACTGGCAGCACACCCACCAGTCATAGAAGCACTTCGTCTCATTCTCTTTAGGAATGAGCCCATTTGATTTCGTAACTAGAGCGACATGCATTTCTTCTTCATCAGCGGACAACTTAACATCAAGGTGTCCAACCACAGGAAGGTTCAGCAGTACAGCCACGCTTTCCAAAGAAATTGTCATTTCGCCCCACCTGCATACGGCCGTATGGGTGTCCGAACACCATCTGGAAATAAAAGCAACCAACCTTGGAATGTCTTTCCTAATCTGAAGTACTGCAGAAGTCGCAACAACACCGACAATCTTCGCCCTGGTCAAATTGGTTTTTACAGTTTCCTGGCCTATCATAAATCGTGTCCATTTCTCAAAGGAACACAACAGACTTGAAGGGATTTTAAAATCGATAGAAGAATCATGATATTCTCTTCTCTGAAGGAAAAACCTTATTACGCCTCCTGGCCGAACCGATCGATCCTATCCTTCGCTTTTCGAGCCAGTCAAAAGAATCGACACATAACTGGGATGGTTTCTCCTAACCGTGGATGATGTGGTGAAGAATTTACCATATATGTTTGGTTTGGAATTGCAAACTTCTTTCGGTACAGCAAACCTCTCCTCAAGTGACATCATAACGAAGATTTTCTCAAACAACTACAATGGAGCAATACGAAGGGACATTATTACAGAAAGTGCACAAAAAATTATTTTTCACCCAAGACGCAAGCCAATTTGTTTCAAGGTCGTGCCCTATGGCATAGAATTCTTGTCCAACCAAGGAGGAGTAACCCACCAGGGAAACCATACACACGGCCACACCAAAACGAGGAGCAAACCCTAGAAGCTGGGTTTTTCCTAAAAGGACAGGTCCATTACTATCAAAGTGCCTACCTTGCACAGTGGGTATGGACGATCAACATTACTGTGGTATCCATGCCTTAGTGTTACAACAAGCTAGAGAAAAAAATACCTAAAATCTATGCCAACATCTCTACGGAGTCATGAAAAAGGTGCTCCTACAAGTAGGGTTTACACCAGCAAAAAAAAAAAAAAAATTAAAGAGAAGTATCGGAAGGCATACCTGGGATTCGCTCGTCCGCCATGCTTTACTGCTGTCACACGGATGGGAGGAATAAGTAGGCGTGAAACAAAAGAGAAGCCGGCCCTCCTTTTATATACACATGGTATGTGGGAGTTTGAACAAAGAAGGGATTTACTATTTTGATCCAAGAGGGGAAAAGAGGAAACCGGTCCCGCAAAGACCAACTTCCACGTCCAAGACCACTCACGCCGCATCACGGCCCCATCACACCATACCACGGCCCCACTACGCCTAGCCGCCCATGTATGACGTTGACGTGGCCTTAACCAATCCCTCGCTCCATCATCGCGGCCCCACCACGCCTATCTTCCCCTGCATGCTCCACTATGCCATTGCCGCGGTCAGGGCCATACCAGCCATCGGCCCTTCGGTCCAAGCCATCCACCTGCTCCGCCCTCCAAGACCGCACCCCCTTTGCCGTGGAGAGGTACGACCAGATCAAGATGGTAACTTTTAACTCATCACTCCGCAATCTGCATTCCAAGTACAACTTACACAGGACTACCAACATGGAAAGCCGAAACTCTCTCTACCACTTAAAAGGTTAGTCGGATTCTCCTGACCATCTTTGCAATGATTTACGCCTCGATTTCATCCTTGTCTGTCACCATCATATGCTTAACTTGCAACAAGGCACTTGTTCTGAGCTAAGCAGGGGACTGATGGTGGTTTTTAGTTATGGTTAAAATCGTAAAACACTAAACCCTAGCAGACAGTGATGTCACTAACATTTAAAGTAACAATTATTTACTAAGCGCATTTACTGAAAAGCTTTTAATATGTCTCTAAATAATTATTGGGGTATATTTTTCAAATTAGGGTTACGACAAACGAAACCCTAATTCCCCATGTGCCAATGGAAAATCATGCCTGCCACACCAACCATGCTAGCCACACCCTTGTACCAATGGAAAATCTTGCTAGCCACACCTAGCCCAAGCTATCCACGCCATACCAATCGCACTCTGCCTTGGCCCTAGATATTCTAACCGAACCCTTGTGCCAACGGAAAATCGTGCTAGCCACACCTAGCCTAAGCTAGCCGTGCCATTCCAATCGCACTCTGCCTTGGCCCTAGCTATGCTAGCCGAACCCTTATGCCAACGGCAAATCGTGCCAGCCACACCAAGCCGCGCCATTCCAATCGCACTCTGCCTTAGCCCTATCTATGCTAGCCGAACCCTTGTGCCAACGGCAAATCGTGCCAGCCATACCTAGCCCAAGCTAGCCGCGCCATGCCAATCGCAATCTGCCTTGTACCTAGCTATTCTAGCCGAACCCTTGTGCCAATGGCAAATCGTGCCAGCCACACCTAGCCCAAGATAGCCGCGCCATTCCAATCGAACTCTGCCTTGGACCTAGCTATGCTAGCCGAACCTTTGTGCCAATGGAAAATCGTGCTAGCCCAAGCTAGCCGCTCCATGCCAATCGCACTCTTCCTTGGCCCTAGCTATGCTATCTGAACCCTTGTGCCAACGGAAAATCGTGCCAGCCAAAGCTAGCCCAAGCTAGCGGCGCCATGCCAATATTACTCTGCCTTGGCCCTATCTATGCTAGCCGAACCCTTGTGCCAACGGCAAATTGTTCCAGCCACACCTAGCCCAAGCTATCCGCGCCATTCCAATCGCACTCTGCCTTGGCCCTAGCTATGTTAGACGAACCCATGTGCCAATGACAAATCGTGCCAGCCACACCTAGCCCAAGCTAGCCGCGCCATGCCAATCGCACTCTGCCATGGCCCTATCTATGCTAGTCGAACCCTTGTGCCAATGGCAAATCGTGCCAGCCACACCTAGCCCAAGCTACCCGCGCCATGCCAATCGCACTCTGCCTTGGACCTAGCTATGATAGCTGAACCCTTGTACCAATAGAAAATCGTGCCAACCATACCTATCCCAAGCTAGCCGCGCCATGCCTATCGCACTCTGCCTTGGCCCGATATATGCTAGCCGCACCCTTATGCCAATGGCAAATCATGCCAGCCACATTTAGCCCAAGCTAGCCGCGCCATGCCAATCGCACTCTGCCTTGGCCCTAGCTATGCTAGTCGAACACCTATGCTAATGGCGAACCATTCCAGCCACTCCAACGGCGCCAAAGCATGTCAACCATGCTAGCCGCACCCTTGTGCCAATGGAAAATCATGCTAGCCACACCTAGCCCAAGCTAGCCACGCTATGCCAATCACACTCTGCCTTGGCCCTAGCTATGCTAGCCGAACCCCTATGCCAATGGCAAATCATGCCAGCCATACCTATCCCAAGCTAGCTGCGCCATGCCAATCGCACTCTGCCTTGGCCCTAGCTATGCTAGCCAAACCCTTGTACCAATGGAAAATCATGTCAGCCACACCTAGCCCAAGCTAGCCGCGCCATTCCAATCACACTCTGCCTTGGCCCTTGCTATGCTAGTCATACCACGCCAAGCCAAACACCCTTTCATTGTCCCTAGCCGCACCACCCTACTGGTCTTCTCCTCATGGCTACTAAAGTGAAGGCATGCAACCATCAACAGTTTCCCTTTAAATCCAGGAGCAAATCCTGTCCGCCTAAAGTCCCCTTACGACTTTGGCCCAAAAACCCTAGATTGGCCACGCATCTGACCAAAGATAGCTATGCCATGCGACCATGGCAAACCCTTGGCCCCACGCGCCAAATCGCACCAAGCCAAGGGCCCTTGCCTTGGCCCTAGCCACGCCATGTGACCATGGCAAACCCCTGGACCCACGCTCCAAACCAAACCGCACCTAGCCAAGCTAGTCGCACCAAGCCGAACGCCCTTGCCTTGGCCCTAGATATGCCATGCAAGCATGGAAAACCCTTGGACCCACACACCAAGACGCACCTATCCAAGCTAGGCACACCAAGCCAAACACCCATGCCTTGGCCCTAGCTATGCTAGTCACACTATGCCAAGACAAGCGCCTTTGCCATGGCCCTAGCCATGCCATACGTCCATGGCAGACCATTGGCCCCACGCGCCAAGTCTAAACAACACCCTGGCAAAGCCTTCCCCATGCGGCCACCAAAACGAAGGCATGCGGCCATCAGTGGCAACCCTTCAAACCCAGGAGCAAATCCTAGCCGTCTAAAGTCACCTCATGACTTTTTCGCCCGAAAACATAAGTTTGGCCGTGCCAAACCATGCCATGCCAACGGCATGCCAACCTATTCGCGCCACCACGATGGCCCTCACTACTAAAACAAAAACGTTCAATGCACCAAAGGTTTCCCCTCCTTTCAAGATGCAATGTCTCGACCTTCGAATGTCACCAGGCTAGCAAGTCCCCCGAGCCTGACTTTCCAAGTCACAACAACATGCTACATGTCTTCCAAAAATGTTCGAGACATCAACTCAAACTGGGGGATGCTTATTAGGGTCTTGGTTTGGTGGTCTATAGCGTGCGATATACACAAATGCCCGTTTCAAGATAGTGTAATGGGAGTAAGGCGGTCAGTAAATAAAATAAGCAACGGTCAAACGCTCTTTCATTATGGGACATCAATTCCATGAAATCCCATCAATGCCAGGAGTTACCACCTTTTCCCATTTAACTCACCCATTTCCTTCTCTTATGAGGCCAGAATACGTTTCTCTCTTTACTTGTATAAATAGGCTTACCTATTTCCACCAGAACACTAGTTCTTGGTCAGGGGAAAAACATCACTCTCAGAAGAGCAACTCTTGCTAGCTTTCCCAAAGCTCTCACCTTCTGATACAAGTCAAGCACCACTCTAGAATTATTCTGGTCTTAACACTCTCTTCGCTTCCCTCCATAAACTAGCCCTTCTCCTCCACTTTGTGACCGAAGCAAGTCTGGAACGACCATTTCTTTGTTTAGTCCGGACTTGTACAGATTGATCTCTCGAACTTAAAAGTACTCCCTTGCAGTACATTGTTTAGGGTTTAAACTGTTTCTCACCTTTCACACCCGCAATTACCAAAACCGATAGAAACTATTTTCACCCATAAACAATTGGCGACCACAGCGGGAGGATTGATCTATCGGTGACAATGTCAATTTTCGACTGTCAATCTCGTTATTAGACCCAGATGTCAAGATGGTAGGGGAAGGCGACTCACTCCAACTCAGTCACTCGGAGACTCATTATCAGTCATGACACTACAAGGGATGACTAGGGACTTCCCAGAAGATAGAAGCATACGATCCACCCAAGGTTCAACGGCTCGGTTATCAGATGGCTCAATAATGACTGGGGACTTCCCATGGCGGTGTTTCCCGTAAGACTCGGTCTTGCACCCGGAAGGTTCACTTCTCATCAGGAGACCTAAAAACCAAGTAAGTCTTACCTAGACAAGATACATGGTTTACTATTTAAAGATTTCAAGACAAGATACATAGTTTACCCTACGTCATCTAACAACACACGGTTCCATGATTTTCCCGGGACGTACGTGTCGTTTTCAATCACGATCATCCTAAACAATTCAATCCTAAACAAATCAGTCCTAAACATTTCATTCATAAAAAAAAGTAGATGTAATCCAAAACCATCAAGGTAGTATTTGTCTATTAACCCGAGAAAATCAGAAAATCAGAAACCAAAAACCAGACGTCTCATTTGCCTTTCAAAAAAAAAACCTAAAAGTAAGAGGCCCAAAAGACAGATATATATTTAAGGAAAGTTTTCCAACAACGGCTTGCTCCTCTTGGCGAAGGCCTCCTTTGTGCTCTGGAGAGATGCCCTTTTCAATTTCAGTTGCCGGCACAACTTCTTGAATTCCACTTCTTGCTTCTTCACCATGTCTGCGGATGGACCTTCGACTGTTTCGACTAGCAACCTTTCAACATCATAGAGACCTTCAACGAACCAAGGAATGTTGAATTCAAAGCCCATGCACATGTCACGATGGAACTTCCAGCTCGAGATTACATCCTTAGAAAGTGTATGACCAGTGACGTTGCACATCTCATCAATCGAAGACAAGGCCTCCTCTACATGCTTGACCAACGCATGTCGACTAGTGATCTTCTTAGTTGTGGCAATGTGACCATAGCTTTCCCAAATCTTGGTGTACAACGTCGCATGTTTAGCTGGGACGCTAAATCCACCGATCAACACATGACCGGGGAAAGGGGCCAGATACGGAGGATTGAAGGTGGAACCTACAACTAAATAAGCAACTGGCAAGGGGCCCCTAACCACAATTTCACCCCCTGGAGTGCCCTCCTCCACATGAGTCACGGCGGTGCCCTCGGGACGATGAATCTCCATGTACAAATCGCTAGCTGGTGTATATTCCACATTAGGAAGTACGGTTACGTCTTTGATCTGGTGGTCATCCACTTCAAGATCATCCCCAAGAGCGGTCTCCTCCTAAAAATCTAGATTTAGTTTACTGCAAAAAAAAGAAGAAGATGGGAAACGAAGAAAATGTGGGGAAGACTCACTGATTCACTTTCAGACTGCCTAGAGGAAGACTCAGCACTGTTGTCAGAATAACTACTCTCACCATCACTAGACTCAGAACTTTCATCCTTCTCGGATTATTCATCACTATGGATAGGTTCGACAACGCTACTCTATATCTCGAAAAATGATACTTTTTGACTGCTCGCAAGTTTGGCAAAGGCGTTCGTGCTACTGAGACCCTGGACGGAACACAAGGTCGCATTCTCAGAAAAGGAACAAAGATATAGACGTTCCAAGCTAAAGTAAATAGGAGAACCGCACGTACCCGCATATTGGATGAACTAAAAGTCGGTAAATCTGTGGAGTCTGTCCGGAAACCTCCTGCACGATTTTTAGACCTTCGCTCCTTCACCTGGGGACTTTCCGCTTCTAGACCGACAGATTTTATTTTAATTAAAGAAGTATCCCTCAACAACGGATGCTTTTCCAAAACCTCGATGGAAGGCCTACCACGGGTATTCTCCACCACGGATTTCACAAATTCCTGGATGACAAGGAATTCATCCTGCCAAAATGTGTTATATTTAGAAGTCGTTGATGGATTCTGTTCCACAAGAAAATGAAGGATTTTACCCGACACAAGAGCACTGGCATCAAGGACAGTCGACAACAAAATTTCTTGAACACCCAGCTGATGAACAAGTGGGACCCCTTGGTGAAAACCCATATGTCGAGCATCTCTATCAACATTATAGGAAATCGCTTTGCAAGCTCCTCGGAAAAAAGATGAAATGTGACCAGGCATGCATCTAAGCATGAACACCATCTCTCCAACGCTAAGGCCCTCATCATCAGAAGACAAATACATGTTCGAGACGGTAGCAAAGGTACTAACCTGAGCTATGGACGCATGCACCGGATCCCGTGGACGAAAATTAACCGCATACGAGTTGTCAATAAACTTAATCATCTTCAGACCGGTTTTTCGGCGCCTATTCGACCAACGCAATATTCTAGAGCTACCCCAAGACTCAGGAAGTATAGCCAACGGTTTCGGGGCATACTTCACGAAATGCTCCCACAACCATGACTGGAGAAAGGCGACATGAATGTACGAATCCACCTTCATATGACCATTCGAGGCGCGCATGTCCGAAACCAGCTGGTCCAGGTGTGCATACAGGGAACCAAGAAACAAACCACCGAGGAGAAGAACGACACCTTTTGCCAATTTTATGGAAAACTTGATAAGTCCATGTATTATCTCTTTCTTGCCCGAGCCGTCATCAAAAATATCCCTGGATAGCCAAAGAGCCAAGAACGCTGCAACATGAAGCGTACTATTCTTCTAGTTTGGCTCTAACGCATCAGAAAACCACTGGAAGCACACCCACCAGTCATAGAAGCACTTCGTCTCATTCTCTTTCGGAACGAACCCCTTTTATTTCACAACTAGAGTGGCATGCATTTCTTCTTCATCAGCGGACAACTTAACATTAAGGTTTCCAACCACGGGAAGGTTCAGCAGTACAGTCACGCTTTCCAAAGAAATTATCATTTCGCCCCACCTGCATACGTCCGTATGGGTGTCCGGACACCATATGGAAATAAAAACAACCAACCCTGGAATGTCTTTCCTAATCTGAAGCACTGCAGAAGCCGCAACAGCACCGACAATCTGCGCCCTGGTTAAATTGGTTTTTACAGTTTCCTGGCCCATCATAAATCGTGTCCATTTCTCAAAGGAACACAACAGACTTGAAGGGATTTTAAAATCGATAGAAGAAGAATGATATTCTCTTATCTGAAGGCAAAACCTTATTACGCCTCCTGGCCGAACCGATCGATCATATCCTTCGCTTTTCGAGCCAGTCAAAAGAATCGACACATAACTGGGATGGTTTCTCCTAACCGTGGCTGATGTGATGAAGAATTTATCATCTACGTTTGGTTTGGAATTGCAAACGTCTTTCGGTACAGCAAAACTCTCCTCAAGTGACATCATAACGAAGATTTTCTCAAACAACTACAATGGAGCAATACGAAGGGACATTATTACAGAAAGTGCACAAAAAATTATTTTTCACCCAAGACGCAAACCAATTTGTTTCAAGGTTGTGCCCTATGGAATATAATTCTTGTCCAACCAAGGAGGAGTAACCCACCAGGGAAACCATACACACGGCCACACCAAAACGAGGAGCAAACCCTAGAAGCTTGGTTTTTCGTAAAAGGACAGGGCCATTACTATCAAAGTGCCTACCTTGCACAGTGGGTAGGGACGATCAAAATTACTGTGGTATCCATGCCTTAGTGTTACAACAAGCTTGAGCAAAAAATACCTAAAATCTATGCCAACATCTCTACATAGTCATGAAAAAGGTGCTCCTACAACTAGGGTTTACACCAGCAAAAAAGAAAAAGAAAAAAGAGAACAATTAAAGAGAAGTATCGGAAGGCATTGTAGAAATCGGGGTTCGTAGCACGGGTCGAGGTGCCAGTCTATTTTTTTGTCCATAATTGTTATGGGGCGAGGTCCATGTTCTCATCCGTTCGTGGATGTTTATCACCTAGGGTCTGCCAGAGATAATTTCTTACTAGTTTGTTAAAAAGAGGTCCAACTCTGCAAAGAGGAAAAGCGAGGTAGATTGGAGTCGCCACCTGACTAAGGGGAGTCAGGACCCTTTTCACTAGTTTGAATTCTTTTGAGGAAAACAAAACCTAGTTATGACTTTCATGTTGATGGTCTGCTATCAGAGAGTTTGGGGTAAGGAGATTCTAGTACGGGATGGGAAGGTGTTAGGCACCCATCAGCCGCCCAATCGTAGGATTGGCCTCTACTTCATGATTAAAGGTGAATGTTTATAATTAATTATTAATAAAAACAAATAGTAATGCATAGTGACGAATAGTGACTGAATAGTAACTTGAATAGTGACCGAATAGTGAACAGTGATTTGAATAGTGACATGCTTTATTTATTACTTTCTTAGCAATGGATCTAATGTGGGAGGGAATTCCGCTTTATACCCACACTTTGATTTATCCCACTTGTAAGATTACTAAAAAAAACAAATTATTTTTATATAATGCATGTAAAGAGTAGCTGCGGTGTTACTACGAAATGGAAAAACCATTCCATTCCCGTATAACTACATAATTACCGAAAAGATAAGCAATTAGTATACCTGAAATATGATACAGAGACTTGGAAAGATTCTTACGATGATTTCTCGCTTCTGTTAAGTATGCAGAAAGTAATTAAAGTACCAGCAATTTAATGCTAATCTTTTAAGAACTTAAAGACGATACTTGATTTTGATACTTCTACTTATATTTTTTTGGGTTTTCTGGAAATAAACTAGAAATGTATAAGACAATAATAACTATTATATAGGAAAGAAAACTTGGTTTCTCTTTGATTAAATCACAAAACTCATAGAAATTTAGAATATATGAGGAGAAATAAAGAGTGTTTTTTTCTCTCAGACGGAGTAGCGAGAAAAATGCTGTTGGAAGAGGTTTCCGTGAGAGAAAATTATATTATGAAGAGGTTTCTGTGAGAAAATTGGTGTGTTTGAAGTCTTCATTCGACCTCCTTTTATATACGCAAATCCCCGACATCATTCCTTCTTTTCCTTCTTTTCCTGCGCCTAATCCGGATGAAAAATGCCTGCACGGAGAAATCAATTGTCCTTTGAAAAGGAATATTTTTCTTTTCAACATGTAGGTCCCACTTGATTATTTTTCTTTAACCAAATTTGACAAATTCTTCCATATGACACGTATATGAAGAGTTATTCCTACTAATTAAAGCCTTGGTGATGATAAGGGGAGGATGAAAAGGTGGTCGTCCCTTAACGTCTTCTGAGTTATTGTTTTGCTCATAACGTTTCCATACGGATTCAGAATAACTCCGTTTTTTCACCATTGGCTTTGCATTTTTTCCCCTCTTTAACGTGAAAGCAAGAATTCCCAGGTTTGGAAGGATGATAAAATGGGTAGGAGCCGTGCTTGTGGGCTTGATTGGGTAGATCTTGTGGGTTTGATTGGGTAGAGCTTGTGGGCTTGATTGGTAAAGCTAGTGGGCTTGATTGGTAGAGCTGGTGGGCTTGAGAGCTTGTGGGCTTGATTGGTTGAGCTTATGGGCTTGATTTAAAGGATATGAAAATCCTTAATTGCTCCACAAAGAATTTCTCTTGTATTCTGCTCCGAAGTACAAGAATGATATTTTCTATGGAAGGTGCGGAAATGGGGTGTCAACAGTTGCCCCTCTTTGAGAGTAACCGTTTTAGGTTAACGAACAAAGCCCTGAACACCCTTTCGCACCTTATCTTTTCCAAGAGGTGATTTTGATGAGTTGATGAAGAAATTATGACGTTGGCCGGGTTTGCCCCAGTTAAGCTTCTCAGCTCCATTTTCTTGATTTTTGAACCTTTGCGGTTGATTCAGTTGGATTGCCCTTTGTTCGAGCCGATTGAAATAGTTGAATAGGTTGATGAAGAAATATACTAACGTTGGCTGGGTCTGCCCCAGTTGAGCTTGTCGGTTTCATTCACATTCTGAAAGTGCATCTTCTTGGATTCCGTTCCACACTTTGTCCTGACATGACTTGCTTTTCTTTCATGAGACGATTATGATAAAAAAAATTCTTGAGGAAGTAATTACCCTTTTTTTATTATTTATAAGATAGGGGAGAAAGACCTTTCTTTAGGTAAGAAACTCCTTTTCTTTTCTTCAATATGTCATCTAGGCGGATGGCTATCATTATTCCTGATCCTCCAACTTTGCCTACGCTGCGTAGAAGACGAAGAGTTGGGGTTTTAAACGATGTGGATGATCACGTTTCTGCAAGAATCCGGGAAGACCCTGTAAGTTTCCTTGTTGATCGGAATTTTCTTCTTTGTTTTCCAAGTTTCCTTTCATTATTTCTCAACCAATGTTTTCTTTCATAGAATTACGCTTGGGCGCGTATTCGCGGAGGGACCACTGGCATAGTAGAATGGTGGCTGATGTTGAGACGATGCAAAGGTGTATGTGAGCTTGTACAACAGATCGGTTGGTACGACTTTATTGAAGCTTTGGAACCGTTCCATGATGGTGAGAATTCTTTAATCGTGGCAGAAAGATGGTGGGGTGATACTAATTCATTTCACCTGCCACATTGTGAGTTAACCATCACTCCTCTGGATTTCTACATGATTACTGGCATCCGTGTGGGGGTAGGAGCTCCCGTCCCGGTGGGTGAAAACGTGACAGAGGAGAATGTCCGAAACCTGTTGGGACCACATTGTGGGGATATCTTCCCTAAAAATTGGTATGTCATCTTAGCAGGCTTGAAGATGAATTTCTCGGTCCCTGAGCTGGATCTCACTGCTGACGCTTCAAAATATGATGCTAAAGTTATTACAGTTACCAGAGATTTCCTGATCTTTGTTGCGGGTCATACCTTCCTTGACTCTTCTGGTGGCTATATCAAATCAGGCTACTTGGCAGCATTTTCTGACCTGGACTTGGTGAATTTTTACGATTGGGGAAGTTGTGCGATGGCGCGACTTTACACCTATCTGACTCGAGCAACACATCTTCAAATAAAAGCCTTATGTGGATACTGGCCCATCTTGAATGTAAGTACATTTCTCCTTGCTTCAGTTTGAACGATCTTAGACTTCCTTTTTAAACATCCATATTTTTCTTTGTAACAGTATTGGTGTTACGAATATTTTCCTCTTAGTCGCCCTCCTTTTGATACAAGCTTCTCCAATAGTCAAACATTTCCTCGAATGGCTAGATGGAAGGGTGCACTTCGAAGACACTCGACTGCATATACACGCCTTTGTTTGGAGGGAGCGACAGTTGAATCTGTAAGAAACCGCATTTTTTTTTTTTTTTTTATTTTTTATTTTTTTTATTTTTTTTTATTTTGTATATACCTCCATTTTGATCGCAGATTTGTTGGGATCCTTGGAAGGATTATCTGATTCGGTGTGATCAAAGGGCCATTCACGCCATGTCGTCTAGCATGCTTCGGTACTTGTTACGTGTCCCGGATTACTATGCTTGGTATCTTGGTGACAGATTTGGGAGACAAATTAGTCAACCAGACGCTACACCCCATTTTCCTCCTCCCAACGTTACATGTTTTCCTTATGCATCGTTTAGTGATATGGACGAGATTTCACGTCAACCGCAACGTTCCTATGAAGATTCCGTTGATCGGGGAATGAATTTTGAATCATATTGGAGATCGGTTTCTTTAGGTCCACCTCTTGCTATCCAATCTTGCCGAGAGAATGTTGTAGTGGGTGATCCGGGTTTTGCCCCTCGTCCATTATTGATGGGATCTTCCAGCAATGCTTCTTCTCAACAAGTTCCATTAACGGGCTTCGGTCATCTTCTTCTAACATGGGATTTTCAAATACCTATCTTGGGGACTTCAAATGTGGTTCCAATTGCAGGTGGCCCTGTTGACCGTGAAGATATTATTGGTTTACCTCTCCCGGATGATATTCCTGAGGTACCGCTGCTACTCTGCTCTTCTTGACTTAATGACTTAATACTTTTTATTGACTCCTTTCTCGCTTCAGGCTTCCAGACCTCTGCAAGAATACTTGCTCCGTTTGGTGGATAGCCGTGGGCGCCAGTTGACATCGGTGGTGAATGAGATATACAGTATCATGTTGAGATATGATGAAGTCAGTAGAGAATCCCTTGGGAGGCAGGCGCGTATTGATACTCTCTCTGAAGAATTATCCACGCTTCGACTTCTTTATGAGGTAGACTGCACTTTTTTTTTTTTTTTTTGGACACAAAACCTTAGAAATCTGTGTTTTTTTTTTCTTTTTTGAAAAGAAATTAAAACTTAATAAACTTTTTTTTTTGGTTTTTTTTTTTTTTTTTTGAAAACAAGATTGATGGAGTAGAAAACGATGATAAAAATCATGAGTGTTGACAAACCAGTTGATCTTTTGAGGAGATGCATGGATTAGGCATGCTGAAATGTTGCCTTTGATTAGGCATAGTACCTCTTGAGTTGGTCTGCAGCTCATTCGTTGGGAATTATCATGCAGACTCTTCTATCAGACGGTTGATTTTTCCTTCTGGCATTGGTCCTCCAAAATCTCTCTCTTTGTTTTTCGAGGTGCTGCTCCAGGTTTTGATCAATCATCTCTGGTCGAATCTTCGAAAAATATTCGACGAAGGCATTGATCGTTTCTGGCCATGCTGCTTGCAGAACTTGGTCATTAGTTGAATGCCATATGGACGCACTCCAAGTAAGCTTTCGCCGAAGTGTTGTTTCAAGTCCTCTTCGTTCATCTTCAATGGCTTCACGTACCACAAGAATGACTTGAGGTGTTTTATGGGGGAGACTTTACCGTTATAGAAAGGGAATTTCCTCCTTCTACGAAATTGAAGCTCCGAGCATGCAATGACCATGTATTCTTGGATTTCCCTTTCAGTTCCCGTGGTTGAGCTCGCTGTACTCTCCTCTTGTTCTGGAACTTCCAATTCTCTTCCATCCTCCCCTTTATGTCCGCTGGGTTTGCCTGTGCTGTCAGTGGGAGATGGGGAAAAAAGATGACTTACCCCTTCATAGGCGGGTTCTTCGGTTTCTTTTCTTTGGTCAGAACTCCTTCTTGTTATCACCGGTGTGATCTTTTCTAGTGTGTTTGGTGTTGGAACCTTTTCTCCTCCCTTACGGATGAAACACTTTTGGAAGGACGGTTGACGGCTCCAATCGATTCCTTGATCTTCTTGCCTTTTCCCGAATGTCGTAGAGTCTTGATAGATCGACTGATATCCCAATCATGCCGTATCAAACGCCTTTCTCCCAGGTATTGTTATTGGTTGTGTGGGCCCTTGTTGTCGGAGCCCCAGACCCATTCCCGGAAAGAACTTGCTTTTCTGTAGCATTTTCGGAATATTTCGATTTCGATATTTAAATTGACCCGTACAGGCGTGATGAATTGATGCTCCAGCTTTGTTCTCATGTCGGATTTCTGCTGTGTAGTTATGAATTTCTGGGATCATGTTCACTGAGATCTGGTGGGACCTTATTTCATTTTCCTCATCATCTCCATGTACGGTAATTAGCTCATTTCCCTTCCAGAATCTGTCTTTCTGATGAAGAGAGGATGCACCTATTCCATTCTTGTGCATACATGGACGACCTAGAAGGAGGTTGAAGCTTGCAGAGATGTCAATTACCAGGAAGGTAGCATAGGGTTTTAATGGACCAACCTATATTTCGATGGTCATTTCACCGATTCCTGTTTGCTTACCATTGTTAAATGCTCGGACTGTCAAGGCTGATTCATCGGCTTTAGTGATACGGTTCATGTCGACCCTCATCTTTTTAGCCGCTTTTAATGTGCATATATTGACGCCAGCACCATTATCCATGAAGACAGAAGGTATGATCATATTTTCCCAACCAATGGTAATGTAAAGACCTTTGTTGTGGTCCTTCCCCTCCGGTGGCAGGTCGTCATCTGTAAAAGTAATCGCACATGTTCTTGCAGCTCGGTCGATTAGGTGCACCAGTTCATTGGGAGTGATTCCTGTGGGAACATGCATCAAACTTAGTGCCTCTTGTAGAGCCTGGCGATGACTGGTCGATGCTTCTAACAATCCCCAAATTGAGATATCCGCCTTTGTTCTTCGCAACTGCTCAATGAGTAAGTGGTCTTCCTTTATAGCTTCATGTTGATTGTTTGTCCTGATCCTAATCGGATTGCCCCTTGCTAGGACACCTGTATTTTCGTTTCGTAAGTTGAGAGGCTTGAACTGTCTTCCTCCTCTTGTTTGATGTTGTACCTCTTCGCATTTTTCTGATAGGCATTCAGAATATACGACTTTCCCGCTACCTGCAATGGTGAACAATGGTTTTTTATTCATCATACGGATGTTGGCGTCTGGGGCACTCTTTGCAGATTCAATTTTGTTCTCAGCAACGAATCTGGAGGCTTCATTTGTTTGGACCTTCTCTTTTATTGTACGGTCTGATATTAGAGATGGTTGACGAGTTTCAGCGTTATCCGCCTCAATGAAGTTGATTCCCTGATTTCCTTGATGCGCTGGAAGTGGATTTTGTTGTATATTAGGTTTCTTTGACGCTCCCTCGATGATTATCTTGCCGTCATCCAGCAAATCTTGGATAAGATGTTTCAGGATGAAACATGAATTGGTATCGTGTCCTGCACTCTGATGGTAGCTGCATGTCTTTGACTCATCGTAACCCCGAGGTTTGGGATTAGGTACAGGCTTAGGATCTCGGAGTTGAATTAATTTTTCCTTAACTAGCCTAGGAAGGTAGTCACTCATTTCTCCATCCAGCTCAGAGAATACTCGATTCCGGCTCCACCTTTTCTCGACATATTGTTGTCCTTTTTCTTGGCGGAATGCATTGGTGATAGGTGCTTTCCCTGCAGCTCTGATGTAAGTAGGTGTTGCAACAGTTGGGTTGACATAATTAATTTCCTTCTTTTTTGTCGAGCTTTGCCCTATATTGAATCCGGAGTATACGCCGTCCTTCATTGCATCCTCAATGCTTGCTCCTTTCCTTCGAAAATCGGAAAGATTTTCAGGTGCAGACATGCTGATGAATACCCTGTAAGACATTGAGAGATTTTTCATTAGCATTTTTAGTTGCGCCTCTTCTGATGGTCGTTCGAACATTTCGAACACTTTCTTTTCCCACCGACTCATCCAGTCGACGAAACCTTCATGTGCCCCTTGTCGAAGAGACTCAAGCTGGCGTAAGGCCATAGAGTGATCTGTATTTTTTGCAAAATGTTCGACGAATGAATTAATCATGAGTGGCCATGTAGAGATTTTTGATTTCTCTGCATGTTGGTACCAATCAAGGGCTAACCCAGTCAAGCTTTGGTGGAACAAGTTTAGCAGCAAGTCGTCAGTTAAACCTTGGGGCTTTAGGTATTGGAGATACAGTTTAATGTGAGACCCCGGTGGTCCCATGCCATTATATTTTTCCATTTTTGGAAATTTGAAACCTTCAGGCAAGTATCCACTTGGAGGAGTGTACCATACTTCACCATCCACGCCGGTGTTGTCCTCAATTATTGACAACCTTTTCATTACATGTTCTTTGAAATGCTCGAATTCCAAGCTCTCTTTGTTTGGTGTTGGAATTTCGTCATCGTCGCCTGTACCTCCGGATTCCCCGTTTTTGTTTTGATGTTTTGGTTGATGATCGTCCTTGGATCCAGAGCCATTTGTATGTTGATGAGAGTCTGAGCCTTTTCCGTCATTTCTAGCCTCATCTTGCAGCTTCTTAAAGAAATTGGTGAGTTTCTCCTCAATGATTTGTTCTATCTTTGAGGTGAGGATGTCAGTATTGTTGGCTTCCCCTTTCCCATGTTGTGAATCATCCATCTTGACCAGTCTTCCTCCCTTTTTCCGATGCCAACTACGGGTGTAAGACCTCCCTCGCGTTATGGTTGCTTACGCTTGTATAAGTACCTGAAACCACAAAATCTGAACTATGATATCAGTATATAATAAAGAAAAGATTATAAAATTTCCCTTTAATCATTTTTTTTCAAGTCGAATCTCTTATTTGTCCCCAGCAGAGTCGCCACTGTATAAATCGGGGTTCGTAGCACGGGTCGAGGTGCCGGTCTATTCTTTTGTCCATAATTGTTATGGGGAGAGGTCCATGTTCTCATCCGTTCGTGGATGTTTATCACCTAGGGTCTGCCAGAGATAATTTCTTACTAGTTTGTTAAAAAGAGGTCCAACTCTGCAAAGAGGAAAAGAGAGGTAGATTGGAGTCGCCACCTGACTAAGGGGAGTCAGGACCCTTTTAACTAGTTTGAATTCTTTTGAGGAAAACAAAACCTAGTTATGACTTTCATGTTGATGGTCTGCTATCAGAGAGTTCGGGGTAAGGAGATTCTAGTACGGGATGGGAAGGTGTTAGGCACCCATCAGCCGCCCAATCGTAGGATTGGCCTCTACTTCATGATTAAAGGGGAATGTTTATAATTAATTATTAATAAAAACAAATAGTAATGCACAGTAACGAATAGTGACTAAATAGTAACTGAATAGTAACTTGAATAGTGACCGAATAGTGAACAGTGATTTGAATAGTGACATGCTTTATTTATTACTTTCTTAGCAATGGATCTAATGTGGGAGGGAATTCCGCTTTATACCCACACTTTGATTTATCCCACTTGTAAGATTACTAAAAAAAAAAACAAATTATTTTTATATAATGCATGTAAAGAGTAGCTGCGGTGTTACTACGAAATGGAAAAACCATTCCGTTCCCGTATAACTACATAATTACCGAAAAGATAAGCAATTAGTATACCAGAAATATGATACAGAGACTTGGAAAGATTCTTACGATGATTTCTCGCTTCTGTTAAGTATGCAGAAAGTAATTAAAGTACCAGCAATTTAATGCTAATCTTTTAAGAACTTAAAGACGATACTTGATTTTGATACTTCTACTTATATTTTTTTGGGTTTTCTGGAAATAAACTAGAAATGTATAGGACAATAATAACTATTATATAGGAAAGAAAACTTGGTTTCTCTTTGATTAAATCACAAAACGCATAGAAATTTAGAATATATGAGGAGAAATAAAGAGTGTTTTTTTCTCTCAGACGGAGTAGCGAGAAAAATGTTGTTGGAAGAGGTTTCCGTGAGAGAAAATTATATTATGAAGAGGTTTCTGTGAGAAAATTGGTGTGTTTGAAGTCTTCATTCGACCACCTTTTATATACACAAATCCCCGATATCATTCCTTCTTTTCCTGCGCCTAATCTGGATGAAAAATTCATGTGCGAAGAAATCAATTGTCCTTTGAAAAGGAATATTTTTCTTTTCAACATGTAGGTCCCACTTGATTATTTTTCTTTAACCAAATTTGACAAATTCTTCCATATGACACGTATATGAAGAGTTAGTCCTACTAATTAAAGCCTTGGTGATGATAAGGGGAGGATGAAAAGGTGGTCGTCCCTTAACGTCTTCTGAGTTATTGTTTTGCTCATAACTTTTCCATACGGATTCAGAATGACTCCGTTTTTTCACCATTGGCTTTGCATTTTTTTCCCTCTTTAACGTGAAAGCAAGAATTCCCAGGTTTGGAAGGATGATAAAATGGGTAGGAGCCGTGCTTGTGGGCTTGATTGGGTAGAGCTTGTGGGCTTGATTGGGTAGAGCTTGTGGGCTTGATTGGTAGAGCTGGTGGGATTTATTGGTAGAGCTTGTGGGCTTGATTGGTTGAGCTTATGGGATTGATTTAAAGGATATGAAAATCCTTAATTGCTCCACAAAGAATTTCTCTTGTATTCTGCTCCGAAGTACAAGAATGATATTTTCTATGGAAGGTGCGGAAATGGGGTGTCAACAGGCATACCTGGGATTCGCTCGTCCGCCCTGCTTTACTGCTGTCACACGGATGGGAGGAATAAGTAGGCGTGAAACAAAAGAGAAGCCGACCCTCCTTTTATATACACATGGTATGTGGGAGTTTGAACAAAGAAGGGATTTCCTATTTTGAGCCAATAGGGGAAAAGAGGAAACCGGTCCCGCAAAGACCAACTTCCACGTCCAAGACCACTCACACCGCATCACATCCCCATCACACCATACCACGGCCCCACTGCGCCTAGCCGCCCATGTATGACGTTGTCGTGGCCTTAACCAAGCCCTCGCTCCATCACCGCGGCCCCACCACGCCTATCTGCCCCTGCATGCTCCACTATGCCATTGCCGCAGTCAGGGTCATGCCAGCCCTAGGCCCTTCGGTCCAATCCATCCACCTGCTCCGCACTACAAGACCGCACCCCCTTTTCCGTGGAGAGGTACGACCAGATCAAGCTGGTAACTTTCAACTCATCACTCCGCAATCTGCATTCCAAGTACAACTTACACAAGACTACCAACATGAAAAGCCGAAACTCTCTCTACCACTTAAAAGGTTAGTCGGATTCTCCTGACCATCTTTGCAATGATTTACGCCTCGATTTCATCCTTGTCTGTCACCATCATATGCTTACCTCGCAACAAGGCACTTGTTCCGAGCTAAGCAGGGGACTTAATGTTGATGGTGGTTTTTAGTTTAGGGTTAAAATCGTAAAACACTAAACCCAAGCAGACAGTGACGTCACTAACATTTAAAGTAACAAGCATTTACAAAGCGCATTTACTGAAAAGCTTTTAATGTGTCTCTAAATAATTATTGGGGTATATTTTTCAAATTAGGGTTACGACAAACCAAACCCTAATTCCCCCTGTGCCAATGGAAAATCATGCCAGCCACACCAACCATGCTAGCCGCGCCCTTGTGCCAATGGAAAATCTTGCTAGCCACACCTAGCCCAATCTAGCCGCGCCATGCCAATCGCACTCTGCCTTGGACCTAGCTATGCTAGCTGAACCCTTGTGCCAATGGAAAATCGTGCCAGCCACACCTAGACTAAGCTATCCGTTCCATGCCAATCGCACTCTTCCTTGGCCCTAGCTATGCTAGCCGAACCCTTGTGCCAATGAAATATCATGCCAGCCACAACTAGCCGCGCCATTCCAATCGCACTCTGCCTTGGCCCTATCTATGCTAGCCGAACCCTTGTGCCAACGGAAAATCGTGCCAGCCATACCTAGCCCAAGCTAGCCGCGCCATGCCAATCGCAATCTGCTTTGGCCCTAGCTATGCTAGCCGAACCCTTGTGCCAACGGCAAATCGTGCCAGCCACAGCTAGCCCAAGCTAGCGGCGCCATGCCAATCTCACTCTGCCTTGGCCCTATCTATGCTATCCGAACCCTTGTGCCAACGACAAATCGTGCCAGCCATACCTAGCCCAAGCTAGCCGCGTCATGCCAATCGCACTCTGACTTGTCCCTAGCTATGCTAGCCAAATCCTTGTGCCAACAGAAAATCGTGCCAGCCACAGCTAGCCCAAGCTAGCGGCGCCATGCCAATCTCACTCTGCCTTGGCCATAGCTATGCTAACCGAACCCTTGTGCCAACGGCAAACTGTTCCAGCCGAACCTATCCCAAGATAGCCGCGCCATTCCAATCACACTCTGCCTTGGACCTAGCTATGCTAGCCGAACCCTTGTGCCAATGGAAAATCGTGCCAGCCACACCTATCCCAAGCTAGCTGCGCCATGCCAATCGCACTCTGACTTGGCCCTAGCTATGCTTGCCGAACCCTTGTGCCAATGGCAAATCATGCCAGCCAAACCTAGCCCAAGCTAGCCGCGCCATGCCAATCGCACTCTGCCTTGGCCCGAGCTATGCTATATGCACCCTTGTGCCAATGGCAAATCATGCCATCCACACCTAGCAAGCTAGCCGTGCCATGACAATCGCACTTTGCCTTGGCCCTAGCTATGCTAGCCGAACCCATATGTCAACGGAAAATCGTTCCAGCCACACCTAGCCCAAGCTAGACGCGCCATGCCAATCGCTCGCAATCTGCCTTGGCCCTAGCTATGCTAGTCGAACCCTTGTGCCAACGGCAAATCGTGCCAGCCACACCTATCCCAAGCTATCCGCGCCATTCCAATCGCACTCTGCCTTGGCCCTAGCTATGATATTCGAACCCTTATGCCAACGGCAAATCGTGCCAGCCACACCTAGCCTAAGCTAGCCGCGCCATTCCAATCGCACTCTGCCTTGGCCCTAGCTATGCTAGCCGAACCCTTGTGCCAATGGAAAATCGTGACAGCCATACCTAGCCCAAGCAAGTCGCGCCATGCCAATCGCAATCTGCCTTGGCCCTAGCTATGCTAGCCGAACCCTTGTGCCAACGTTAAATTGTTCCAACCACACCTAGCTCAAGCTAGCCGCGCCATTCCAATCGCACTCTGCCTTGGCCATAACTATGCTAGCCTAACCCTTGTGCCAACGGCAAATCATGCCATCCATACCTAGCCCAAGCTAGCCACGCCATGCCAATCTCAATCTGCCTTGGCCCTAGCTATGCTAGCCGAACCCTTTTGCCAATGGAAAATCATGCCAGCCACACCTAGCCCAAGCTAGCCGCGACATGCCAATCGCACTCTACCTTGGCCCGAGCTATGCAAGCCGCACCCTTGTGCCAATGCCAAATCATTCCAGCCACAGCTAGCCCAAGCTAGCGGCGCCATGCCAATCTCACTATGCATTGGCCCTAGCTATGCAAGCCGAACCCTTGTGCCAACGGAAAATTGTTCCAGCCACACCTATCCCAAGCTATCCGCTCCAATCCAATCGCACTCTGCCTTGGCCCTAGCTATGCTAGCCGAACCCTTATGCCAATGGAAAATCGTGCCAGCCATACCTAGCCCAAGCTAGCCGCTCCATGCCAATCGCACTCTGCCTTTGCCATAGTTATGCTAGTAGCACCCTTGTGCCAATGGAAAATCATGCCAGCCACACCTAGACCAAGCTAGCCACGCCATGTCAATCACACTCTGCCTTGGCCATAACTATGCTAGCCGAAGCCCTGTGCCAATGACGAACCATGCCAGCCACACCAACCGCGCCAAAGCATGTCAACCATGCTAGCCGCACCCTTGTTCCAATGGAAAATCATGCCAGCCACACCTAGCCCAAGCTAGACGCGCCATACCAATCGCACTCTGCCTTGGCCATAGCTATGCTAGACGAACCCTGTACCAATGGAAACTCATTCCAGCCACACCTAGCCAAACCTAGACGCGCCACGCCAATCGCTCTCTGCCTTGGCCCTAGATATGTTAGACGAACCCCTGTGCCAATGGAAACTCATTCCATCCACACCTAGCCCAAACTATCCGCGCCATACCAATCGCACTCTGCCTTGGCCCTATCTATTCTATCCGAACCCTTATTCCAATGGAAAATCATGACAGCCACACCTAGCCCAAGCTAGCTTCGCCATGCCAATCGCACTCTGCCTTGGACCTATCTATGCTAGACGAACCCATGTGCCAATGGAAACTCATGCCAGCCACACCTAGCCCAAGCTAGCCACGCCATACCAATCGCACTCTGCGTTGTCCCTAGCTATGCTTGCTGAACCCTTGTGCCAATGGAAAATAATGCCAGCCACACCTAGCCCAAGCTAGCCACGCCATGCCAATCGCACTCTGCCTTGGCACAAGCTATGCTAGCCGCACCCTTGTGCCAATGGCAAATCATGCCATCCACACCTAGCCCAAGATAGCCGCGCCATGACAATCGCAATATGCCTTGGCCCTAACTATGCTAGCCGAACCCCTGTGCCAATGGAGAACCATGCCAGCCACAACAACCGCGCCAAAGCATGTCAACCATGCTTGCCGCACTCTTGTGCCAATGGAAAATCATGTCAGCCACACCTAGCCCAAGCTAGCCGCGCCATGCCAATCGCACTCTGCCTTAGCCCTAGCTATGCTATCCGAACCCCTGTGCCAGTGGAAAATCATGCCAGCCACACCTAGCCCAAGCTAGCCGCGCTATGCCAATCGCACTCTGCCTTGGCCCTAGCTATGCTAGCCGAACCCTTGTGCCAACGACAAATTGTTCCAACCACACCTAGCCCAAGCTAGCCGCGCCATTCCAATCGCACTCTGCCTTGGCCCTAGATATGCTAGCTGAACCCTTGTGCCAACGGCAAATCGTTCCAGACATACCTAGCCCAAGCTATCTCAAAATCCATGCCAACTGCTAGCACTCTTCCTCATGGCCTTAACTATGCTCGCAGCCGCCCTACCCTTGTGCCAATGGAAAATCATGCCACGCCACATGTCAACCATGCTAGCCCAAGTGCCAATGGAAAATCTAGCCGCGCCATGCCAATCGCACTCTGCCTTGGCCCTAGCTATGCTTGCCGAACCCCTGTGCCAATGGAGAACCATTCCAGCCACAGCAACCACGCCAAAGCATGTCAACCATGCTAGCCGCACCCTTGTGCCAATGGCAAATCATGCCAGCCAGACCTAGCCCAAGCTAGCCGCGCCATGCCAATCGTACTCTGCCTTGGCCCTAGCTATGCTAGATTAACCCTTGTGCCAATGGCAAATCATGCTAGCCACACCTAGCTCAAGCTAGACGCACCATGCCAATCGCACTCTGCCTTGGCTCAAGCTATGCTAGCCTCACCCTTGTGCCAATGGAAAATCATGCCAGCCACACCTAGCCCAAGCTAGCCGCGCCATGCCAATCACACTCTGCCTTAGCCCTAACTATGCTAGCCGAACCCCTTTTCCAATGGCGAACCATGCCAGCCACAACAATCGCGCCAAAGCATGTCAACCATGCTAGCCGCACTCTTGTGCCAATGGAAAATCATGCCAGCCACACCTAGCCCAAGCTAGCCGCGCCATGCCAATCGCACTCTTCCTTGGCCCTAGCTATGCTAGCTGAAACCCTGTGCCAGTGGAAAATCATGCCAGCCACACCTAGCCCAAGCTATCCGCGCTATGCCAATCACACTCTGCCTTGGCCCTAGCTATGCTAGCCGAACCATTGTGCCAACGACAAATTGTTCCAGACACACCTAGCCCAAGCTATCCGCGCCATTCCAATCGCACTCTGCCTTGGACCTAGATATGCTAGCTGAACCCTTGTGCCAACGGAAAATCGTGCCAGCCATACCTAGCCCAAGCTATCCGCGCCATACCAATCGCACTCTTCCTTGGCCTTAGCTATGCTAGCCGCACCCTTGTGCCAATGGAAAATCATGCCAGCCACACCTAGCCCAAGCTAGCCGCGCCATGCCAATCGCACTCTGCCTTGGCCCTAGATATGCTTGCCGAACCCCTGTTCCAATGGCGAACCATGCCAGCCACAGCAACCGCGCCAAAGCATGTCAACCATGCTAGACGCACCCTTGTGCCAATGGCAAATCATGCCAGCCACACCTAGCCCAAGCTAGCCGTGCCATGCCAATCGCACTCTGCCTTGGCCCTAGCTATGCTAGCCGATGTAGATGGTGGATTTTCAACAAGGGATAAAATCATAAACTCATGATTATATGGACCGTCGGTTCAGCAATCGCATGTGAGTATTGAGACACGAGTCTCTCATCGAATTCTCAAACGGAGAGTGCTTTCTCTCAGAGTACATGTAGATATGCAGTCAACGTCTAGACAACGGCATAATCTCATGAATAATGAATACTTTCAGTCATTTCTATATAGTATCACGGGATGGACGGCTCTACGGGGAAATATCATCTTCAGGAACAAACAACGAGTTTAACCTGACTATATAAAGGATATGGCTTAACGGCAAGTCATGTCAGGATAATTAATGCTCCTATCGTAGTCAGTTTATTCTTCTAGGCATAGACCCATGAGGTTAATTATCCCTCCATTGCTCCGATTCCGTGGTCGAATCAACGAAGATCCCACGGAATGGCAATAAGATTGCTCCGATTCCGTGGTCGAATCAACGACGATCCCACGGAATGGCAATATCATTGCTCCGATTCCGTGGTCGAATCAACGATGATCCCACAGAATGGCAATATCATTGGTCCGATTCCGTGGTCGAAACAACGACGATCCCACGGAATAGAAATATCATTGCTCCGATTACGTGGTCGAATCAACGACGATCCCACGGAATGGAAATATCATTGCTCCTATTCCGTGGTCGAATCAACGACGATCCCACAGAATGGAAATATCATTGCTCCGATTCCGTGGTCGAATCAACGACGATCCCACAGAATGGCAATTTCATTGCTCCAATTCTGTGGTCGAATCAACGACGATCCCACGGAATGGCAATATCATTGTTCCGATTCCGTGGTTGAATCAACAACGATCCCACGGAATGGAAATATCATTGCTCCGATTTCGTGGTCGAATCAACGATGATCCCACGGAATGGAAATATCATTGCTCCGATTCAATGGTCGAATCAACGACGATCCCATGGAATGACAATGATCACCTCATCGTTCTGAGTTCATAGTCGAATCTTCAACTGATCCTATGAATTAACAGTAAACATATATCCATTTTATTACTCGTTTCATGAATTATTCTCCATCAAATTTCATGAATTGGTAATAAATAATTAACGGACGGGCATTGAAGCTACCTCTGAGTAAGCCCTATTTCAAATGGTGCAAGTGTATTCAACGTTGAACCTATGCAGAATAGGGAAGAGTATTTCAAAAAAAATATTACTCGTTTCATGCATTAACAATCACCGCACGGACGAGTATTTCAAAAATTCGACGAAACGATGAACCTATGGAGAATAGGGAAGAAAATAATAAATAATTAAAAATATTTGACCAAAGCACTGGGACACGGACACACGATTAACTCATCGTGTCATGATCAGTTCCACGCCAATTCTATATTTTTAATACACTTTTATTATTTTATTATTTTTCATGATTTGATAAAACTCTCTCGTTTGATCAAATCTCCTTCTTGAGGAAATTCCTCGGATTCATGGTACTTACATGAGTCAATCAAAAAAATAATATAAAAATTAAGGAGAGGGTGTGGGGAGTGACCATTGGCCGAACGGCCATGCCTTGGTCCCAGCCGGCCCAAACCTCACGACCCTTATTATTTTATTATTATTATTATTCTCTAATTTCATGAAAAACTCCTTGATTTCATGGTATTTTCCCAAAATTCCTTTAAATTATCAAAAATCAAAATCCGAGTTTGTATGAGAATTATACATCAATTCTATTAAAGGACGTTAATTAGGGTTTAGGGATTGCTCAAGCGACCAACAGTTGGTCACGTGATCACTATGACCGGTCCACACATCAAATTCCTTCACTTTTATTATTTTCCTTCATCCGATGAAGTTTTGATGGTTTTATCAGAAAACCCAAATTTTGTCATATTTTCTCAAATGGTCGCTCAAACGTGCACCATAAAATATCAAAATTCTCAAGACTGAGACGCGGACACCCTTGGGACATGAGCACGTTATCTTGACCGATCAAGATTAGCTCTTTGGATCACGGAAGCCAATCCCATCGATTTTCACAGTTTTGACCTAATTTGCATAATTGCTCGTATTAGGTCCAAGACGCGTCCAAACACTTTGGATTTTTCATGAAGTGATCATCATAGGGTCACGTGACAACCCAGGGCCGGTTCCATGACTCCATGGTCGGTCCATCATCCTCTCATAATTAATTAGGTTTTCACACTTAAGTCTCAGACGAGCATTTTGAATAATGATTGAACCAGCATTTAATCATTCTTTCACCAACAAATCATGAACTCTTCGTGAATTCATCATATTTGCTCACGTGAGCATATGGATACTACATGGTTGATCCACGGTCCCATGTAGCTACTCCTCATTCGTCCCATGGTTAAAACTTCTGACCATGAATTGATCATCAATCGGTCAAATTAGGGTTTCTGAGTTCAAGGACCGCGCTTCCAGACTCTAACCTTAATGATTCTACGACGACCTCATGGTCATGAATTAATATTAATAATTCTACGACAACCTCATGGTCATGAATTAATATTAATAATTCTACGATGACCTCATGGTCATGAATTTTATTAATTACGCTAGGTTCAATGACCAACACTTTAATTAATATTCTTGGCACACTGCCAATCATTCATGAGCAACACATGCTCAGACGGTCAAATATTCAACAAGTCATCACGAGAGCAACACTTGCTCAGATGATCAATATTTGCTCGAGTTAAGGAATATCGGTTCAACAACCCACCAATATTCAACAATGCATTGAATGAGCAATACTTGCTCACTTCATCATAAGAATTATACCTATGTCTCATGACACGTTCAATTCGTGAGTTTCAGAACATCCTGTTCGGCTCAGCAACTACATGGACTCATTGTCCCATCAAACCACAAAGTCATCAATTGACTAACAAACCACGAGACGATCAATCGTGTCACTTGGGGGGATATTACTTAGGGTCTGGCGGTCTACGGCACGTGTGTTCAAACACACGATGGAAATGTGAGAAAGTCGTGCAATCAATTAAAGGAATTCACGAGGTAGTGGGTGGAAAGTCGACCAAGTCTTTACAAGTTGGACAACCGGTTTCGAACACGATTTCCACTTCTCCACTCCTTGATTCCATTAACTGTCACACTTCATGGGATCATGGTGTCTACAATTCCAGCAATATAAATAAGTTCCTAAATCAAGATTGAAGAAGAAAGAGAGAACCGAAAACAGAACGAATACATAGAATACTCAGAGTAAGAATCTCACGTCTCTTCGACAACATGAGATCATCAAACTCATCAATTGAGCAATTTCTTCACAATCGTTTAACTTCAATCATTCAGAACTTATCATATTCAGAATTCACACACCCACAATCCTTGAATCTCCATCGATTCTACACATTTCTCAGCTTCCCTCCTACAGATCAACCCATCCTCTCTTGTGACCGAATTTACTCTGGAACGGTCGTTGTCTCGATTTAGGCCGGAGTACTACAGATTGATCTCTCGAATTTAAGCACACCCTTTGCAGCGGTGCATCTGTGTGAGGATTAGCATTTTGCCTGGTTCGAGGAACCTCCTCCGTCGAGTTGTCTCCTTAATCCCTTAAAAACCAGCAGATCGTTTTTCCCCATACACAGATTGGCGACCACAGTGGGAGATCATTCTCTCGGTTGCAATCTCAATTCTCACAAAGATGGTCGGTCTTAGGTCTACCAATCCGAGTTCAAAACCCGATCCTAATATCGCAAGATCTAGTGGTATCGCTAACGCCACTCCTCCAAGAACTGATGCTCCAGTGATCACTCCTGCAAGTGACGGCGCTGGCGCCATCAACAATCCACTCTTCGGTTGATCTCTTGAAGAAACCAAAGGAAATCAGCCTACCATAGTTGATCTCATGAAGGTTCAGAATAACGTAGCTGCAGAATAGAAAGAGTTGTGTGCTCACCTCAAAACTCTCACAAACAAACTTACGTCTGAACAAACTCAGCCTCAACGTGAGAAAGGAAAACCTAAAGAAACATCTTCAACTGCTGATCCTGAAATCTCTCCAATCCATGTTGTACATGATGAAGAATTCCGCAAGGATGCAGATGACTCTCCAGCAATGGGACCCGCAAGTTTCATCACTCGTGAAGACGTGGAGAACTTTTTGAGGATCGAGGAAAATACAAGGCATCATCTGTCCATCTTCATCAACCTTCATATCCTGCTTCCATGCATAGGATTCCTCTTCCAAAGGTTATACCACTCCAACATTCATTCTTAATGATGGAACATGCAATACTCAAAATATATTTCTCGATTTCTGGAATTATTGGGCGAACACGAGCACAACATGTCGTCCTTCTGAAGGAATTTTCAAAGTCTCTAACAGGCAGAGCATACACCTGGTACAACAACATCGCACCGGAAGTATCATCGATTGGAGAGAGATGATTAATGTTTTCTACAGAAAATACTTCTTCGTGTTAGAGTAAATGACTCTCTCGGATCTAGGAAAGATGTTTCAAAGGAGCAGTGAACATCCTGATGATTATGTGAAAAGATTCAGAGTCCAAGCCCTGGATTGTCATGATCCAAATATCATGGATCAGTAGCTGGTAGATTTGTGCATCAATGGCATGCTCCCGGTTTACAGAGCTTTACTGGAAAATCTTCGGTTCCATACTTTCTCAGAGCTCCACGAAGCCGCGAAGGGATCAGCAACCACTGCACCTGCTCTGTTGGAAAGAACAAAATATACAAAGACTGAAGAATCGCGAGACACTTGAGGAAGAAGGCGTCTGATCAACAAGCAGTACAACCTCCACCCTTCCACAAAAAATATTGTAGAAGGGAGAAAACGGGAAACCAAACTGCCGTGCAAGCATACCTCAGCTCCTTCAAAAGCACAAAGCAAGAATAATCAAGATGCACAAGCCTCTGACCAATGCAAAAGAGTTTTTGACCAAGAAGTGCATGACTTTCCTTTTCCATTGAAGAGATGATCGAACTCCTGGATGTCTGGATCCAATATGGTGCAATCAAGTTTCCATATGTCTAGAAAGAACCAACTGAAGAAGACATGGAAAGTCCTCATTACTGCCGCTTCCACAGGTTCGTCAATCATCCCACAAGGCAACTGCGTAGTTTTGAAGCACATTTTCAAAGAGAAGGTTCATCCACAATAGATTCAACTGGGGACTGAAGGAGTACACAAAATCCTCTCCCAGTCAAAACCTTTACACTCTTTGGAAAACCTATCAAAGAAGCAGTTCAGGACGAACGTGAATTGCATTATCTGTCGAAGGCACAAAGGAGAGACATGTTCACAGTACTGAACCACATCGTGTCAAGAAGTCCATCCCAAAAATACTTCTTGAGACTCCAACCACATACCAATAGATGTACGACTGGGGACTGCTTACCACAGTCAATTCAGAAGAAACGAATTTGGAAGAACGTTGATCGATGCTGACACCGCCATCAACAACCTTCCAGTGAGAACCATCGGATCCACATGCATCGCTCGTCAAGAAGATACTCATTCTCCATCTCAATCAAAGACCTCGAAGGAGCGCTCGGAAATACTTATGGTTACATCATTCTCAAAGTGAACATAAGTTCAATCTGGACAGAAACCAAGTTTCACATAATCATAAAGATCCAGGATATGACATGTCCTTAAGATGAAGGTGGATACACACTGAAAATATGGATACTTACAAAGCACCTTTGGTTACACATCTCTTCAACGAAGAAAGTTCTGATCCATAAGATTTGACGGACATTCCATCATCAGAGTACTTTGAGGAATTCTTTGATGAGGTTAAAGCAATAACCTGCGAAAGATGCATAGACATTCATAAAGAGGTTCCTCACTCAGGCAAGTCTCATTCCATGCTTATGTCACTTATTTTCTCACATGCTATCCTAGCATGGGGACTTCTTCTAACAACTCTACAAGATGTTATGAATGGAAGCTTCACCGTATTAGCATTTTACTAAGTGGATGAATCTGAAACCTCTCTTAATAGAGAATCTCAATGGTATATTCATTACTGAGATGATTTCCAAGCATGGCGAAGAACAATTTGGGCGTTTCTCCATAGCCTTGTAGGAGTTTTCATAAAATCAGAAAGCTCTGATGTCTGCACATACTACCTCAATGAAAAGGGATGCTGAATCAACAGAAGATAGGGGTCGAGACGATCAAACCTAAGAAATTCTCAAAAGAGGTGACCCTTCAACGCTCAAGAAGGTAAGTAACCTTCAAATTGTACTCCCAATCAAAGAGTACACCTGAGACAATAGCATCCCAGCTGGCTTTAACACAGATATCTCGATGCCGATTCAACACCACCACGATTGAAGTGTTACTAAACCACAATCGATAAGTCTTCATTATCCAATGATAAGACTTCTGAAGCAGATGCAACATCATTCATACATGGATGTCAGTAACTCCTTCAACGTACACTGGGCAGCCTAAGGAGATTTTTTGGAACTTCATCAACGGGATTTCTATACATCACAAGCTCCATCATGATTGAGGAACTTTCTCTCTTCACCAATCACATCTAGTACGAAAATTTTTGATGCTATCTACCGCAACAATGACGACTCACTGATAAAGCCAGTTCATGGAAAAGTAATGCTTCCAGGAGCATTAAGATTGGACTCTCAGTACACCTTCATCTCACGGACGCTCAACTCATCAACTAGTTTGTGAATATAAAAGGCTCACTGGAAGAAGGATCAAAGACTATGTATATAATCATGGTTCTATCCTTTTCGGTCTTTGGAGCAACTTCAACTGTGGTATCAGCATCAACAATAATCTCTAACGGAACACCATCCATGATCTCAACATCGACAAATATCTCTGGAGCGTGATCATTCATGGTCTCAACACCAACAACGGTCTCAGGAGCAACATCCTCAGGGCTTCATCAACTAATCATTCTCTGAAGTGTTACACATGAATCGTACTTCTCTAAGAGCCAATAATTCATATCAAGATGTGTAGACCTGATAACATGCTCACATGAAGTCTTCCCAAAGCTGGCACGACTGGTGGAAATAATCCAAAGTCTTCTATAAGATGTTCTCGTCACCTTTACAGATGGGATACAACACACTTCAGGTCATGGGTTTGAAAAAAACGTGCCAATGGGTGAGGAATGGGACAATACTTCCTCAACAAAAGATGTTCATATGTGTCTCTTCAACAACATACCAAAAGGGAGCATTAATCGGACATACAAGCTGAAAGATATGGCCTTTACTGTCAGGTCTACGAAACCTAAAAAATTTGTATGGGATTACAAATTGCAAATATGCATGCTTTGTTGGTGGACTTCTACAACTCCACATTGAATGATTCTTCTATCATTTAATAACCCAGTCTCTTAGCTTCAAAAGTTGGGGTCAAGCATCGAATTCCGACACCGTGTGAGGTTCCTACAGCTTCCAGAACATACTACATGCAAGAATTCATGGACGGGATTCATAACCTCTACAGTCGATCGATGTCCACCAGGTCTTTTCGCTAAGTCCTTCATCAAGGTACCTCCAGCTTCCTGGTTAGCTCGGCTACTTCATCCTCTTCAACACAGCATCACTAGTAGGGAAAGGAGCGTCACCCTTTTCTGCTTTCTTGATAACTTCAAGTCTTTTACGGAGCCGCTTCAGATTGAAGCCAAGTTCTTCAGCATTCTAAGTTGTACTTCTAATCAAAGAGTACATCTTGGGAAACAATATTTCTGGATGTAATCCGAATATCATTTATAACACGCAAGATGGCCTCTACTTGTTTCGTCAAGAAATAACTACGCCCTGGATCCAGAGTAACAACAATGTGTCCATACATTTTCCACAGTTCCTTGTATATAGCAACATATCCGATGGGAACGCTAAAACCTCCAACAAGCTGGTGATATGGGAGTAACTCACTAAATTGAGGATTAAAGGAAATCCCTGCAGTAGGATACTCATGCACTATCATCTGGTTCTCAGTTACTGGAGAAGTGTCAATGATCACAGAGATAACTTCAGGGGAAACAACTTCTGCTATTTCGGGTTCGGGTTTCACCGTCTGAGGCACAACTGAATTTCCACCACCTCCACGGCATCAGTGACTATCACTTCATCATCCTAAGGCGCAGCTATGAAAGTCTTATCACCAACAGATCCTGGATTGCCCAAATCATCATTATTGGATCCATGATTCCCAACTTCATTGTTCGGCACCTAATACGAATATTACATGGGATTAGAATGATTCAAAGGAGATATACTTACTGGGGGAGTCTCTGAATCATTTGAAGGCTCGGAAATACTGGAATCTCCATTGGCAACGCCGCTATCTTCATTCAGTTCGGGATTTCGGGAATTCTCCATATTCCCATATCCCAAAGAAGAGCACGCTTCATCAGCATGATGCTTATCTACAATGATTTCTTCCTGGATTCATCAACAACAATTATTATTACTTCATTCAAGGAGATGCCGAGATCACCTGCACGAAAAAGGATACTTACATCGACTTTTTCATCAGTGCTGGATTCATGAATTGCTTGTCCGAGAACAAGTTGAAGACCGTCAATCGATGGAGCAAAAGCCTGAAAAGAAATAACAAACCTTGGTCTCATGATCCTAATTGCACGGGCAGATTCATGACACGAGGAGCACTAACAACTCACCAAATAAATGGCTGGGGACTACACGTCATTTGCTAACATCCTGTAGTCCTTACTTCTGGGTTTTCCGCTCCCGTAGACTTTCTTCCATTTCTGTAGAGTCCATATCTATCCAGGATTCCACTATACGATTATCCTGTGGTAAATCTAGTGAAATAAGAAGAAGTACAACTCAGTATGAAGGATCTCTCACCATCACTAAGAGGTCCCAGAAGCACCATTTATTGAAGCTGCATCTGTAGAGATATCATCTATGGAAATATCATCTTTGGAAGCATCATTATGGGAACCGGTCATTCTTGCAAAGTTGTTGTGACGTCCATACAACATTCCTACTTCAGTATATCATCCGTAGATGCAAATTTCATCAAAGCAGTGGAATTAAAGCACAACATAAATAATCAGGATGCTCACATCAGCGTCTACCAAAATGGTAACTCTTAACTCTTACCTTTTTACGCTTCCACTAACGGTAGTGATAGTAATGCTAGAGTTAACAATCCAAAATCGTTCGTCTCTTCGAACCTACAAAAGACGTTCAAAAAACTCATATTTTTCATAAAATCATGAACATTCCTACTGTGTGAACATCCACCATGGAATTACGAAAACTCACAGACATTATTTCACCATGTATAATTGTCTACTTTCAAATAGTTGTTCAAAATCAAAACATTGATTTTAAAAAATACATATATTTAACGTGGAAGCTCACGTAAATTAAAAAATATATCTATATATTTTTCTCCCTCGCACGAGCATCTGTGTTTGAAGCAAGAGTATATTTTCAAAATTTTGTGAACGCTCACATATCGAAAATAAATAAAAATTCATGAAAGCTCATAGAAAAAAAAAATATTAGCAGACGCACGTCTTTTCAAAAAAAAAAAAAAAAAAAAAAACTTTTCTCTCGTACGAGCATTCACCTTTGGAACGAGAGTTTATTCCATTTTGTGAAATCTCACAAAGATAAAATTTTGGTTTTGTGAAAGCTCATAGACAAAATTTTATATCATTAGACTCAGGTCTATTTTGTTTGTTCCTTAAACTAACGAACAAACGAGCGTCTATTACCAAAATAAGGATTTCTTTTCATGGGCCCGGCCCGCGAATCCTAAACGACCAAGGTCTCGTCATCCAAATCAGCGGTTCAACACCAATTTATGCTCACCAAATGGCTCTCTAACCATGATAATGAATTCTTCATCAAGTCGTGGCTCGCTCATACTCTCGAAATACGGTAATGTCTCAACTTACGACTAAGTTCAATTACTAGTATAATTTTTGGCCTGAAAATCACCATTTAATGCTAACTGAGGAACACAACTTTCCTCAGTAAGCAGGGGACTTAATGTAGATGGTGTATTTTCAACAAGGGCTAAAATCGTAAACTCATGATTATACAGACCATCGGTTCAGCAATCGCATGTGAGTATTGAGACACGAGTCTCTCATCGAATTCTCAACGGAGAGTGCTTTCTCTCAGAGTACACGTAGATATGCAGTCAACATCTAGACAACGGCATAATCTCATGAATACTGAATACTTTCAGTCATTTCTATATAGTATCACGGGATGGACGGCTCTACGGGGCAATATCATCTTCAGGAACAAACAACGAGTTTAACCTGACTATATAAAGGATATGGCTTAACGGCAAGTCATGTCAGGATAATTAATGCTCCTATCGTAGTCAGTTTATTCTGCTAGGCATAGACCCATGAGGTTAATTATCCCTTCATTGCTCCGATTCCGTGGTCGAATCAATGACGATCCCACGGAATGGAAATAAGATTACTCTGATTCTGTGGTCGAATCAACGACGATCCCACGGAATGGCAATATCATTGCTCCGATTCTGTGGTCGAATCAACGACGATCCCACGGAATGGCAATATCATTGCTCCGATTCCGTGGTCGAAACAACGACGATCCCATGGAATGGAAATATCATTGCTCGGATTTCGTGGTCGAATCAACGACGATCCCACGGAATGGAAATATCATTGCTCCGATTCCGTGGTCGAATCAACGACGATCCCACGGAATGGCAATATCATTGCTCCGATTCCATGGTCGAATCAACGACGATCCCACGGAATGGTAATATTAGTGTTCCGATTCCGTGGTTGAATCAACGATGATACCACGGAATGGAAATATCATTGCTCCGATTTCGTGGTCGAATCAACGACGATCCCACGGAATGGAAATATCATTGCTCCAATTCCGTGGTCGAATCAACGACGATCCCACGGAATGGAAATATCATTGCTCCGATTCCATGGTCGAATCAACGACGATCCCATGGAATGGCAATGATCACCTCATCGTTCTGAGTTCATAGTCGAATCTTCAGCTGATCCTATGAATTAACAGTATACATCTATTCATTTTATTACTCGTTTCATGAATTATTCTCCATCAAATTTCATGAATTGGTAATAAATAATTAACGTCCGGGCATCGGAGCTACCTCTGAGTAAGTCCTGTTTTAAATGGTGTAAGTGTATTCAACATTGATGCATTAACAATCACCGCACGGAAGAGAATTTCAAAAATACGACAAAACGATGAACTTATGCAGAATAGGGAAGAAAATAATAAATAATTAAAAATATTTGACCAAGGCACTGGGACACGGACACACGATCAACTCATCATGTCATGATCAGTTCCACGCTAATTCTATATTTTTAATACACTTTTATTATTTTATTATTTTTCATGATTTGATAAAACTCTCTCGTTTGATCAAATCTCGTTCTTGAGGAAATTCCTCGGATTCGTGGTACTTACATGAGTCCTTCAAAAAAATAATATAAAAATTAAGGAGAGGGTGTGGGGCGTGACCATTGGCCGACCGGCCATGCCTTGGCCCCATCCGGCCCACACCTCACGACCCTTATTATTTTATTATTATTATTTTTCTCTAATTTCATGAAAAACTCCTTGATTTCATGGTATTTTCCCAAAATTCCTTTAAATTATCAAAAATAATAAAAAAATAAATTATGAAAACTCGTGGGACCGGGACTTGGCCGGCCGACCATGCGCTAGCCGGTCCCACACGCCCTGTTTTATTTATTTTATTATTAATTATCTTATTTTTCCTTGATTTCATGGTATTTTTCCTCAAAATTCCTTCAAATCATCAAAAATACCCAAAAAACTATTTAAAAATTATTAAAATTCGTGGGATTGGGTCACGACCGGTTGGTCACGCCTCCATGGTCCTACATGACCGAATTTATCGTTTTAATGTTTTTCAAAGACCATGAACTCATGGAAACTCCTTCAATTCATGAAAACTCTCTAAATTTCTCAAATTTCTCAAAATTCATGAATCCTTCATAAAATCATCAAAATATGTAAAACTAAGGAAGAGACACCACGGGACCGTGGTCATAACTGGCCGACCGTGCCTTGACCACCGGCGGTCCCAGTCTCATAATTCCTTATTTTATAAATATTTTCCATCGTCTCATGGTGTTTCCTTAGTCTCATGGAAATTCCTTGATTTTAACAAAACTCATTCGTTTTATCGTGGGACCGGCCCCTTGAATCCTTCCTGAATTTTACTTTCGGGGTATTTTCACCTCTTGAACGAGATTCAAACCTAAAAATTCCCGCTTGGGGAAATAGAAAATTCTTTTCCGTATGGAATGAAGTGGCGGACCATCAAAATCCGAGTCCGTATGAGAATTATACATCAATTCTAGTAAAGGACGTTAATTAGGGTTTAGGGATTGCTCAAGCGACCAACAGTTGGTCACGTGATCACTGTGACCGGTCCACACTTCATAATTCCTTCACTTTTATTATTTTCCTTCATCCGATGAAGTTTTGATGGTTTTATCAGAAAACCCAAATTTTGTCATATTTTCTCAAATGGTCGCTCAAACGTGCACCATAAAATATCAAAATTCTCAAGACTGAGACGCGGACACCCTAGGGACACGAGCACGTTATCTTGACCGACCAAGATTAGCTTTTTGGCTCACGGAAGCCAATCCCATCGATTTTCACATTTTTGACCTAATTTGCATAATTGCTCGTATTAGGTCCAAGACTCGTCCAAACACTTTGGATTTTTCATGAAGTGACCATCAGACGGTCACGTGAAAACCCAGGGCCGGTTCCATGACTCCATGGTCGGTCCATCACCCTCTCATAATTAATTAGGTTTTCACACTTAAGTCTCAGACGAGCATTTTGAATAATGATTGAACCAGCATTTAATCATTCTTTCACTAACAAATCATGAACTCTTCGTGAATTCATCATATTTGCTCACGTGAGAATATGGATACTACATGGTTGATCCACGGTCCCATGTAGCTGCTCCTCATTCGTCCCATGGTTAAAACTTCTGACCATGAATTGATCATCAATCGGTCAAATTAGGGTTTCTGAGTTCAAGGACCGCGCTTCCAGACTCTAACATTAATGATTCTACGACGACCTCATGGTCATGAATTAATATTAATAATTCTACGACGACCTCATGGTCATGAATTAATATTAATAATTCTACGATGACCTCATGGTCATGAATTTTATTAATTATGCTAGGTTCAACGACCAGCACTTTAATTAATATTATTGGAACACTGCCAATCATTCATGAGCAACACATGCTCAGACGGTCAAATATTCAACAAGTCATCACGAGAGCAACACTTGCTCAGATGATCAATATTTGCTCGAGTTAAGGAATATCGGCTCAACAACCCACCAATATTCAACAATCCATCGAATGAGCAATACTTGCTCACTTCATCGTAATAATTATACCTCTGTCTCATGACACGTTCAATTCGTGAGTTTCAGAACATCCTGTTCGGCTCAGCAACTACATGGACTCATTGTCCCATCAAACCACAAAGTCATCAATTGACTAACAAACCACGAGACGATCAATCGTGTCACTTGGGGGATATTACTTAGGGTTTTGGTCTGGCGGTCTACGGCACATGTGTTCAAACACACGATGGAAATGTGAGCAAGTCGTGCAATCAATTAAAGGAATTCACGAGGTAATGGGTGGAAAGTCGACCAAGTCTTTACACGTTGGACAACCGGTTTCCAACACGATTTCCACTTCTCCACTCCTTGATTCCATTAACTGTCACACTTCATGGGATCATGGTGTCTACAATTTCAGCAATATAAATAAGTTCCTAAATCAAGATTAAATAAGAAAGAGAGAATCGAAAACAGAACGAACACATAGAATACTCAGAGTAAGAATCTCACGTCTCTTCGACAACACGAGATCATCAAACTCATCAATTGAGCAATTTCTTCACAATCGTTTAACTTCAATCATTCAGAACTTATCATATTCAGAATTCACACACCCACAATCCTTAAATCGCCATAGATTCCACACATTTCTCAGCTTCCCTCCTACAGATCAACCCATCCTCTCTTGTGACCGAATTTACTTTGGAACGGTCGTTGTCTCGATTTAGGCTGGAGTACTCTAGATTGATCTCTTGAATCTAAGCACCCCCTTTGCAGCGGTGCATCTATGTGAGGATTAGCATTTTGACTTTTTTGAGGAACCTCCTCCGTCCGGTTGTCTCCTCAATCCCTTAAAAACCAGCAGATTGTTTTTCCCCATCCACAATCGAACCCTTGTGCCAACGGAAAATCGTGCCAGCCACACATAGCCTAAGCTAGCCGCGCCATACAAATCGCACTCTGCCTTGGCCCTAAATATGCTTGCCGAACCCTTGTGCCAATGGAAAATCATGCCAGCCACACCTAGCCCAAGATAGCCGCGCCATGCCAATCGCACTATGCCTTGGCCCGAGCTATGCTAGACGCACCCTTATGCCAATGGAAAATCATGCCAGCCACACCTCGCCCAAGCTAGCCGCGCCATGACAATCGCACTCTTCTTTGGCCCTAACTATGCTAGCCGCACCCTTGTGCCAATGGAAAATCATGCCAGCCACACCTAACCCAAGCTATCCACGCCATGCCAATCACACTCTGCCTTGGCCCTAACTATGCTAGTCGCACCCTTGTTCCAATGGAAAATCATGCCAGCCACACCTAGCCCAAGCTAGCCGCGCCATGCCAATCGCACTCTTCATTGGCCCTAGCTATGCTAGCCGAACCCATGTGCCAATGGCAAATCATGCCAGCCACACCTAGCCCAATCTAGATGCGCCATTCCAATCGCACTTTGGCTTGGACCTAGCTATGCTAGCCAAACCCTTGTGCCAACGGCAAATCGTGCCAGCCACACCTAGCCCAAGCTAGCCGCGTCATGCTAATTGCACTTTGCCTTGGAACTAGATAAGCTAGATGAACCCTTGTGCCAATGGAAAATCATGCCAACCACACCTAGCCCAAGCTAGCCGAGCCATGCCAATCGCACTCTGCCTTGGCCCAAGCTATGCTAGCCGCACCCTTGTGCCAATGGCAAATCATGCCAGCCACACCTGGCCCAAGCTAGTTGCGCCATGCCAATCTCACTCTTCCTTGGCCCTATCTATGCTAGCCGAACCCTTGTGCCAATGGCAAATCATGCCAATCGCACTCTGCCTTGGCCCTAGCTATGCTAGCCAAACCCTTGTGCCAACGGCAAATCGTGCCAGCCACACCTAGCCCAACCTAGATGCGTCATGCTAATCGCACTCTGCCTTGGCCCTAGCTATGCTATCCGAACCCTTGTGCTAATGGAAAATCATGCCAGCCACACCTAGCCCAAGCTAGCGGCGCCATGCCAATCGCACTCTTCCTTGGCTCGATCTATGCTAGCCAAACCCTTGTGCCAATGGAAAACCATGGCATCCACACCTATCCCAAGCTAGCCACACCATGCCAATCGCACTCTACCTTGGCCCTAAATATGCTAGCCGTACCCTTGTGCCAATGGCAAATTATGCTAGCGGCGCCATGCCAATCTCACTCTGCCTTGGCCCTAGCTATGCTAGCCGAACCCTTGTGCGAACGGCAAATTGTTCCAGCCAAAGCTAGCCGCGTCATTCCAATCGCACTCTTCCTTGGCCCTAGATATGCTAGCCGAACCATTGTGCCAATGGAAAATTTTGCCATCCATACCTAGCTCAAGCTAGCCGCGCCATGCAATCGCACTCTGCCTTGGCCCTAGCTATACTAGCCGAACCCTTATGCTAATGGCAAATCATGCCATCCACAATAGCCCAACCTAGCCGCGTCATGCCAATCGCACTCTACCTTGGCCCGAGCTATGCTATCCGCACCCTTGTGCCAATGGAAAATCATGTCATCCACACCTAGCCTAAGATAGCCGCGCCATGCCAATCGCACTCTGCCTTGGCTTTAGCTATGCTAGCCAAACCTCTGTGCCAATGGCGAACCATGCCAGCCACAGATACCGCTCCAAAGCATGTCAACCATGCTAGCCGCACCCTTGTGCCAATGGCAAATCATACCAGCCACACCTAGCCCAAGCTAGTCGCGTCATGCCAATCGCACTCTGCCTTGGCCCTAGATATGCTAGACAAACCCCTGTGCCAATGGCAAATCATGCCAGCCACACCTATCCCAAGCTAGCCGCACCATGCTAATCACACTCTACCTTGGCCCTAGCTATGCTAGCCGAACCCTTGTTCCAACATAAAATCGTGCCAGCCACACCTAGCCCAAGCTAGCCGCGCCATACCAATCGCACTCTGCCTTGGCCCTAGCTATGCTAGCCGAACCCTTGTGCCAATGGAAAATCATGCCAGCCACACCTAGCCCAAGATAGCCGCGCCATGCCAATCGCACTCTACCTTGGCCCGAGCTATGCTAGCCGCACCCTTGTGCCAATGGCAAATCATGCCATCCACACCTAGCCTAAGATAGGCGCGCCATGCCAATCGCACTCTGCCTTGGCCCTAACTATGCTAGCCGCACCCTTGTGCCAATGGAAAATCATGCCAGCCACACCTAGCCCAAGCTAGCGGCGCCATGCCGATCTCACTCTGCCTTGGCCCTAGCTATGCTAGCTGAACCCTTGTGCCAACGGAAAATTATTCCATCCACACCTAGCCCAAGCTATCCGCGCCATTCCAATTACACTCTTCCTTGGCCCTAGATGTGCTAGCCGAACCCTTGTGCCAATGGCAAATCGTGCCAGCCATACCTAGCCCAAGCTAGCCGCGCCATGCCAATCGCACTCTGCCTTGGCCCTAGCTATGCTTGCCGAACCCTTGTGCTAATGGCAAATCATGTCATCCATACGTAGATCAAGGTAGACGCGCCATGCCAATCGCATTCTACCTTGGCCCGAGCTATGCTAGCCACACCCTTGTGCCAATGGCAAATCATACCAGCCACACCTAGCCCAGGCTAGCCGCGCCATGCCAATCGCACTCTGCCTTGGCCCTAGCTATGCTAGCCAAACCCCTGTGCCAATAGCGAACCATGCCAGCCACAGCAACCGCGCCAAAGCATGTCAACCATGCTAGCCGCACCCTTGTGCCAAAGGCAAATTATGCCAGCCACACCTAGCCCAAGCTAGCCGCGCCATGCCAATCGCCCTTTGCCTTAGCCCTAGCTATGCTAGACGAACCCCTGTGCCAATGGAAAATCATGCCAGCCACACCTAGTACAAGCTATCCGCGCCATGATAATCGCACTCTGCCTTGGCCCTAGCTATGCTAGCCGAACCCTTGTGCCGACGGAAAATCGTGCCAGCCATAACTATCCCAAGCTAGACGCGCCATACTAATCGCACTCTTCCTTAGCCCTAACTATGCTAGCCGAACCCTTATGGCAATGGAAAATCATGCCAGCTACACCTATCCCAAGCTAGCCGCGCCATGCCAATCGCACTCTGACTTGGCCCTAACTATGCTAGCCGCACCCTTGTGACAATGGCAAATCATGCCAGCCACACCAAGCCCAATCTAGATGCGCCATGCCAATCACACTAAGCCTTGGCCCTAATTATGCTAGTCGCACCCTTGTGCCAATGGAAAATATTTCCAGCCACACCTAGCCCAAGCTATCCGCACCATGCCAATCGCACTCTGCCTTGGACCTAGCTATGATATCCGAACCCCTGTGCCAATGGCAAATCATGCCAGCCACACCTAGCCCAATCTAGCTGCGCCATTCCAATCGCACTTTGCCTTGGCCCTAGCTATGCTAGCCGAACCCTTGTGCCAACGGCTAATCGTGCTAGCAACACCTATCCCAAGATAGCCGCGTCATGCTAATCGCACTCTGCCTTGGCCTAGATATGCTAGCCGAACCCTTATGCTAATGGAAAATCATGACAGCCACACCTAGACCAAGATAGTCGCGCCATGCCAATCGCACTCTGCCTTGGCCCGAGATTTGCTAGCTGCACCCTTGTGCATATGGCAAATCATGCCAGCCACACCTAGCCCAAGCTAGTTGCGCCATGCCAATCGCACTCTGCCTTGGACCTAGCTATGCTAGCCGAACCCCTGTGCCAATGGTGAACCATGCCAGCCACACCAACCGCGCCAAAGCATGTCAACTATGCTAGCCGCACCCTTGTGCCAATGGCAAATCATGTCAGCCACACCTAACCCAAGATAGCTGCGCCATGCCAATCGCACTCTGGCTTGGCCCTAGCTATGTTACCTGAACCCCTGTGCCAGTGGAAAATTATGCCAACCACACTTAGCCCAAGCTAGCCGCGCCATGCCAATCGCACTCTGCCTTGGCCCTAGCTATGATAGCCGAACCCTTGTGCCAATGGCAAATAGTGGCAGCCACACCTAGCCCAAGCTAACCGCGCCATGCCAATCGCAGTCTGCCTTGGCCCTAGCTATGCTAGCCGAACCCTTGTGCCAATGGAAAATCATGCCAGCCACACCTAGCCCAAGCTAGCCGCACCATGCCAATCACACTCTGCCTTGGCCCGAGCTATGCTAGCCGCACCCTTATGCCAATGGAAAATCATGCCAGCCACACCTAGCCCAAGCTAGCCGCGCCATGCCAATCGCACTCTGCCTTGGCCCTAGCTATGCTAGCCTAGCCCATGTGCCAATGGCGAACCATGCCAGCCAAAGAAACCGTGCCAAAGCATGTCAACCATTCTAGCCTCACCCTTGTTCCAATGGCATATCAGTCCATCCACACCTAGCCCAAGCTAGCCGCGCCATGATAATCGCACTCTGCCTTGGCCCTAGCTATGCTAGACGAACCCCTGTGCCAATGGCAATTCATTTCAGCCACACCTATCCCAAGCTAGACGCGCCGTGCCAATCGCACTGTGCCTTGGCCCTAGCTATGCTAGCTGAACCCTTGTGCCAGCCACACCTAGCCCAAGATAGCCGCACCATACCAATCCCACTCTGGCTTGGCCCTAGCTATGCTAGACGAACCCATGTGCCAATGGAAAATCATGCCATCCACACCTAGCCCAAGCTAGCCGCGGCATGCCAATCGCACTCTGCCTTGGCCCGAGCTATGCTAGCCGCACCCTTGTGCCAATGGAAAATCATACCAGCCACACCTATCCCAAGCTAGCCACACCATGCCAATGGCACTCTGCCTTGTCCCTAACTATGCTAGCCGAACCGCTGTGCCAATGGCGAACCATGCCAGCCATACCAACTGCACCAAAGCATGTCAACCATGCTAGCCGCACCCTTGTGCCAATGGAAAATCATGCCAGCCACACCTAGCCCAAGCTATCCGCGCCATGCCAATCGCACTCTGCCTTGGCCCTAGCTATGCTAGCCGAACCCATGTGCCAGTGGTAAATCATGCCAGCCACACCTTGCCCAAGCTAGCAGCGCAATACCAATCGCACTCTGCATTGGCCCTTGCAATGCTAGCCGAACCCTTGTGCCAACGACAAATTGTTCCAGCCACACCTAGCCCAAGCTAGCCGCGCCATTCCAATCACACTCTGCCTTGGCCCTAGCTATGCTAGACGAACCCTTGTGCCAACGGCAAATCGTGCCAGCCATACCTAGCCCAAGCTAGCCGCGCCATGCCATTCGCACTCTGCCTTGGCCCTAGCTATGCTAGATGAACCCTTGTGCCAATGGAAAATCATGCCAGCCACACCTGGCCCAATCTATCCGCGCCATGCCAATCGCACTTTACCTTGGCCCGAGCTATGCTAGCCGCACCCTTCTGCCAATGGAAAATCATGCCAGCCACAGCTAGCCCAAGCTATCGGCGCCAAGGAAATCTCACTCTGCCTTGGACCTAGCTATGCTAGCCGAACTCTTGTGCCAACGGCAAATTGTTACATCCACACCTAGCCCAAGCTAGATGCGCCATTCTAATTGCACTCTGCCTTGGCCCTAGCTATGCTATCCGAACCCTTGTGCCAATGGAAATTCGTGCCAGCCATACCTAGCCCAAGCTAGCCGTGCTATGCCAATCGCACTCTGCCTTGGCCCTATCTATGCTAGCCGAACCCTTGTGCCAATGGCAAATCATGCCATCCACACGTATCCCAAGCTATCCTTGCCATGCCAATCGCACTCTACCTTAGCCCGAGCTATGCTAGTCGCACCCTTATGCCAATGGAAAATAATTCCAGCCACACCTAGCCCAAGCTAGCCGCGCCATGCCAATAGCACTTTGCCTTGGCCCTAGCTATGCTAGCCGAACCCCTGTGCCAATGGCTAACCGTGCCATCCACAACAACCGCGCCAAAGAATGTCAATTATGCTAGCTGCACCCTTGTGCCAATGGAAAATCATGCTAGTCACACCTAGCCTAAGCTAGCCGCGCCATGCCAATCGCACTCTGCCTTGGCCCTAGCTATGCTAGACGGTCCCCTATGCTAATGGCAAATCATGCCAGCTACACCTAGCCCAAGCTAGCCGCGCCATGCCAATCGCACTCTGCCTAGGACCTATCTATGCTAGGCGAACCCTTGTGCCAACGGAAAATCATGCCAGCGACACCTAGCCCAAGCTATCCGCGCCATACCAATCACACTCTTCCTTGGCCCTAGCTATGCTAGCCGACCCCTTTTGCCAATGGCAAATCATGCCAGCCACACTTAGCCCAAGCTAGCCGCGCCATTCCAATCGCACTTTGCCTTGGCCCGAGCTATGCTAGCCGCACCCTTGTGTCAATGGCAAATCATGCCAGGAACACCTAACCCAAGCTAGCCGCGCCATGCCAATCGCACTCTGCCTTAGCCCTAGCTATTCTAGCCGAACCCATGTGCCAATGGAAAATCATGCCAGCCACACCTAGCCCAAGTTAGTCGCGCCATTCCAATCACACTTTGCCTTGTCCCTAGATATGCTAGCCGAACCCTTGTGCCAACGGCAAATCATGCCAGCCACACCTAGACAAAGCTATCCTTGTCATGCTAATCACACTATGCCTTGGACCTAGATATACTAGCCGAACCCTTGTGCCAATGGCAAATAATGCCATCCACACCTAGCCTAAGCTAGCCACGCTATGCCAATCACACTCTGCCTTGGCTCGAGATATGCTAGACGCACACTTGTGACAATGGAAAATCATGCCAGCCACACCTATCCCAAACAAGTTGCGCCATGCCAATCGCACTCTGCCTTGTACCTAGCTATGCTAGCCGAACCCCTGTGCCAATGGTGAACCATGCCAGCCACACCAACCGCGCCAAAGCATGTCAACTATGCTAGCTGCACCCTTGTGCCAATGGAAAATCATGCCAGCCACACCTAACCCAAGCTAGCCGCGCCATGCGAATCGCACTCTACCTTGGCCCTAGCTATGTTAGCCGAACCTCTATGCCAGTTGAAAATTATGCCAGCCACACCTAGCCTAAGCTAGCCGCGCCATGCCAATCGCATTATGCCTTGGCCCTAGCTATGCTAGCCGAACCCTTGTGCCAACGGCAAATCATGCCATCCACACCTAGTCCAAGCTAGCAGCGCCATGCCAATCGCACTCTTCCTTGGACCTAGCTATGCTAGACGAACCCATGTGCCAATGGAAAATCATGCCAGCCACACCTAGCCCAAGCTAGCCGAGCCATGCCAATCGCACTCTGCCTTGGCCCGAGCTATGCTAGCCGCACCCTTGTGCCAATGGAAAATCATGCCAGCCACACCTAGTCCAAGCTATCCGCGCCATGCCAATTGCACTCTTCCTTGGCCCTAGCTATGCTAGCCGAACCCATGTGCCAATGGAGAACCATGCCATCCACACCAACCGCGCCAAAGCATGTCAACCATGTTAGTCGCACCCTTGTGCCAATGGAAAATCATACGAGCCACACCTAGCCCAAGCTAGTCGTGCCATGCCAATCGCACTCTGCCTTGGCCCTAGCTATGCGAGACGAACCCATATGCGAATGGCAAATCATGCCAGCCACACCAAGCCCAAGCTAGCCGCGCCATGCCAATCGCACTCTGCCTTGGCCCTAGCTATGCTAGCTGAACCGTTGTGCCTATGGAAAATCATGCCAGCCACACCTAGCCCAAGCTAGTCACGCCATGCCAATCGCACTCTGCCTTGGACCTAGCTATGCTAGTCATACCACGCTAAGCCAAACACCCTTAACTTTGCCCTAGCCGCGCCACCTTGCTGGTCTTCTCCTCACGACTACTAAAGTGAAGGCATGCAACAATCAACGGTTGCCCTTCAAATCCAGGAGAAAATCCTGTCCGCCTAAATTCCCCTCACGACTTTGGCCCAAAAACCCTAGCTTGGTCACGCACCTGACCAAAGCTAGTTATGTCATGCGACCATCGCAAACCCTTGGCCCCATGCGCCAAACCGCACCAAGACAAGCGCCCTTGCCTTGGCCCTAACCATGCCATGCGACCATGGAAAACCCATGGCCCCACGCGCCAAACCAAACCGCACCTATCCAAGCTAGCCGCACCAAGTAGAACGCCCTTGCCTTGGCCCTAGCTATGCCATGAGACCATGGAAAACCATTGGCCCCACGCGCCAAGCCGCACCTAGCCAAGCTATCCGCACCAAGCCAAACACCCATGCCTTGGCCCTAGCTATGCTAGTCACACTATGCCAAGCCAAGCGCCTTTTCCCTGGCCCTAGCCATTCCATACGTCCATGGCAGAACATTGTCCCCATACACCAAGTCTAAACAACACCATGGCCATGCCTTCTCTATGCGGTCACCAAAACGAACTCATGCAGCCATCAATGGCCACCCTTCAAACCCAGGAGCAAATCCTAGCCATCTAAAGTATCCTCATGACTTTTTGGCCCGAAAACCTAAGTTTGTCCATGCCAACCTAGTCGCGCCATCACGATGGCCTCACTACCAAAACAAAGGCGTGCAACGCACCAACGGTTTCCCCTCCTCTCAAGATGTAAAGTCTCGACCTTCGAATGTCACCAGGCTAGAAAGTCCCCCGAGCCTTACTTGCCAAGTCACAACAACATGCTACATGTCTTACAAAAACGTTCGAGACATCAACACAAACTGGGGGATGCTCATTAGGGTTTTGGTTTGGTGGTGTATAGCGTGCGGCATACACAAATGCCCGTTTCAAGATAGTGTCATGGGAGTAAGGCGGTCAGTAAATGAAAAAAGCAACGGTTAAATGATCTTTCATTATGGGACATTAATTCCATCAAATCCCATCAATGTCAGGCGTTACCATCTCTTCCGATTTAACTCACCCGTTTCCTTCTCTTATGAGGCCAGAATACGTTTCTCTCTTGACTTGTATAAATAGGCTTACCTATTTCCACCAGAACACAAGTTCTTGGTCAGGGGAAAAACATCACTCTCAGAAGAGCAACTCTTGCTAGCTTTCCCAAAGCTCTCACCTTCTGATACAAGTCAAGCAGAACTCTAGAATTATTCTGGTCTCAACACTCTCTTCGTTTCCCTCCATAAACCAGCCCTTCTCCTCCACTTTGTGACCAAAGCAAGTATGGAATGGCCATTTCTTGGTTTAGGCCGGACTTGTACAGATTGATCTCTCGAACTTAAAAGTACTCCCTTGCAGTACATTGTTTAGGGTTTAAACTGTTTCTCACCTTTCAAACCTGCAATTACCAAAACCGATAGAAACTATTTTTACCATAAACAACAGTGCTAACCTGATACCATTGAACGGGAAAAAAAAACAGAACTAGTCATAAAAACCCAAAGTTACCAAACTTGTGGTACAAAAACCCCATTCAAATGTTGGGATCCATTAAAACTCCATCTTAAACAAAATTGATAGAAAAACCCCAAATTTTTAAAAATTGATACAAAAATCCCAAATTTCAAAATTGATTTCATCAAATTTTATGATGAAACCCAAATTGGTTTCATCAAATTCTAAGAGGTTTCATCAAATTTTATGATGAAACCAAAATTGATTTCATCAAATTCTTTGGGATTTTTGTGTTACCTTTGTTTTGATGGGGTTTTTGTGTTACTTTTGTTTTGATGGGTTTTTTGTGGATGGATAGTGACACCTTTGGGGTTATAACTCGCGGACCAAAAAAAAAATTATAAAACTAAGAAGGAGAAGATACATTGTCTTGTTTACATAGCTTATAAAGCCACAATTCCTTTCTAGATTTATCCTAATATCTAGAATCAATACTTATACCCGTGTATCTATTTAAAATCTAGATAACTTGTCAGCATAACTATTACAAGTCCTTTTAATATAAGAGTAAGAAGAACTAGCAAGAAATTGATCATAATCTAAAGCTTGCAGCAAAATAACTTTAGATCTCCAAATGACAACAAAATCGTTCTTCTTCTTCATACTGTTAACAACATTTTTATTGTCATTAAGGAAAACTATTCATTCATTACTGCATCCACTTGATAGCTTCTCTACAGGTTCTGGACTCGGCTTCCTCTGATTAATATTAAGCGAAAAGTTGAGCTAAGAAAGCATGGTAAAGTTGGTAAACCAACCTTAGCCAGTATGGTAGTTATCCCATCCTAACTACTGAAAATTTAACCAAGGTTATACCAACCTATGTCCCCTAATTACCAAGTTAGGATATCTACTACCCATATCAACATCTAACTCAACTCAAACCCCCTACCTGCTTGTCGATCCTGGTGAGAATCTTTTGAATCTTAACTATAATTCATTAGCTAACCAAGATGTCTGCAATAATTCTCTCATAAGGTTGCCTGTATGAATCTGAATGTTGCTCAAAGTTCTAGTAATTCCACGAATTATCGACTTAATGGTAGTGCTGACTCTACCAATCAGGTAAATGTCTCAAATCCATCTCATGTTAATGATAATTCCACCAAGAAAAATAGCAAAGAAAGCATAAGAGTTATAAGTGATTCTATATTTCAATTTCATGTCACTGAATACGGTTAGAAATACTAAGTTGGTTACTGCATCCACTTGATAGCTTCTCTACAGGTTCTGGACTCGGCTTCCTCTGATTAATATTAAGCGAAAAGTTGAGCTAAGAAAGCATGGTAAAGTTGGTAAACCAACCTTAGCCAGTATGGTAGTTATCCCATCTGAACTACCAGAAAATTCTGAACCAGGTTATACCAACCTATGTCCCCTAATTACCAAGTTAGGATATCTACTACCCATATCAACATCTAACTCAACTCAAACCCCCTACCTGCTTGTCGATCCTGGTGAGAATCTTTTGAATCTTAACTATAATTCATTAGCTAACCAAGATGTCTGCAATAATTCTCTCATAAGGTTGCCTGTATGAATCTGAATGTTGCTCAAAGTTCTAGTAATTCCACGAATTATCGACTTAATGGTAGTGCTGACTCTACCAATCAGGTAAATGTCTCAAATCCATCTCATGTTAATGATAATTCCACCCGAGTTATAAGTGATTCTATATTTCAATTTCATGTCAATAATGTGAATATGTTATGTCGGAATGTGTGTGATCTAGACAAAAATGGGCTACTAATAACCTCTTATTTCGCAATATCATCCCTAATATAGCTTTTATTCTGAAACAAAATAAAGAAGGATAATGCTGCAAGGAATTTGAGAAATATGGATATCCTCTGGCACTTTTAATGTAACTTGCATTGGCAGAAGCGGTGGTCTGATCTTAGCTTGGAAGAAATAATATGACCTTAACATTTTTTCCACCAGATCTAGGACATTTATGTCACCTATAACGACATAATACATTCTAAAGTTTGTCACATACACTTCATCTATGGGGAACCAAATAAAACCCTTACAAAGACTTTTTAATCTAGTCAGTGTAAACTTCCACTTGTACCTCCTTTTGAACCTGTTTTTTTATTGGTGACTTTAATTCCCTCCTAGGAACAGAAAATAAGAATGGGGGTCTTGAAGTATATGATTAGGATTTCTATATTCTTAGAAATTTTTTAATGTGTTTGACTTGAATGATCCTGGTTTTTCTAGTCCTGGGTTTGCATGTCCTAATATGCAAAATGGAACCAATTTTATTTTGAAAATACTTAATAGGTGTCTGATTAATCAACTTGCGCTTTTCCCTGAGCTTTTTGTTGAATAATTTTCCAATAGATTTCTCTGGTCATTGTCCCATGCATATTGGTTTTAATTTTGAAGATGTTTGTATGATTAAACCCTTTTTTATGGCCATGAGGATCCTACTTATAGGCATATCATAGTTAATTCATGCTCTTTTAATGTAGCGGGATCTATGACTTTTAAGCTAAGAAAGAAAAATGCTTAGTACTAAAAAATATCTCAGGGAATGAAATAAGTCTTCTTTTGGTAGTATTCAAACTAATACATCTACCACCAGCTAGGAATGACTTAGCTTAAACTCATACATCCAACCCAATTGATTCTAATTCTTTCACTAGGCTCAAAGCTATATCATCCTTTTGTATAACCTTGAGGAACTTTATTGGAAAGATAAATCTAGAGAGGTTTGTCTCATAGAAATAAATAGAAATATACCCTTTATCAAAAGAGTTACCCTTTTTCCGGAGAAAAATGAATGTTATTAGTTGGATCAAGGATTCTTCTGGTACTACTCTAACTGATAGGAAAAGTATAAGAACTTCTTTCACATAATATTTCAAAAATTTGTATTCATCTAAACCCACTCAATTTCAGTATGACATTTTTCAGGACCTTCCTGCTAAATTCTCTATTGAGGAAAACAATACTTTCAATATCCCTCTCTCCAAGGATGAGATAAAGAATATCTTTTTTCTAATGCGAGGAAACAAATCTCCTGGTTTTGATGGTTTTATAGGTATTTTTGTTTATCATTAATATGGTCCAAATCTGTATCAGAACTAGTCATGTGGCTGAATTCTTGAACCACGCCAATATAACCCTTATTTCTAAGGTCCCTTTGGCTGAGCTTGTCTCTCAATATAGACCTGTTGGAATATGTGATTTTGTTTGCAAAATTATGTCCAAGACCTTAGCCAATAGATTAAAACCTCTGATGAATCAACTCATTTCCCAAAATCAAAGTATTTTTGTCCCAAAGCATAACATATCATATAGCATCCTTCTTGATAACGAGGTTATTTACTTTGTTAATCATCATAAAGGTAGATAGATAGTTGAGATGTCTAAAGCCTATAACAAATTGGAAAGGTCTTTTTTAAGTCAGGTCCTTAAGAAGATGGGTCTATGTGATTATTGGGTTAATTTAATAATTTAATATCTCTCTAAAATGTATTATTTCGTCATCGTTAATGGTATTCCTACTGGTTTAATCAAACCATAAATAATCCTGAGGCAGGGAGATCATTTCTCTCCTTATATTTATATTCTTTGTTTTGAGACTTTGTCTGCTTATATTGATAAATTCACTAGGACTGGGCTTATCGAATGAATTAGAGTTTGTAGAAATACTTGTGCTTTTACTCGTCTCTTATTTGTTGATTATTATACCTTTTATCTCATTTCCAATTATTTTCAAAATATTAAATATTATCTTCAAAAATATTTTTTATCCGCTGATCTAGAAATCAACAATCGGGTATCTTGTTTAGCAAGAAAATTCCTGAGTACTTGATAGATCAGTTATCTTTAATACTGAATATCCATTCTCGTCAATTAGGAGAAAAATATCTGGGTATTCCTATCTCTTTTAAATCTTCAAAAATACAAATTCATATAGGTATTCTCCAAGTTGTTATTCTAGAATTACCACCCGGTATCATAAGCTCTTTTCCCAGATTGTTAGAACCTCTCTTGTTAATCACACATTAGTCAAGCCATCCCCATTTATCAAATGTATGCCTTTATGGTTCCTAAGTACCTTTGTAGGAAGATGGATTCTCATATTTGTCAATTTTGGTAGGGTGAAACTCTTGATCCTAAAGATAGGAAACTTTACCTCCTCAGGTGGGATGCCCTTTGCTCTCCTAATTCTGAAGGTGGTATTGTCTTTAGGAAATCCGAGCTAAATAACCATTCTATGTTGGCAAGGAATGCTTAGAAACTAGTTGAAAACCTTGCTTGTCTCCTATGTTATGTTCTTAAAGTTAGATATTTCTAAAAACGCGGGGATACCAAAATACACCAACATTTTTTTCTTAGGAAATTTGTATGAACAAACTCAATACAACTCTGAGAGATAAACTCAATCAAATATCTAGAGTTATATATCTCTCTCTTGCGATTAGAACGTTTACAGAAATAAGTCTGTGAACCTAATCACAAAGAGATTACTTGGACTGTACCAAAGACCAATGTCCAAGAATCAATCAAGTTGTATCCATCAAACTAGGTCGGATGTCTCTATTATGATTGATCAACGTACAACCTGTGATATTTCAATTATATAGATAAACAATATAATGTGGAAAAAGAAATAATAGACACCATAAGTTTTGTTAACGAGGAAACCGAAAATGCAGAAAACCCCCGAGACCTAGTCCAGATTGAACACCAAACTGTATTAATTAAGCCACTGCAGACACTAGCCTACTACAAAATAACTTAGGACTGGAATGTCATTGATCCCTAAAAGGAATCCCACCGATTATGGTACAATTGCGCTCCTTACGCCTCTTGAATCCCAGCTGGACTCTGTGCAATTGAATCCCTTAGATGACGTCACACTAACTAAGAGTTGCTTCAACTCAATTGAAGACTTTGAACCAAATATGCCTCCCACAGATTAAGTATATATAATCGATTTTATGATTAAGATCGAAAAGTATGATCAAGGTGATGGAAATCGATATATTCGACAAAGTATAGCTATCCTCAAAATCCGGACTTATGCAAACCGAAATGCATCCTAGATTATTACTCACATTATAAGTATAAAACCTGTGGAATCTACAAAGTATGAGACGAAATTTTTTTGATGATTTATGTCTATCTTGATTGATGTAGCAAGCTCTACAAATAATCAAGATCAGGATACTCGGGTAATCAAGGAAAGATAACTAAAGTTGACTTCATGAATCCCAGTGAAGTCTTTATAGTCGTTGAACCCTAAAAGATTTAGAAAGAGGACGACTCTGGATACAACTAGGACACACCAAAAAGTAGTGTCGGGATCCAAAGTTCCCAGTTGCTTAAAGTTCCCCTTTTATAGACATTCAAAGCATATGTTGCTTTAGGTTTAAGCTAAGATAGCTTTGGAACCAAGCAAACAATATCCACCGTTAGATGAATCTTTGAATCTGATTTACATAAGCAAGATATACACTCTGGTTAGGTGAAACCGTAACCGAACCGCGTACAAAGACTATGTTTAACATGGTTAGCCGAAACTAGCCGGTTTTTGACTTAAAATCCTAATCTTCATTTTCATGAACACATAAAACATTAATTCTGAGTCACAAACATGTGACCAATTAAGTCTAGTATTTATAGAGAATTATTCAAATGTTAATTATATCAAAGAAATAATTTAAACACACTTGAAAATATAATCGACATGGTTAGTAGGTGTACAAGGTACAAATACCATTGTCGTTCGTGAGTCGGTTCAGTCACGGTACGCATACCGATTTGGAAACTTATAACCAAAACCGAGTTCCATATTTCACAGAACTTTTTAGGTTTGCGTACCAATTCGCAAACTTTCCACCAAACCAAAGTTCTAGAGTTCACAAAACTTTTTAAGTTTGTGTACAGGTTTGGAAACTATTTTAACTTGCGTACCGGTTTGGATACTCATCCCCGGTTCCGTAACCACAGTTCAAGAATGGTTTACATACGAGTATGCATACCAATCCGGTTCACAAGTCACACAGAATTTAGTATGATATACATAAAAATATGTGTATCACAAATTTGTAAGTCGATATGCATATAGATGAAAATGAGAATGTATGTATAACAACCACACCCGATATTTCCATCGACAATCTGTATGGACTAAACTCCAATATAATTCCGATAGCACCAACTTAAAAATGAGACTCAATTAAGAAAAATATCAAAGAGATTTATCTCTTTCTCAATATAATCAGTAAATCAACTAGATAGAAATCCATGAGACTGATTATTATGAGAAAAACTCGGATGGTACCAAAGACCAATGTCTGGGTGTCAATCAAGTCATATCCAAAAAACAAGGTCGGATTTATAAACTATGATTGAACTACGCGCAACCTGTAATATTTTAATTATATAAACAAATATAATTGGGAAAAGAAATAACACAGGCACCATAAATTTTGTTAACGAGGAAACCGCAAGTGAAGAAAATACCCGAGAAATCTAGATTCGAACACCACACTGTATTAAGCCGCTACAGACTCTAGTCTACTACAAGTTAACTTCAGACTGGAACGTAGTTGATCCCTAACCAAGTCTCACACCGATTAAGGTACAGTCGTAATCCTTATGCCTCTTGAATCCCAGTAGGACTCTGCGCATGTGATTGCCTTAGCTGATCTCACCCACAACTAAGAGTTGTTACGACAAAAGTCTAGGACTTAAACAAATTTGTCTTCCATAGATAAGTCTATTCTGGTTGTTATTTCCGTCTTTAGATAAATCAAGGTGAACATGAAACTCAACTAATAATCTGGTCTTATACTCCCGAAGAGGAGCCTAGAAATCTTAGTCACCTCACAATAACCTAACTGATTAACATAAAAATTTATTACGGAATCACAAGATTCTGAGACGAAGAACTATTGTGATTACTTTTTATATCTTACCTATCGGAGATAAATCTTAGAGAAAATTAAACTCAATACGATAGAAAAAGTAAGATCAGAACACGCAACTACAGAGAAAATAGTTGGATCTGGCTTAACGAATCCCAAATGAAGTCTTCAATTCATTAACTTAATAATGGTTTTGTAAAACCCTAGGTTAATGGAGAATCGACTCTAGTTTCCAACTAGGACACACGAGAGTGTCAGGATTAGGTTTCCCAGATGCCAGAGTTTTCCCTTATATAGTCTTTCAAATCAGGGTTGCCTACAATCAAAGCTAAGATAGATTAGTAACAAAGCAATTAATATTCACTGTTAGATGAACTCCTGATTTAAGGTTCAAGCTAAGTATGCTTAGAAAATAAGCAATCAATCTCCACCGTTAGATGGTATTAGCTTGATAAACACAAATAAAATATACCTATATTTAGATATGGATGAACCGTACCTAACTGTTTGCTCAATAACAGTTAACCGAAGTTATCCATATGAACACTTATAGTTTATCCATATTCATCTAACACTTCTTGATCAATCAATGATGATTGATAATCAAATGAATCTAAATGTACTTTAAGAGAGTTGTTCAAATGTTCACTATCTCATAGAAATATATCCATGAACAATTTGAAACATATTCAGTTTGGTTTGTAGTTGTATAAAGTACTTATACAAGAACCAATGCATGAACATAATGCCATGGTTTGCAAAACAAGTTCACGTACCTTATTTCATTAAAGTTCCAAGGACTTTATTTCGCAAACGAACCTGAGTTCATGAGTATGAAAAGTCATACTTACCGATTTTAGAACCTGACCATTGTGTTCGTAAAAAGAGTACGCGAACCACAGTTCCGGACCTAACCAAGTCTAGCCATTCACAAACAATCTTCGCAAACTACAGTTCCGGACCTTTAACAGTTAATCATGTTCACAAATATTGTTCGCAAACAAGAGTTCCAGACCTGAACTAGAACTTCATAGTTCACATACAAGATACGCATATTGTGTTATATTCAGTCATTGGTAGTAGTTCTACAACTTTCATTTAATCATTGAAATATCCTTGAAAGACAACAATGGTAATCTTACACATACCACTAGCTTCAATTAATTTTCAAGTGATTAATCGATCAATATGAAACTTCCCAAGTTAACATCAAATGATTGTGTCACACAAATCATGTAAGATGTTCAAGATAATTTTCACATGATCATCTTGACTTAATATTTAGTTTCCAACAAATAAATTATTTACAACTAAACCCGTCAAGTAGATGATGAGCTTAGCTAAATCTAAAAAGCTTTCAACACGTATTTCGAGAAATATATAAACGAGATAAACTCAGCTCGAAATTTCAAATGTATATAATGTAAAAGTCTATATAACTATACGAATTAGTCTTTTTAGAAGATAGAATTGAATAGACTTTTGAGTGATAGATAAATTTTAGTCTCCACAAAACTTTTGTTGATGAAGTTCCTCCAAGCTCTTCAGTAGTTCTTCTTCTTCAATTGGTAAACACCGTGAAGCTTAATGCTCAACTACACGCTTTTATCCTAACACGAGACATAGCTATAAGTAGACTATAAATCAAGTATATAGTTTTGATCAACTAACCTTGACAATCAAGCTTGCGATATCAACGCTTGCTAGTTCGACCGAGCAATGCTCTAATAATAGATACTCCGTTACTTGTACGAATACATGTAATACGGGTTCAGACGTATAACAATTTTCCCAATAAAACTGATATCATTGTCTTGCATCCGAATCAATATTAGTTCTATATTTCTCTTAATCAATTCGAAACATTCCTGAATAACATCAATGACACATATCACTATTCCATGATATTTCCAAATGATAAATTTGAATCACGATTTGATTCTGAACAATAAATTGTCCTTAACCGAAATGCATCAAGTATGAACAAATGTTCATTAAGCTTAGTCATTATATTTCGAGAAATTCGCTAACTAGAATTAGTTCTCGACTCGAAATTCTTGTATATGCATACTAGTCTAATTAGGTATGAGACATCATCTCAAACGATAAAAAATGAATTTAACTTGAGATATAGGTGGTTCGGTATTCACTTACATTTTGTTGATGAAGTTCTCCAAAATCTTCGGTTGATCTTCGACTTCAAATGGTAGAACGCAATGATGACTGTCATGATCCACTATTTCTCAATACATTGCTAGCCTAGTCCGAGACTTAAATAATTGTAGACTAGAAATCAAGATATAGTTTTGACAACAAACTTGAGATAGCAACACTTATGAGTTCAACCGAGCAATGCTCTAACAATTTCTCTGATTCTGGATTTTTAAATGTTAAGTAGATTAACATCTGCTCCTAGACTTGGAAATGTCTTTATAATATTAAGGAGCTCATCGGCCTTTCATTTTTTGGATTTTAGAAATGGTCAATTTATTGACACCTGGTGTGATAAGCAGATCTTAACTTTGGGATCTACTAAGCCAAATCTCCGGATCCATCAAGATCCCAATATTAAAGTTTCTTACTTTATTAATCATTAAATTAAAACCTGGAACATAAATAGATAAAATACCCACTCTGACAATGCTTCCATTACGAAGATTGTTACTATCCCTTAAGCCAGATTTGTCTTCATGATAGAATGGCTTGAATAATCACATATTTAACTCTTAATCTGCATACTTGGGTTTCAGATGTATCATACATTCCCAAGTAGTAAACTTTGGAAGTGCATTTTGATGGTATTTATCAATGTTGTTATAGTAAAAGGTTCTTTGAGACTTGTGAAGGAAGATTTTTTAGACTTTAATTTTTTATATATAAAAATAACAAACTCAATTAAAAAGTGTTGTGAAAATTAAAGAGAGACTGGGGCTAGGATTTCACCAAATATTCAAATTCATGTAATTCACTTATTTATTCTAAACCATTATAGCTCATTCAATAAGAATTTTAACTCTGTTTCTTTGCCTAAGGTAGATTCTTCAAATATTAATTGTAAATATTAAGCATGGCATATCAAAAGAATTAATCCTAAGCATAAACCATCAAACAAAATGACAATTAATTAAGAAAAATCTTTTTCTAATTTTAGTTTAATGCAAATAGTCAAATAAAGAATTAAATAGATTTACCACATGATGAATTTTGGTTTCCTCCATTTCCCCAGAGGATGGGTTTAGCTCCTCATGTTGGAAACACGCTCAAAAGAATTTTTCATTGCTCGAATAGGTGAAAAACAAGAGAAAAGTGCTAATACAGAGATTTGCAACACTTTTGCGGTGTTGCAATAAACTGTTACAGAGATCGATATAAAGGAAGTGTCGCTCTAACTGTAGCTTATAAGACTGCTAAGAAACTGTAGCATGAACGACGGTCTCAAGGGGTCTTATGTTCTTCGTGTTCTTCCCATTTAGAAGCAGAAAAATTTTCTCTGCAACTCAATTATTGCTTTTGTCTTCTCCCCCAAACTCTTCGTCCCTGCTCTACTGCTCCTCTCCACCTTATATAGCCTTCCAGAACCGAAAATACTCCTCCATAACTCCAGCAAATCTCCCATTACTCGCATTGAAGAAAAATATTCTCGGGAATATTTTCTTTCCATTCTTGCCTGCGTTTGTGCCTGCAGCTGTCAATTATGCGTATAATCTCTTCTGTTATCTCCACAGTGCCTTTGCAGTGACTCAACATACTCCAAACACACACATAACACGTTATGAACACAGTGTAAGTCAAACAGAACCCATGAAGAACTCGTGTCCTCTGTATGCTTCAATCCAACGATGCAGCCCAAATTTGTCGAAAAAAAACACCTTACCACCCTTGTTTAACCGTAACATGGTGACTACAACTCCTTGGGACGATTAAATCTCCTCACAAATCTCCAAAAAGCATATCAGAAATTCTCTCTGCTGACAAAATTTGAACCTGCAGTTTTCCCGCCAATTTATGTGGAAGAGAAATGTTCCCCCTATCCAGAGTAGGGATGCGAAAAGCAGCTGCCTCCTGGGGAGTGCCCTTATCCAAAATGAAGGTGCCTTTATCACTTTTCTCTAAGGGTCCAAAAAGCACTTTTTGAGCAACTTTTTCCATACAAGTGTATTCCTCCAAAAACACCTATACAAACATAAAAAACACCATAATAAGTAAAAAATCGAGACTAACAATGGAGACACTGAGGACAATTCAGACACAAAAATGTGTCTATCAAATACCCTCAAACTTATTATTTGCTAGTCCCGCTAATCTAGAAAATAAAATAACTACACTTAGCATGTGCAGCAAGCCGTTAAACCGCTAGGTGGCCCTAGTGGCGGAGTGTTGTCTCCGTAGGGTTTACCAGAGGTGTACCCACAAAACCTTTACTCCATACCCTAGCTATCTAGGCAGAACCTTGGAAGGCACTAAATAATCTCCTTGGTTGGCATACTTATTGACTACAGGAGGAAGTACCCTGATGCGAAATTCCAATTGTTGTACACTAGTTTTCACTCAAGCATACTAAAATTCATATAATGTGACAGAGCTCTACTCATAGTTTCTGGACATCATAAACCGGAGTCAACCAATCACATGGATAGATTAAGAAGATGGATGTAGAGAAAAATGTGGATGATGTCGACTTAGGTGAACCTATCCTAATGGACTGAGATATTGGTCTGGACTAATATTAACACACTGGCATATACAAGGGAACTAGTGGTCGATAATCCTAACTCTAGGTCAACTCTGCTGGCATATACAAGGGTACCAGTGGTCGACTTTATTGAATTTATTCCGGTTGGTCTGATGGTCTGGTCTCAATTTCTTTTTCTTTTTCTTTTTCTCTTTCTCAATTTTTTTTTTGATGTATCTTAGTCACTCTATTTCACCCTAGCAATGGTAAAAAGGAAAAATAAAAGAAGTGATCAGTATTCTTTCGATGTTTCCATCACGAGGATATGGCGAAACTACCATGCTTTTTTCTAACACCTGAGCTATGTGCTTTTATAAATAGACTCTTCTAGATGTTTCCATCTAATCAGATTGGTTCCTCAACTCTTGCAACCAAAATGTTTCCATCCACTTAGATTGGTTATTGCCGACCTTAATAAGCATAAATTTCTAGGCTCTGGAGTTTATTTATTAATACTGCAACTAAAAAGTTTCTCCCATACCCCCAAACTTAAATCTAACATTGTCCTCAATGTTCTAAAGATGATATTAAAAGCATGAACAAAGAGAAACTGTTACCACTTGAAGAAAAAGAGTTAAGGAAAGATATTACCGTGTTGCATGAGTATTGGGTTACCTCCCAAGAAGTGCTAAGTTTAAAGTCTTCAGCCAGACATAAAATACCTCAAAAAGGATCTTCACCTTCCAAAGTCATACACCAATAGCCGAAATAGTTATGGGTCCATAAGGGCAAATAAAGCTAACACCAATATTAGACAATTGCACTGATTCAGAAAAATGAATAGAAGGAGAACATCCGCATCTAAGGTTTCTGTCAAGATAACTGGGTTTATTTGTGGAAAATAACGAAGATTCATATGTGTGTCTTGATAAAGAGATTCATCTGAAATGCCGGCCTATAATACCTGGGCCACTTCCTGGACAATATCAGGAGGATCAGGCTGCGGAGTCTGAATAGACTCAAGTAATATCTCAGACGCACAAGGCTCAAGTCCCAAGTTAGGGACTTCAATTAGGGATACGTGACGATCACAAGAACCATCACTGCCCCCAAACTTAGGGTTTTCACTACTCACAGACAAACCTCTAACTATTGCTTGTATTTCTGGATCCTCGGAGTCCTTAAAATACTCAAGGGCTTCTTATAATTCTTTACCCCCAAACTTAGGGTCATCATTATTCTCAGAAAGACCTAACATTATTGCATGGATTTTTGGGTCCGTAGAGTCTTTAAAATACTCAAGGACTTCTTCTAAAGATTGATCACACATTTGGTCTAAGAGAATGGTTTCCTCAAATTCATCTAAAGAATCTCCCGGTAAAGTGTCATGCCAATTATCCTGAACTAAAGTGCTAATCATATTCACTTCTTCTATATCATCAGAAGGATATCAAGTAACATTAAAGACATTTAGTTCAGTGGTCATATTACCAAAGGATATGTTCATAAGCCCGGTCCTACAATTGATGACAGCGTTGGCTGTGGCTAAAAATGGGCGACCTAAAATCACCGGGATTTGAGCACTTGGGTCATGAACAGGCTGGGTGTCTAGAAAAACAAAATCCACTGGATAAATAAACTTATCAACCTCAATCATAACATTCTCTATGACACCACGAGGTACTTTGACAGACCTATCAGCTAATTGTAGAGTCATTTTAGTCGGTTTAAACTTACCAAGACCTAGCTGGGTATATACATGATATGGGAGTAAGTTAACACTAGATCCTAAGTCAAGTAAAGCTTTATCGACCATGTGATTACCAATCGCACAAGATATGGTGGGGAATCCAGCGTCCTTATACTTAGGGGGTGTTTGGTTCAGAAGAATGGAACTTACTTGACCAGCTAAATAGGCTTTCTTTTGGACATTAAGCTTACGCTTTCGTGTACAAAGATCTTTAAGGAACTTGGCATAAGCAGGCATCTGTATAATTGCTTCTAACAATGGAATGTTAATGTTCACCTGCTTAAATTCTCCATTATATCGTTGAAAGTCGACTCTTTTTTTGTTGGGGCTAACAACTTTGGATATGGGGTTCTAGGCACAAAGGTAGTCCTATCAGGAATTTCTTGGAACTCCTTAGGAATTGTTTCGGTTTCCTCATCTATGGGCTCCTCCTCTTGGGAAGTAGAAGGTGGAACTACAGTATGTCCACTAGGCATGGCTACCTTATTATCTACCATTTTACCACTCCTAAGGGTTGTAATAGAATTCACATGATTGTAAGATTTCTCTTCTTTAGGGTTGGGATTAGTATGACAAGGGAACCTTCCATCTTCTCTTTCACGTATATACTTAGCTATCTGGCCGACTTGAAGTTCTAATTTAGCAAGAGACTGGGAATTATTATTAAAATTCTGCTTGGTTTCCTCTTAAAAATTAACCTGGCTCTTTATTAACATTTCCTGGATTTGTGATAACATTTCCTGGATTTGTGATAACATATCCTGGCTCTTTTTTAATATACTAAGAGATTCCTCTAAGCTAGTCATTCTATTCTCAGAAGGGTTCTGGAACTGGGCTTGACCTGAAGAGTTCTTAGCATAATCAAAACCTGGGGGAGGCTGAGAATTATTATACTGATCTTAATTCTGGCCCTTAGACCAAGAAAAATTAGGATGGTTTCTCCAACCAGAATTGTAGGTCTCTGAGTATGGGTCAAACTTCTGACGGTTCTCAAACCTAGCCTTGTTATAGACAACATGGGCTTGCTCTTCACTAATATGACCTTCCCAAAACGAGTTATTGGGTTCTACTCCACAACTAGAGACTTGAGAGGCTCTAATTATATCATTAGGTTCAGCAAATGACCTATTTTTAGACTGACCCATTTCCAAAGCTTCTAACCTTCTAGACAAAGTATCAAACTTAGCATCTGACCCAAAGCTTGTATCTACCACATTGGTGCTACTTCTATTGACCAAGAGTCTTTTAGGGGGTTCAACACAAGACTCCCACTGTTGGGATTTTTCAGCTACATCTTCTAAAAAGGAAAATGCATCATCAGCGCTTTTACTCGTGAATAAACCAGCGCACATAGACTCGACCATAGCTTTGGTCGAATAGTCTAAACCTTCATACATAATTTCAACTAGTTTCATTTTTTCGAACCCATGGTGAGGACATTGCGAAAAAAGATCATTAAATCTCTCTAAAAATCTATAAAGGGATTCTCCTTCTTGTTACATACTGGAACTAATTTTCTGCCTAAAGGATGCGGTTTTATGCTTAGGGAACCACTTTAAGTAGAAAGCAGAAGTAAGTTGGTCTCATGTTTCTATAGACCCAGATGGTAGATTATTCAGCCAAGACTTGGATTTATCTCTTAAGGAAAAGGGGAACATCCTAAGTTTCAAGACTTTATCAGTAAGGTCCTTAATCTTAATTGTTCCACAAATTTCTTCAAAGTCCCTAATGTGAAAGTAAGGGTTTTCATCATCTTTTCCTAAGAATATAGGGATCATCTGAAGAATACCAGGATTCAACTCATAAGTAGCCGTAGAGGCTGGCAATTTAATGCACGATGCTCGGTTGGTCCTAGTTGGGTACATGTAGGCTTTCAAAATAGCCATTGCTGGCACAACTGAAGTACTATGGGTACTTTCTTCACGAAGAGACAGATTCTCAGAACTGAAGTTTCCAGAAATGGGGCTCTCAAAAGAAGAGTCTTCGACCTCCCCGCCTTCACAAGAAGAACTACTAGGTTTGTCACTAATTAAACGACCTAGAGTGTTTCTTTTCCAAGCCAGTTCTATAATGACCTCGGGCATATACTAGAAAAACAAAAGAAAAAGAAAAATCCTAAAAAAGGGAAGTTCTATGCAAACACAAACAAGGCTGACTCAACCACGGAAAACCTACTGATTTCTAGCAAACAAAAATCATGATGGCTCCACTTAGATTGTTTTATAGACCAGCTTCTAATCCTTCGAAAGGGAATTCGTTACAATATGAGCAAACCCCCCTGGAATCAATCCGAGTTTAAGTATGTTGAATAGAGACGAGGGAAGCTGCGTGGAGCTTTGATACCCAAGGCCCCACCGCATTACAAGGTGGCGCAGTCACGCATTCAACTTTCAGAAACCATCATGAACTTCAAAGCATGCTCAAAAGAGTAACTAATATTTTTCGAACGACTTTCCTATTAAGCTCGTTACCCTATCGGTCTCGTTCTATTCCAAATTTTAAGGCTTAGGTTCGCGTAAAGTATCGTTTTCCTAAGGCGGGTAAGAAGGGAACGGTGATGAAATCCGAACCCTTATCTTGTATGGCCAGTCCTTGCCCTTTACTAGGAATTTAAAACAGCCGTATTCAAGTCCTCAGCATATATGCAAATGAAGGAATATAGTAACTCGCTGATAGGGGATTCGCGAGTGTTTCGACAAACTTACCTCCCGTACCAGACGGGGGATGAACCGTTGTAGTCTACTCGGGCCATGACTCCTATGTCATGTACGAAGTGGCCGAGGTGATATCGTAATCACCGTCCTTCTCTGCAAACAATTTAATATTTAATACTACCCTTCCGTAGGGTTTAAAAAATAAAAGAATGTCCAAGTCCAAAGTCCAAAAAGTAAAGTGCAAAAGAAAAAGAAAATTACAAGAATAGAGAAATCCTAATACAATCTAAAAAAATAAACTCTCTTTTTTTTCTCTCTCTTTTTATAATAAAAAAAAATCTTCTTCTTTCACTCCTTTCACTTTGCCTTTTACTCCAAGTCTTTAAATATTCACCAAAAGCTTTGGCACAATTTTATTTAGCTCCAAATTCCAAATTCTGTAAGGAAAAGACAAAAACCCAAAAACATAAAGAAGAACAAAAAAAAAATCTAAAAACTCTAGCCTAAAGATAAGTCTGTGTCGACGACGCCAAAAATTGATGGTATTTATCAATGTTGTTGTAGTAAAAAGGTTCTTTGAGACATGTGAAAGAGGATTTTTTAGACTTTAATTTTTTATAAATAAAAATAACAAACTCAATTAAAAAGTGTTGTGAAAATTAAAGAGAGACTGGGGCTAGGATTCCACCAAATATTCAAATTCATGTAATTCACTTATTTATTCTAAACCATTATAGCTCATTCAATAAGAATTTTAACTATGTTTCTTTGCCTAAGGTAGATTCTTAAAATATTAATTGTAAATCTTAAGCATGGCATATCAAAAGAATTAATCCTAAGCATAAACCATCAAACGAAATGACAATTAATTAAGAAAAATCTTTTTCTAATTTTAGTTTAATGCAAATAGTCAAATAAAGAATTAAATAGATTTACCACATGATGAATTTTGGTTTCCTCCATTTCCCCAGAGGATGGTTTTAGCTCCTCATGTTGGAAACACGCTCAAAAGAATTTTTCATTGCTCGAATAGGTGAAAAACAAGAGAAAAGTGCTAATACAGAGATTTGCAACACTTTTGCGGTGTTGCAATAAATTTTTACAAAGATCGATATAAAGGAAGTGTCGCTCTAACTGTAGCTTATAAGACTGCTAAGAAACTGTCGCAATAACTGTAGCATGAACGACGGTCTCAGGGGGTCTTATGTTCTTCGTGTTCTTCCCATGTAGCAGCAGAAAAATTTTCTCTGCAACTCGATTCTCGCTTCTGTCTTCTCCCCCAAACTCTCCGTCCCTGCTCTACTGCTCCTCTCCACCTTATATATCCTTCTAGAACTGAAAATACTCCTCCATAACTCCATCAAATCTCCCATTACTCGCATCGAAGAAAAATATTCTCGGGAATATTTTCTTTCCATTCTTGCCTGCGTCTGTTCACGCAACTGTCAATTATGCGTATAATCTCTTCTGTTATCTCCATAGTGCCTCTGCTGTGACTCAACATACTCCAAACATACACAGAACACGTTATGAACACACTGTAAGTCAAACAGAACCCATGAAGAACTCGTGTCCTCTGTTTGCTTCAATCCAACGATGCAACCCAAATTTGTCGAAACAAAACACCTTACCACCCCTGTTTAACCGTAACAGGGTGCCTACAACTCCTTGGGCGATTAAATCACCTCACAAATCACCCAAAAGCAGGTCAGAAATTCTCGCTGCTAACAAAATTTGAACCTGCAGTTTTCCCGCCAATTTATGTGGAAGAGAAAGGTTGCCCCTATCCAGAGTAGGGGTGCGAATAGTAGATGCCTACTGGGGGGTACCCTTATCCAAAATGAGGGTGCCTTTATCACTTTTCTCCGGGGGTCCAAAAAGCACTTTTTGAGCAACTTTTTCCACACAAGTGTATTCCTCCAAAAACACCATAATAACTACAAAAATCGAGACTGACAATGGAAACACTAAGGATAATTCAGATACAAAAATGTGTCTATCACATTTAGAAACTTAGAATTCCTAATCGGATTCAACTATTTTTATAGAAGGCTACTAGAAATGTCATTCCCGCTAAAGAGGTCTTTCACTCCAGGATGCCAATGGTATCTTGTTAGAGCAATGATCAGTCCAACTCGCATGCGTTGCTATCTCAAGCATGTTTGTCAATATTAGTGATCAAAACTATAAGTCTTGATTTCTAGTGTACGATATTTAAGGTCTCGGACTAGGATAGAAAGTGTAGTTGAGCTCAAGAACTCTATGGCAATCATCATATAATATGAAGGACTACTCAAAGAACTGGTGGATCTTCATCGAATAAAAGGTATGTGGAGTCTTGAACTTATCTATCACTTAAAAGTCTATCTACTCTATCTCATATCTTGAGATAAAAGTCGTATTACTATATATGCTAAGATTATACACATCTGATATTTCGAGACGAGTATATCTCGTCTATTTGTTTCTCTAAATTGTGTTGGTAAAGCTTTCGCTTTAGCCAAGTTCATCTTTACCTAGTGACGAAAGTCATGTTAAGTTTCAATCACTTTGAAAATTTCTCTGACAAAAACTGGTTTGTGAATAACAACTATATAGCGTCATCTGAGAATGTTTCAATGATTGAAATGAGAGTTTAGAATATAACCAATGGAGGATATAAGCATTTTTTTGGAAACATATATGTGTATAAGTCTTTATTCCTTGAACCAAATTTTGCGAACTTTGTTGATCAAAAGAACCGGAGAAGTGCGTGAGCTTCAATCCGCGAACTGGCGAAGTTCTCAAACCCGAGAATTTTTGCTGGAGTTTGTGAACTCCATCCGGGAACTTAAGTCCGCGAACCCAGTATGCGAACTTGAGTAGGTTATGTCTAAAAATGATGTTTTTGAACTCATCTCTATAAACTAAGGAATGCTATTGTAAACCGTGGCTATATGATTCATGAACCGATTCGAGTGAATCAAATCATTTTTGCTTCAATTGAATCTTATGTAATACATAAAGATCTAAGCAATTGAACAACTCTCTAACTAGTTCATTTGAGTCATTTGAACTAGTTATGGTGAAGAAGAATATGGTTGGTATGAAAGTTATCATATGGCTAACCATTTGGTTAACTACGTTGAACCAACTAATGTACAAGTTTGGGTACGGTTTTCACAAGCCTACAAACGTGTATTACATGTGTGTATAACAAGCTATGTTTTCGATCTAACGGTTGATAAATATTAGCTTGAATCTAATCAGGTTTAAATATAACGGTGAATATTGAATGCTTTGTTACTAAGCTAACATTGATTGCAAACCCTGATTTTAAAGACTATATAAGGGAGAACTCTAGCAACTGGGAAACCTTATCCCCACACATTATGTGTGATACTAGTTGTGCTAAGTTAGAGTCGATTCTCCTATAACCTTTGGTTTCTTATTCTAAACCAGGTTAACGACTTAAAGACTTCATTGGGATTGTGAAGCCAAACCGATACTACTTTTATCGTAGTTGTGTGATATGATCTTGATGTTTCTATCATACTAGTATAATTATAATAATTGGATTTAGATTTATATCTCTGATAGGCAAGATATAAAAGTAGTCACAAATATCTTCGTCTCATCGTTTGTGATTCCACAATATCTTTTTTCGCTGCGTCGATTAAGACTATTGTGAGGTGATTGATAAAGCTGAGCTGTTCTTCGGAAATATAAATTTGTTTTTATCAATTGGTTCATGTTCACCTTGATTTATCAAAAGACGGAACAAAACTCGTAGGTATATTCGTGGGAGACGAATTTATCTATTACCATAGACTTTTCTGTGTGATACATATTGGTTTATTAAAGTCTTCGACTTTGGGTCGTAGCAACTCTTAGTTGTGGGTGAGATCATCTAAGGGAATAAAGTATGTAGTATACTGCTGGGATCAAAGGCGTAGGAGCATAACTGTACCTTGGATCTGTAGATGGGGAAAAACGATTTGCTTGTTTTTAAGGAATTAGGAGATGACCATACGAAGGAGACTCCTTGAACCGAGTGAAATGTTCAACCTCACACAGATGCACCACTGCAAAGGGGGTGCTTTGAATTCGAGAGATCAATTTGTAGTACTCCGGCCTAAACCAAGATAATGGTCGTTCCAGAGTAAATTCGATCACAAGAGAGGATGGGTTGATCTGTAGGAGGGAAGCTAAGAAACATGTGGAATCAATGGTAATCAAAGATTGTAAGTGTGTTGTGAATTCTGAATAAGATAAGTTCTGAATGATTGAAATTGCTTAGTTGAGAGTAATTGCTCAATTGACGAGTTGGTGATCTCGTATTGTCAGTGAGACGTGAGATTCTGGTTTTTGTTTCAATCATGATTTAGAAACTTATTTATATTGATGGAATTGTAGACACTATGATCCCATGAAGTGTGATAGTTGATAGAACCAAGAAGTGAGGAAATGGAAATCGTGTTTGAAACCAGTTGATCATCATGCGAAGACTTGGTCGATTTTCCATACACTACTTTGTTAACTTCTTCAATTGACTGCACGACTTTCTCACATTCCATCATGTGTTTGAACACACATGCGGTAGAATGCCAGACCAAAACCCTAGTTTATATCCCCCAAGTGACACGATTGACGTCTCGTTGTTAATTAGTCAGTTGCTGACTTCATGATTTAATGGGATAATGAGTCCATGTATTTGTTGAGTTGAACATGATTTGCAAAAATGTTCAGAAACTCATGAATTGAACGTGTCTACTGAGACAAAGATAAAATTCTGACGTTGAAGTGATCAAGTGTTCCTCATTAGATGAATTATTGAATATTGATAGTTGAACCAATATTCCTTTGTTTGAACAAATATTGCTCGTCTGAGCAAGTGTTGCTCGTCTGATGAATTATTGGTAGCGTGACCAAAATAAAATACTGTTAGTTGAACCGAGCATAATTAATAAGAATACCGATCATGAGATCGTCATAAAATTATTAGTGTTTGAATCTGGAATTATAATCCTTGGACTCGGAAACCCTAATTTGATCAATTGATGGTTTATTTGAAAATTAACCATGGAATGAAGGAGAACCGACTTCTTAGGATTGTAGGTCAACCATGCAGTTCCCATATGCTCATGTGAGCAAATACTAAGGCCTCTCGAAGAGTTGGTGATTCGTTGATGAAAGAATGATCAAATGCTGGTTTAATCATTTATTCGAAAATGATCGTCTGAGCCTTAGGTGATAAAACCTAATTAATTGTGAAGAGATGAGAGACCGACCAAGGGGTCATGAAATCGGCCCTAGGTGGTCAGGGGATCGAATGACGATCGTTCCATGAAAATCCCAAAATTATTTGGAAGAGTTTTGGACCTAATACGTGCAATTGCGCAAATTAGGTCAAATTGTGTAAATACGCTGGACCGGCTCCTTGCGAGCCAAAGAGCCAACCTTTGTTGATCAAGGTAACAAGCTCATGTCAAAGTGTTCGTATCTCAGTTCTGAGAATTTTGATATTTTCAGATGTGCATTTGAGCAAATATTTGAGAAAATACGAAGAAATCAGGGGTTTTTGATGAAACCGTCAAAACTTCATGAGATGAAGGAAAAATAATAAAAAATTAAAGGAATCATGAAGTGTGGGACCGACCATGGCCAAGGCATGTCCGTCCGGCCAAAGGGCCCAATCCCACATATTTTTCCCAATATTTTATAATATTTTCATGATTTTAGGGAAATATGATAAAACCAAGGAGTTTTTGTTGAAATCAAGGAGTTTCCATGAGATGAGGAAAACATGAAAAATAATAATAATAAAATAAGGGACATGTGGGACCGGTTTGAGCATGGTTCGCCGGCTAGGGCCCGGTCCCGTGAGTTTTTCCTAATTTTATGTATTATTTCATGATTTAAAGGAATTGTCATAATTTGAAGGAAATATCATGAAATCAAGGAATTTCATGGGATTATGGAAACATGAAAAATATAATAATAATAAAATGGGACGTGTGGGTCCAGCTAGGGCTTGACCAGCCGGATAGGGCCCGGTCACACGGGTTTTCCTAATTTTATATTATTTTTCATGGGATCAAGGAAATATCATGAGATTAAGGAGTTTTCATGAAATTAGGGAAATAATAACAAAATAATGAGGAACCATGAGGTGTGGGTCCGGCTGGGATCAAGGCATGGCCGGTTGGCCAATAATCACGGCCCATAATATTTTTCTTAATTTTATATTAATTCTTTGGTGTGAGGGAAACACCATGAAACTGAGGAGTTTCCTCAAAACGAAAGATATTTGTTCAAGTGAAGGGATTTTCATGAACTCAAGGAAAATAATAAAAAATATGATAAAAATATGAAACTGGCGTGGGATTGACCACGGCACGTCCGGCCAGTCAGTGGCCCATGCTCCCAGCGCCTTGGTCAATTTTTAATTATTTATTATTTCCTTCCTATTTTGCATAGGTTCATCGTCTCGTCGTATTTTGAAATACTTGTTCGTACGGTGATTGTTAGTGCATCATTGTTGAGTACACTTGCACCATTTGAGTTGGGTCTTACTCAGAGGTAGCTCAGATGCCCGTGTTTTTGAATATTTATTACTAACCCATGGAATTCTGCTGGGAAGAACCATGGATTGAAGTAACGAAATATTATAAAAGTATTTGAATACTTTTTGAAAATATTTGAATATTTTCAGAAATTTAGTGGATGAATCCAAGAATTTAAGAATAATCAATTGATGGCTCTATACTAGCAGAGTGATCTGTCTAGGAGCATTAATTATTCTGACATGAGCTTGCTGGATCTTCATATCCTTTATATAGTCGGGGAAAACTGTTGTTTGTATCTTGAAGACGTTATCACTCTATACTAGCAGAGCAAGCTGTCTAGGAGCCATAAATCTCGTGATTCTATATAGAAATAATTACTGAAGTGTTCAGTATTCATGAGATATGTCGTTGTCTAGCCGAGATACTACATATCTGCATGTACTCTGAGAGACAGTATTCTCAGTCAGAGATTTGATGAGAGACCCGTGTCTCAATACTCACATCTGATTGTTGGATCAGAAGTTCGTATAATTATGGGTTTACGATTTTAGCCTTTGTCGAAAATCCACCATCTACAGGATCAATGTGAGATTGATTGGGGTTCAACTACAGTCCATACCGAAGGTAGCTTGGAGTAGGCTAGTGTCTGTAGCGGCTTAATACGGTGTATTTTTAATCTGGATTAGGTCCCTGGGTTTTTCTGCATTTGCGGTTTCTCGTTAACAAAATTCTGATGTATGTGTTATTTTATTTTCCGCATTATATTGTTTATCTTTATAATTGAAATAATACAGGTTGTGCATTGTTGTTCAATCAATTAGAATATTCGACCTTTTGGTTGTTGATTTAAATTGATTGACACTTGTATATTGGTCTTTGGTACCATCCAAGTTTATCTCTCTTGTGTTTATTCGAGACTCGCAGTTTGCTTGAGTAAGATTTAAATCGAAAGATAGAGATATAAACTCTTTGATATAGTTTTCTATTGATTGAGTCTAACTGTTTAGTTGATTCTCTAGAAAGTATATTGGAGTTTGTCCATACAGATTGCTAATTCGAAATATTGGGTGTAGTTGTTAGACCCCTACTTTTTCAATTGATATCAGAGCAGGAAAACACGTTTAAAACCTTACAAGTCTGTGTTTGTGGCAATATGAGTCTGAGGACAAGATCTCATATACGCCTACCAAAATGTCTCCTAAAGCTTTTAATTATGCCAAGTGTCTTGATAACACCTCAAAGGATTGCTTCTTAGTTGATTCTTCCGAATCCCAAGGTAGAAAGATTGTTCAATCTGATATTGACATATCTTCCTCTCATGAGGCATGTGACACTCTGGCAAAAGCTGAAAAGGATCTCACCAGAATTTTAAAAAATTCCGCTGAGGTCATTGATTTTCAGGATCATAATCAGCCTATTGATGAATTTGAAAAGTTTCTTGATCGAGAACGTGATCTCTATTGCATCATTGAGTCCTTCTCTAATAATATTGAGAAACTTCTCCAAGAAACTACTCTCCAACGTGGAAAGATTAGTGCTCTTGAGGATATTGTTAAGGAAGACTCAACTAGAGAAAAACATTTGATCGAGACTCATTCATCATATCTTATCAGACTTCGTGTCGAAAAAGAGAAATTAAGTGCATCTCTTACTCTAGCCCATGAATAGTGCAAATCCTTGGAAATGGAAAACTCTATCTTAAGGAGAAATCCCATTGTACAAACTAACTCTTGTGATGTTCTGTACAAGACGAAACGTTCTCCAGAAGAAGATTGTGTCAAGAAAAGTTTACATAACTTACAATCTTCTCATATGGCTATGAAGTTAAAAAAGATACCGATCATTTCTTCTCCTCCACGAACCTTAACCTTCTGTGGGAAAAGGAATCACTATGATATCCATTATTTTGCAAGAAGGAAATTTTTTTTCTAAACTTCATAATTTGCTTCTCTTCACAGTCAATGGAACAAATAGTCAGTCGGCTACTGCAGTAAATCACATGCCCACAGAAAATCAGAAACCTTATAAAAATGATCTATATTCTAGAAATCATCACAGGGCTCAAGTGCATTCTGGCATAAATTCTTGTGTTGCTAATGAATGCATTCCCTGTATTTATAATAATGTTTCTGATAAATATAAGTCTGGAAAATGGATTCCTATCTATATTGATCCTCTTGAACCAATTGTAAGAGGTCCTAGATTTAGTCCTCGGAGAAAGTCATCTGACGGATATGTTAAATACGCCATATCTTGCCCCTCAGGGATGAAAGTCAACCGAAGAAAGGCGAAGAACACAAAGATCAAACAGTCAGATGATATATACAAATCCTTTCTCAATGATCATAGTGGGATTAATTTCCACTCTATTACCTGAATCCAGGTATTTGTTTCCTTGCTTCTAAATTGAGAGGTACAAGGAAATTAATTGAGAAATACTCAAGTATATTGTATATTATGTATGATTGACAATTTTGTGTTAAAAGGTCCACGAACGTCTGTGTCCTCCTCTCATGAGATCTTAGGGTTTTCAAAACTAGAGTGTCATAAACCTTTGTGCTAAGCCCATCCCAGCTATGTGTTTTGGTTGCCTTTATTGTTTTGTTAGGTGTACTTAACAAGTCATGCGTTGTACATGACCAATAGCTTTATAGTTGTATCTCTGCACCCATTTGTTGTTTAATAAATTATTAATCAAAACTTACTTTTACCTTAAGCTCTTGTTCCCTTCCTTATCAGTCTCCTTTTCCCTCAGATCTCTTCTTGAATCTCTTAATTCTTCTTCTTTGTAGTTAAGATCACTACAAATTGGTATCAGGAGCATCTATCAACCGGGCCTGTGATGGCGAACAAAGCAGCTGTTGAAGAACTCACTAGGAAAATCGACGAGCTTACTCGAGCTCAGGATGATTATAATAAGAAGATGGATGAGCTTACTAAATCACAAAGTGATTCTTCAACCAAATATGATACAGTGTTGAAATCGGTAGAAGAAATTAAAGAAGCTCAGAGCAAACCAACAGCTGAGTTCATGAGTGTAATTAATGCTGCTTTTGTTTCTCAGATGGACCGTTATATCGAAGCTGCAGGTGAAAGGAGATCCAATCGAAATGGAATTTTGGGTCCTCCTCTATTCGGCAACCCAAATCATTCAGGTGAATCTGTTGTACAACCTTTTTTTGTTGTTAATAATCAAGAGCAAAATCACATTCAACAACCTAGACCTAAAATTGAATTTCCCAGATTCGATGGATTTAATCCTAGGTCCTGGATTAGGAAGTGTAGGAAATTCTTTATGCTACATAATATGTCAGAATCACAAATGGTGAATATGGCTTCCATGTACTTAGAAGGGAAAGATGATATATGGTCCCAAGACTACCAGATTGGTAAACAAGTTATTTCATGGGAAGTTTTCCTTAGAGACATATGTTTACGTTTTCAAGAACTTGGTCATGATGATGTGGTATGAGAATTTAACAAACTCAGTCAAATTGGCTATGTACTTGATTATCAAGAGGTTTTTGAAGAATTAAAGGCTTTGATGTTAGCAAGGAACCCTCATCTCACGGAAGACTACTTCACTTCAAGTTTCATTAGTGGTCTAAAGGAAGAGCTTAGATTGCACGTTCTAATGTTTTCACCCAAGACACTGGTAAATGCAGTCTACTTAGCCAGAATGCAAGAGGCACTCCTTGAGAATGCAACTAAGAAAGCAAAATCCTCATATAAGTCTCCTACACTTTTTGTCCAAAGCAACTATTCACCTAGACATAATTCGTCTACAGCTTCTAGTCCAAAAACTGTCTCAAAATATATTTTTTTCATCAACTGAAAATTCACCACCACCTATCAGAAAACTCTCCTATGCAGAGATGAGGAAACGAAGAGAGAAGGGTCTCTGCTATAATTGTGATGAAGTTTTTCAAGCAGGGCATAAGTGCATCACACAACAAATTTATATGCTAGCTGCAGATGATGACGATTCGACACATTCTGGAGAAGACTCTCCTCTTGAGACCCCATTATCACCTCCCCAAGATGAGGAAGTTGAAATCTCAGTACATGCTCTTGCTGGGAATGTTTCCCACAATACCATCCGAATAGAAGGCACGGTGAAAAAGCAACCACTAACCATCCTGATAGACAGCGGCAGCATACATAGCTTTCTAGATCCAGCAGCAGCAAGGTGTGGTGGACAAATCTTAGCTGCATCACCCTTATTGGTGGCCGTAGCTAAAGGGAACAAGATGGTCAGTGATGCTACATGTCCCTCCTTCAACTGGCAAATAAAGGGGCACGACTTTCAATTCGATATGCGGCTTCTAACCTTGGGCGGTTGTGACATGGTTTTAGGGGTGGATTGGATGTGTGGAATGAGACCAATGGTCTTTGACTTCAACAAGCTTACAGTAGAATTCTCTATGAATGGAGGAAAGTTCAAGCTTCAAGGTAATACTCCTACTGCTCAACTCTCTATGATGACTGGTAAATCTTTACATAAGTGGCTTAAGAAAAATAAACATGGAATGGTGGGCCGACTCTTTGCCATTACTTCTTGTGAAACTCAACCAGAGGTACCTACCCCCATCTTACCCTTACTCCAGAAATATCAATCTGTGTTTCAAGAGCCCACCACACTACCTCCATCAAGGGCGCATGACCATCACATACCCTTAAAACCCCTTACTACACCTCCAAACCAGCGACCCTATCGTATTCCATACATTCAGAAGCAGGTAATGGAGTAGTTAGTACAAGAGATGCTTAAAGCAGGAGTAATATAACCTAGTCGAAGTCCCTTCTCTTCTCCAATACTGTTGGTAAAGAAAAAATATGGCATCTGGAAATTTTGTGTCGACTATATAAAGCTTAATGAAGCTACTGTCAATGATAAATACCCTATACCCATCATATAAGAACTCTTTGATGAGTTATTTGGTTCTAAGATCTTTACCAAGATAGACTTACGTGCAGGGTATCATCAAATTCGAGTTTTTTCTCCGGATACTTACAAAACTGCTTTTAAGACACATCAAGGGCACTACGAGTTCATGGTAATGCCATTTGGATTAACTAATGCCCCATCTTCCTTTCAAGCTTTAATGAATGATGTTTTCCAGCCACATCTACGGAAGTTCATATTGGTGTTTTTCGACGACATCTTGGTATATAGTCCTGACATGAAGACTCATTTGGAACACTTAGAAATCACTCTCAAGACTTTACAGCAGCACACCTTATTTTCTAAACTCAGCAAATGCATTTTTGGACAGTCAAAAGTGGAGTATCTTGGCCACATCATCATGGTGAAGGAGTATCAGCTGACCCAGCAAAGATTGATTGCATGGTCAAATGGACAATACCCTCTACTTTAAAGGAACTTAGAGGTTTTCTTGGCCTCACTGGGTACTATAGAAAATTCGTAAGAAACTATGGACTCATTTGCAGACCCTTAACAGAATTATTAAAGAAGGACAACTTCCACTGGAATACTGATGCTCAATCTTCATTTGAGGTACTCAAGCAATCTGTCACCACCACCCCAGTACTGGTCCTCCCAGATTTCACTTTACCATTTGAAGTGGAAACAGATGCTTGTGATACAGGAATTGCTTGCTATTCTAATGGCTGTGACAAAATGGAGGCCCTACCTATTGGGGAATCACTTTACAATTCATACAGATCACCAGAGCATAAAATACTTCTTAGAGCAGAGGCTTCAGTCTATGATGCAGCAAAAGTGGATTTCTAAGCTACTTGGGTATGACTACACATTATGCTACAAGAAGGGTGTGGAGAACAAGGTAGCTGATGCCTTGTCTAGAGCTCCATATTTTACCTCTCCTCAATGTCAACTCATTTCTCAACTTCAACCTACATGGCTGAGTAAAGTACAGGATAGCTACAAGGTAGACAAATTGGCCACTGATCTGATTCCACAGTTAACAGTCTCTCCTACAATTAGAAGTCCTTTTACATTACTTCAAGGTATACTGAGGTACAAGAGTAGAATATATATTGGCTCAGCTGGCTCATTGAGACAATAAGTATTGGATGCAGTACACTCTTCATCTGTAGGGGACACTCAGGTACTCAAGCCAGTTATCAGAGAGCAAAGGAATTCTTTCATTGGACAGGCATGAAGAAGGAGTTATTCAAATATATCCAAGAGTGTGACATATGCCAACAGCACAAAATTCCACATACTTCCCTTGGGGGTTTACTGCAACCCTTACCAGTACCTAACCAAGCATGGAAGCACATTTCCATGGACTTTATCACAGGGCTCCCAAAGTCAGAAGGTAGAGAAGTCATCATGGTGGTAGTGGACAGGTTCACTAAATACAGCCGCTTCCTGCCACTAAGCTATCCCTTCACAGCTTTTTCAGTAGCTAAGGTATTTCTAGACAACATATTCAAGTTGCATGGGTTACCTTCTACAATATTTTCAGATAGAGATAGCATATTTATCAGTCACTTCTGGCAAGAGTTATTCACTAATATGGGAACAGCCTTGCATATGAGCACTGCCTACCATCCACAGACAGATGGGAAAATAGAAAGAGTCAATGCATGTTTGGAATATTATCTAAGATGTATGACAAGTTATAGACCCACCAAATGGGTTAGCTGGTTATCTTTAGCTGAGTGGTGGTTCAACTCTACTTATCACACCAGCCTTAAAACTACTCCCTTCCAAGCTCTGTATGGATACAAGCCTCAGCAATTTGAACTTTTCTCACACCAACTGTCTTCAAATGTCTCTGTGGAAGATTACTTACAAAAAATGCAAGCTATGGGAATCATACTGAAGTCCACCTTGGAGGAAGCTCAGTACAGAATGAAACAACAAGCTGATAAGAGAAGAACAGAAAGGGAATTCCATGTAGGTGATTGGGTCTATTTGAGGTTACAACCATACAGACAAACCTCTATGAAACTAAGAAAGAATTTAAAGCTATCAGCCAAATTTTGTGGTCCTTATCAATTTCTTGCCAAGGTGGGAAAGGTAGCCTACAAACTCAATCTCCCTGTCACTTCCAGAATTCACCATGTGTTCCATGTATCACAATTGAAACCAAAACTGGGAGCAGGGCTTTTACAACAAACTGTACTTCCATCAGTAAACTCAACTAGTTGTTTAAAGGTATCTCCCCTACATATTTTGTCTATTAGGACAGTTAAGAAGAACCAACAGTTGGTAGACCAGGTTTTGGTACACTGGGTTCATTCAACAGCTGCAGAAGCCATTTGGGAGGACAAGGAAGCTATCAAGCTTCAGTTTCCAAAAATGATTCTTGAGGACAAGAATCAAATTGAGTAGGGGATATTTTTCATAAACCTTTGTGCTAAGCCCAGCCCAGCTGTGTGTTTTGGTTTCCTTTATTGTTTTGTTGGGTGTACTTAACAAGTCATGTGTTGTACATGACCAATAGCTTTATAGCTGTATCTCTGCACCCATTTGTTGTTTAAGAAATTATTAATCAAAACTTACTTTTCCCTTAAACTCTTGTTCCCTTCCTTTTTAGTATCCTTTTCCCTCAGATCTCTTCTTGAATCTCTTAATTCTTCTTCTTTGTAGTTAAGATCACTACATAGAGTCTCTTATTCTTGTTTACAAACGCATATATACTTATTATATATTGTGTTTTTTCCTTCCCTAAGATTTTATGGAGAACTCTACAAGATCTCAAGAGATTGTGCATCTTGATATGGAGGAAGACAATCAGGAGCGTAAGTCAATTCAGGAGTTGGTTCTAAAGAAGATGCTTGAAAGAAAGGATCACAACTCCTGGATTAATGATTCTGTCAAGGATTTAACTCATTTTCAGAATGATTCAAAGGCCGAGTTTGCAAATCTTTAGTTACAAATAAATCAACTTTTAGATGGTCAGGCCAAAATTCTTACTAATCAGAATCTTCTAATACGGAATCAAAAGAAGCTCATCATGGACTGTGTCAAATCTAGACAGCTTTCTCGGGTGGTTGATCGAAAATTTAGTGTTCTAACTCACGAACATGGTGTGTCTACAGTCAAGAGAGGAAAGGAGATCAATGATACCTTCTTTGATGGATTCATTGAAAGATATGAGGTTCTCAATGAACTCTTATTGTTTGCCTAGTAAATCTTCTATTTTTATTGTTTTGTTTAGAAGAATAACTAGAGTTTGGAATAGCCATTATTGTGATTACACGTAGCTATGTCCAACGTTTTCATCTTCTTGTTTTTAGATTTATTGGTTTAAATTCTAAACCTGTTTGGAAGATGATTTTTGGAGTATTAATCTTTATGATTTTATATATTGTAATATTTTTATGGGATATGTGTGTTTACGTCCGTAAACTTGATTGTCCCATACTTTGTCAAAGTAAAGTCGTTCATGAGTTGATATGAAAGTATTGATGAAAGAATGAATGGACTTTTGACAAATACAAAAGTTAAGCCTATTAAGTCAATTTTTGATGGAAGATAGGTTAAAATCATTTGTAATTCAAGGATTATGTCTATTGTATGCCATTGTGCAAATAGTGATGGAAACATAGAATGAATCCTTGTGTATTCCATAGTAATTGATCTTCCCTGATCCATGTATTACTGTGAGGCTTCGTATGTGTCTTATGTTGAGCAGTCGACAACCAAGTTGATTACTTTTTTTATTATCTTAGTTGTGTTCCGTAAGGCACTTTATGTCGAGCACATTGAACTAAATTAATCATCTTGTGTGTTTATTTAGTTATGACTCCGTAAGTATTTTCTTATGTTTGAGTGTTTTTGACTGGGTTGATTATTTTCATGATTAACTTAGTCATTGCTCCATAGATTTTCTTATGTGAGCATAAACGATCAAATTGATTACTTTTGTGATTAGTTTAATTGTGTATTCAGATTAGATTAATTATGGGATCTCTTGTGATTAATCTAATTGAGTTTTTAAGTCTTCATAAGTTTACTTATGTTGAGCATATTCGGTTACTTTTGTAATTGAATATTTTTGGATTCAAATTCATACTTGTGTGTGATTTGTTGTTCAAAGAAATCCTTCTTTTCTTTTGAAATTAAGGTCGTTCTTGTTGTTCCTTAGGGAATGACATATTATGGGGAGTGCGGTTGTGGAATATTATAGGGGTCATCTTGTATCTTTATAGACTCCTTGATGAATGCATTTAGCTTCAGCTTTATGATTACATCTAAATAAGATGATATATACATTTACCTTTGGTCATGAGATGCCTCTTACGGAAATTTCATTAAGATCCCGTTCTTGTACCTTTGCCAATTTTATTGACAAAAAGGGGGAGAATTAATATGTAGTTCATACTACAAATACATTTGGTTTTCGGATCATTATGTAAGGGGGGGTGGTTTCCATGTGAGATGGAGTATTGACTAAGGGGGAGTGACATATCACCATAGTATTATTGTTGAAGTTATGATGCAATTGGACTTTGATGATGTGTAATGATACTATGACAATGTATAACAATGATTGAGAACTCTTGTTTTCTTGTTGTTATAGCTATGGATTTTCAAAAACGATGATGCTAAACTTACAACCTTTGGGATCATTGGAGTACTTGGAAGTGACGAAGATTTTGAGTAATGTTGAATATTAGACATGTGGAATAGGAGCTACAAAATTTATTTATATATTTTTTGTATTCCATATGTATTGATAGTTTTATCACTAAAATTGACAAAGGGGGAGATTGTTAGAGCATTTCTCGGTAGAACTCGCATGTGTTGCTATCTCAAGCATGTTTCTAAATGTTAGTGATCAAAACTATAAGTCTTCATTTCTTGTCTACTATAGCTAAGATCTCGGACTAGGATAGAAAGTGTAGTTGAGCTCAAGAACTCCATGGCAATCATCATACAAGATGAAGGACAATTCAAGGAACTTGTGGATCTTCATCGACTAAAAGGTATGTGGAGACTTGAACTTATCTATCACTCAAAAATCTACTCCTATCTTGAGACAAAAGCCGTATTACTATATAGACTAAGATTATACACATTTGATATTTCGAGACGAGTATATCTCGCCTATCTATTTCTTGAAATATGTGCTGGTAAAGCTTTCGCTTTAGCCAAGTTCATCTTTACCTAGTGACGAAAGTCATGTAAAGTTTCAATCACTTTGAAAATTGCTCTGACGAAAAATGGTTTGTGAATAACAATTATATAATGCCCTCTAAGAATGTTTCAATGATTTAAATGAGATTTTAGACAATATAACCAATGAAGGATATAAGCATTGTTGTGGAAACATATATGTGTATAAGTCCTTATTCTTTGAACCAAAGTTTGCAAACTTTGTTGATCAAGAGAACCGGAGAAGTGCGTAAGCTTCAGTACGCGAACTGGCGAAGTTCTCAAACCCGAGAATTTCTGATGGATTTTGTGAACTCCATCCGGGAACTTAAGTCCGTGAACTTGAGAATGTTATATCTAAAACCGATGTTTGTAAACTCATCTCTATAAACTAAGGAATGCTATTGCAAACCGTGGTTATATTGTACATGAACCGATTCGAGTGAATCAGATTGTTTTTGCTTCAATTGTGTCTTGTGTAGTACATAAAGATCTAAGCAATTGAACAACTTTCTAACTAGTTCATTTGAGTCATTTGAGATAGTTATGGTGAAGAATAATATGGTTGATATGAAAGTTATCATATGGCTAACAATTTGGTAACTTTAATGTTGAACCAACTAATGTACAAGTTTGGGTACGGTTTTCGCAAGCCTACAAACGTGTCTTACATGTGTGTATAACAAGCTATGTTTTCGATCTAACGGTTGATAAATATTAGCTTGAATCTAATCAGATTTTCATCTAACAGTAAATATTGAATGCTTTGTTACTAAGCTAACATTGATGGCAAACCCTGATTTGAAAGACTATATAAGGGAGAACTCTAGCAACTAGGAAACCTAATCCCCACAAATTCTGTGTGATACTAGTTGTGCTAAGCTAGAGTTGATTCTCCTTTAACCTTTGGTTTCTTTTTCTAAACCAGGTTAACTACTTAAAGACTTCATAGGGATTGTGAAGCCAGACCGATACTACTTTTATCGTAGTTGTGTGATCTGAGTTTGTTATTTCTATCGTACAAGTACAATTGTAATAATTGGATTGAGATTTTTATCTTCGATAGGCAAGATATAAAAGTAGTCACAAACATCTTCGTCTCATCGTTTGTGATTCCACAATATCTTTTTTCGTTGCGTCGATTAAGACTATTGTGAGGTGATTGATAAAGCTGAGCTATTCTTCGGGAATATAAATTTGGTTTTATCAATTGGTTCATGTTCACCTTGATTTATCAAAAGACAGAACAAAACTCGTAGGTATATTCGTGGGATACGAATTTATCTATTATCGTAGAATTTTCTGTATGATACAGATTGGTTTATTAAAGTCTTCGACTTTGGGTCGTAGAAACTCTTAGTTGTGGGTGAGATCATCTAAGGGAATCAATTATGTAGTATCCTGCTAGGATCAGAGGCGTAGGATCATAACTGTACCTTGGATCAGTGTGAGATTGATTGGGGTTCAACTACAGTCCATACCGAAGTTAGCTTGGAGTAGGCTAGTGTCTGTAGTGGCTTAATACAGTGTATGTTTAATCTGGACTAGGTCCCGGGGTTTTTCTGCATTTGCAGTTTCCTCGTTAACAAAATTCTGGTGTCTGTGTTACTTCATTTTCCGCATTATATTGTTTATCTTTATAATTGAAATAATATATGTTGTGCGTTGTTGTTCAATCAATTAGAATATCCGACATTTTGGTTGTTGATTTAAATTGATTGACACTTGGATATTGGTCTTTGGTACCATCCAAGTTTATCTCTCTTTTATTTAATCGAGACTCGCAGTTTGCTTGAGTAAGATTTAAATCGAGAGATAGAGATATAAACTCTTTGATATACTTTTCTATTGATTGAGTCTAACTGTCTAGTTGATTATCTGGAAAGTATATTGGAGTTTGTCCATACAGATTGCTAAGTCGAAATATTGGGTATGGTTGTTAGACCCCCGCTTTTTCACATCTGTTGAGTGCTTTAGATGTTCTAGTATTAAGTAATATATGATGCATGCCCTTGTTTTGTGTCCTTTTGCTAGTCATGTCTGGTTTCTCTCTCCTTTTTGCATTCACAGTTCTCACTTTTGATGATAAATCCTTTTCGGATAAGATTACTTTCTGCCTCTTTGACCATGTGTTTTTTCTTTCGGAGGATTCTCTGTGCTTATTTGTTGTTATTTTGTGGTCTATCGGGAGTAGTAGGCAGGGACGGAGCCACAAGTCAAGTGGGTTGATCTCTGGCCCCACCGAAATTGTTGAACTTATTTCTATTAATAGTCAATTTGTATCATATATAATTGTTACTAATTTCTTACAACAATTTATTTTAGAGACGCTTGTAACATTATAGACTTTGTAACTTCTATATCAAACATAAGTGTTAGAAAAAAATGTAAACTCAAAGCTGTTAATCAATTTGTGATATATTTGTTATCCAACGAATAGTTATATTGTTGCACTCAATCAAAACTTCTATCTTCGTGGTAGTATGAATAACTTTATCTTTAATATTGAGAAAGAAATTATGATGCTATTATAAGTAGAGCCAAAGTTATGATAGTATCAACGTATCCCTCATAATATTACCGCAGTTAGAAACGCATCCCCCCTGAATGGACAAAATGCATTACTGATGATGTCTTTGGTAATCTTTCATTGAATAATGTTGCAGGATATGCAGGAACAGGCCCAAGACTTGACTTTATTTTGACCTGGCTGACATAGATGACCAGGCCCAAAATTAAAAATTAAAAAAAAAACTTTACGATAGACCAGAAGGCTACCTTGGCTCTGCGATATAGGATATGTGATGAGAGACCATACAAATAAAGCCACCTTTTTTTCATCCTTGGTGTTTGAAGTTGCTTCTCTATTAGAAACGGAGACCCGTGTTATCGGGGTAGTATTGAAGAAAGTTGTGAATGTGAGGTTTTATGGTTATGTTTGTTCTTGGTCAAATCCAACTGTAACTGGGTAAAAACCCAATTGTAAATCAGTTACGGTTGTATTTTTTTAGGTTTGTGAATCCGTTATAATTGGATTTTTTTTTAGAAAACCCTAACTGTAAATGGTTCTGAAACCTAATTTTTTCAATTGATTCTCATTTCAAACATAATTTTTTTTTCATAGATTACCACCACTTCTATAAATTTGCTTCTCCACATATTTAATAGAGATTACAATCGAGGATTATAAGTTTTCAGAATCGTCAATTGATTGAAGACGACAAAATGATTTAAATTAAGAAAATAGAGGAAATGACTAACAATTGACGAAGGAAAAGAAGTTTAGATTAAAAAAAGGAACATATTTTTGAACTAGAATTAGGTTTTGAATTTAGTTTTTAGGTTTTTACTTTAGATAGAGTATAACTTAGACTTTGCTATTGCATCAACACCCCGTAACAAACTTTTTAGTCACTAGGAATTCATAAAGCTACTTTATTGAATTGTGAAGATATAATGTCTACTATTAGGCTAAGTCTTATGGGCTAGATTCAATTGCTAGATTGGCCAAAAAGTGTTGCAAATCAAGAAAAAAATATGGGAAAAAAAGCTAACATTGCTTCTGTCTACTTCTATCTCCTATCAAGTGCTCGCAGTCCAACTAGCAGCGAGATTGAAACGTTGAATCATTCAGCGCTGAAAAAGTGGTCCCGACGCTGAACAGTTCAGCGCTAAGAGAATATTACAGGGCATCATTTCACTAACGTTGAATGGAAACGCGCTACATTTCCATCTGTCATATCACACACTCAATCACTATCCTCTCACTAGACTCATTCGTAGACCCCCTCTCTATGTCTTTGTTCCTCTCTATCCCTCTCTAGTCTTTTAATTAACAAAAACTGTTCGTACTATTTGTCAAAAAAAAAAAAGTAATGTTCGTACTAGTTGTTTATTCATTTTTTTATTCGTTCTCCCTTGTGGAACTTTAGGAATTATTTGTTTATTCATACTTTGATCTAAGCTATTACTTATTTATTCATTCTCCCTGCTACAACTGATACTGTTTAATTCCTTTTTTTTACTTACATGTACGATTCTCTTATGTGACTAATAGAAATTTTATTTGGTGAAAAGGAGAATTATGGGCGTTGAACGGTTCAGCGCGGTCAAACGCTGAATGGTTCAGCGTTTAGCTGTTAAATCTGCCATCACATAAAATTTAGGAGGTTGTCCGGGCTGACGTGGATGGCCAATCTTGCAGCTATATATCTAGCCCATAATACTTAGCCTTACCCCTCCTTTAAAACAAGTGGGAATTATATAAATGACCTTATTTTTGACGGGCTTCAAAATTACCCTTATGAAGCAACAAATATACCCCTCTCCATCCAAAGTCCATCAGGGGTCCATTAAGTATTATGCAACATTACAATTATACCCTTCATATATATTTATTAAACTAAAATTAAAATTTAGCTATCAACGGAATGAAAAATAGAAAAGCAGAGAGAAGTGTCACCTTTCTTCGTCAGCTGAAAAACGGAAGCAAATTCGATTTTTTTTGTGAAATATAGGGTTTTAATCTTCATGAGAAGCTTCTTCTTCTTCTTCTTCTACTGAATCTCTTTATGTTTTTCTTCATCAACAACAAAAATTCAGATCTGAAACCATTTACTTCATCAACAACAGAAAATTCCTGATTTGCTTTTCAGCAACAATTTGGTAATGGTGATTCGTGATTGAAGATGAGTAGAAATTTATTTGATATTCGCATGTTTAATTTGTAGTTTCTAAATCTTCATATTCGATTTCAGTTTTTATTTGTTTTTTCTGTTGTAGAGATCGAGATTTTGGAAGCTTGATTCCGTGTATTTGATTCTACTAGATTGATTGGTTCATTTACATATTATTTCTATTCGAGGTCGTTATTCATCTCTTAAACAGGTATTCTTCAATTCTCCAATCTCCAATCCCCGGTTTTGGGTTTCTATTATTTTATTTAGATTGGTTCATGATTCAATGTTAGGTTTGAGTTTTAGCTTCAATGTACTTTGCATGAACCAGTTCTCGTTTTAAATTATTCTGGAGAAATTCATAGTGTTGATTAGTTAATAGGAGAATTATTGGGATAATACTGATTGTTAAAGAATTATTTTGAGTATACTGAATGTTGATTAATTTTGGTATAATTAGAAGTTAGAAGTTAGTGTAATCAATTAGAAGTTACAAGTTAGTGTTTATATTCTCAGTTTACATATCTAGCATTAGACATTGTATATATCTTTCACGAGGGGGCGCATCCCCCGAGTGATGTGCGAAGTAATCTGAATTTGTATCTTAGGTTAGTTTAGGTTTTTTCTTATGGTTTGCAGTGAATTTTTTGACATGGAGCATGTATGTTTATGTAGTATTCCATGTTGCAAATTCATATTTGCACTGATTGCATACTAATGCGATGCAAACTAACACATATGATGTTGTTTATGTTGTTTTTTTGTATTAAAATACTTGTTGTTGACATAGAATTTTCAATGTTGACACTGAAAAATAGTACAATATTCTGATTATTTGTATCAACATTGGTTGTTGATTCAGGTTTGTTGGATCAATTTTCATTGTTGATGCATATAACCTGGATAAATTTCTAATTGTGTTTGTTGATATCTGTTTTATTGCATCAACATTGGTTGTTGATGCAATAACCTAGAGAAATTTTGGTTGTTGATAGTTGTTTTATTGTTGATAGTTGTTTTATTGGATCAACATTAGTTTTTGACATAGAATTTTCAATGTTGACACTAAAATTTGTACAATATTCTGATTATTTGTATCAACATTGGTTGTTGATTCGGGTTTGTTGGATCAACTTTCATTGTTGATGCATATAACTTGGATGAATTTCTAATTTTGTTTGTTTATATCTGTTTTATTCGATCAACATTGGTTGTTGATTTAGGTTTGTTGGATCAACTTTCATTGTTGATGCATATAACTTGGATAAATTTCCTATTATGGTTGTTTATATCTGTTTTATTGGATCAACATTGGTTGTTGATTCAGGTTTGTTGGATCAACTTTCATTGTTGGTGCAAAATAACCTGGATAAATTTCTGATTGTGGTTGTTGATAGCTGTTTTATTGGAAAAACATTGGTTGTTGATGCAATAACCTGGAGAATTTTCTGATTATGGTTGTTGATAGTTGTTGTTTTATTGGATCAACATTGGTTGTTGGAAAATTATGGTTTCAACATTGTTTTTATGTTTTATTAGTTTTGTTGATCTGTTATGATTGTTGCATGCCAAAGATGGATATTGCAAAGTTCACTTTATCTAATTTGACTGTATCACATGCAGTTTCGGAGTCAACCACTGTCAGCGAGATGATTAGTATGGTTAAACAACACTGGCCCTATGTCCCTGAAGACCTCGTACTTTTTGGTTACAGCGTAAATGGAATTTCACATGTGATTAATAATGATTTGGAGTTAAGGTTTTTCATTCACTACTGCATCTCCAAAGGTATTGATATGGTGAATTTTAACATCCAGTTTAAGATCTGTGTTGATTATGTTCCTCCTCCTTCTTCTGTTGCTCCGTCTTCGTCATCATCAAGTTGTATTTCAAATAATGATGTTGCTATTGTAGAAGATTTGACAGATGATTCGTCTTTGGTCACAAGGGTCCCAAAGAAGTCAGATGCTTGGGCCAATATCTTAACCGAAGTAGGGCGGGTTTTTGCAAGTAAAATTGTTTGTCGTGATTCTGTTAAGAAGTATGAATATCATAGTGGTTACAAAGTTGACGTACTTAAGAGTGACAAGAAACGTCACACTGTGCAGTGCAAGAACAAGAAAAGTGAAAATTGTAAGTGGAGGTTTCATGCATCTCTCGTTGCCAAGTCTAAAGGTGTATTTCAGTGCAAGAAGTTTCACAGAGAGCATGCATATGATTTAGATTCTTCTGATCCAGCAAAAGTCAGGATGACAAAGTCTTTTCTGAAGGATATCTTAATAGATGAATTTCGAGCATCAAAGAAGAAAAAGACTGCATCTGATGTTAAAGATATACTCTATCTGGAATATGGTATTGATCTCACGTATATTCAAGCATACCATGGTTTACAGTTTACTAAAGAATCTCTTTGGGGTGATGACATCAAGTCCTGTTCAGACTTTGTAATGGTATAAAGACTCAATTGAACGTTATAATCCTGGAAGTGTCATCAACTTTGAGTATGATGGTGTAACGCAGCAGTTTCAGAGGTTTTTTGTTTCTTTAGAAGCTTCCATTACTGGTTTCAATAATTACTGTCGTCCAATGTTATTCATTGATTGCACTTTTCTCACTGGGAAGTTTAAGGGAGGTCTTATGGTTGCTTGCGGGAAAACTGGTAACCAATGTATGTTTTTTAGTTATTAATATTGTTTTCACTTTCGTTGTTAAATCACACAATATAGTCTGACATGTGCCTGGATTTCAATTATATGGATCACAAAACTTTGTTCACCCCATAATTAATGTTGTTGATCCTATAACTTTTGTTGTTGATCCATTATTTCAGATGTTGATCCCATAATTGCATTTTTTGATGTCATTTTTTTGTATCAACTTTTGTTGTTGATCCCATAATTGAAGTTGTTGATCACATAATTCTTGTTGTTAATCTCATAATTATGGTTGTTAATCCCATAACTTGTTCATGGATTTCAGTTTTTGTGTGTCACTTTTTGAATCTTTGGTTGTTTTTTTTTTTTTGTATTTTCTAGAGATATATCCAGTTGCTTTTGGTATTGTACCTTGCGAAGATTGTGAGAGTTGGGAATGGTTCTTAACCAACTTGAAGGGTATTATCTAGGAAGGCCGTCCACTGACCATCATATCAGACCGTGGAGCTGGCCTTTTGAAGCATGTCCTTGTGATATTCCCAAAGGCTTACCATTCTTATTGTTTGTACCACATGAAAGGGAATATTCATGTTCCAAAGGGGAATAGTATGCAGACTGCTGTGAAGTTGTTTGAAGAGTGCTACACTACCTTAATAAATGAGAAGTTTTATGTTGCTGGCAAGAGTATGAGCAATCTCAAGCTTGATTCGGTGATTGATTAGATGGTGAAGATTCCATTCCAGAACTGGACAGCTCATGCTTTTCAAGAAGAAAGGTTTGGTGAGAATACATCGAACATTGCGGAGAGTTTTAATAGTGTGATCAAGCATGATAAGCGGCTTCCAGCACTTGAGCTTGTGGATTGTATTCGTGCTAAGGTAATGGAGCATAACTACAAGAGGTTGGTGGAGTCTGGTAAGTGGAATTCAAGGCTTACTCCCCGGATGCAATCTAGGCTCAACAAGAGGGTTACCGACTTCCGTTTCTACAAGTTCAGAAGATTAAGTGATAAATTATTTGAAAATATTTCTCCTACTGGAAAGCACACGGTCGACTTGGATGCTAGGACTTGCACTTGCAATTGGTGGCAGAAGCATAGTTTCCCTTGCACCCATTCGATAAAAGTTATGTTGCAGATTCTGCCAGACGAACCTTACAAGCACATTAGTCCGTATTATACCACTATATACTATAGAGGTTTGTATGATCGTCCTATCTATCTTATTCCCGACCATGAGAGGCCGCCTAAAATTAATGAAAAAGGTTATGTATTGCCTCCTAATGGTGGTCGAGCGTCAGCTGGAAGGCCAACTACTTCAAGGTACATGGGTTCTCGAGAGAAGGTTCGCAAGAATAGGAATGTGGCCAGTGTGGGAGACTTTCCTTCCACAACCGTCGTAGATTTCGCAGAGCTCCTTTGGATCCTTGTGCACCAGTGTTTCGCATGGAGTCTAATTCCAAGATTATCAACTTTTTGAGGAAGATGTTGTTCTGAAGTTTTAGTGGATGATTTATTATTTCTCTGAACTTCCTTTTCACCTTTTTATGCTAGTTCTTGAATGATCAACATGGATTTTAGTTATTTTTATGCTTTCCCTACATTTTCTTGTTGGATTCCCTGTGTTTTTTAATGACATACATTCTGTTTTTATTTGTTTATGAATGTTATTCTTGTCAGTTTATGTCAGTTTGCAGGTTTACTGGGTTTTTTACAGGAAAAATTACTATATAAATTGTATCAACATATCAATGTTGATGCCATTACTGGATCAACTTCCATTTGTTGAGGCTTGCTAAAAAGAAAAAATTTGCATGGTTACAAGTTAACTACTTTTAGCTGTGTATACCTGCAAGCTTTACTATGTAAACAGTATCAACATGTTAATGTTGATCCAAGTCATGGCATCAACTTCCAATGTTGATCCCTCTTACTGCATCAACTTCCATTTGTTGATGCTTATTACAAAGAAAAAATTTGCATGGTTTTATCTGTATATATACAAGTTAACTCCATCAGCTGTGCATACCTGCAATCTTTGCTACCAACATTCATTCACTTTATGTGAAACCAATCAGTTATTCATCAATTATTTTTATGACCCATTGATTTTTGGGATCAACTTCCATTGTTGATGCTCAGTAAAAAGAAAAAAAAACTGCATGGTCTTATCTGTATGTACAAGTTAACTCCATTAGATGAGCATACCTGCAATCTTTACTACCAACATTCATTCACTTTCATAACAAAACCATTCATTCACTTGATAATCACTTGATAACTGGATTTTAATATTAATTCATAACAAATTAGTACTAAACATATCCTCCAAATTGTTTCACAACATAAACATACTTTCATACATAAATTCACAGTGACTAAATTAGAAGACCTACACAGAGTAACTAAATTACTTAACAACATATGTTAAACTACACCTAAGTGTGTTTTCACTAATCTAATGGTTCAACAGAATCTTATATGTTGAGTACCTCTTCGACTGAGTCTGTAAGTTCTTGTACTTTCTTATCTTCTAATGGTTCAAAAGAATCTTGTATGTTGAGTACCTCTTCGACTAAGTCTGTAAGTTCTTGTACTTGCAAAGTTGGTTTCCATGCATCAAATTCAGATAACATCCTGGCAGCAATCTTTGATCTCTTCTTGTTTATGTTCTTATGGTATTCGTCCTTCTTACCATCAAGATAAAAGAAGTGCCCAAGCTTCACCAAGCATTTCATGAACATGCAGATGTGTATTGCGCAGTCCAAACCATGTTGCTATGGTACCATGTAATGGTTTAAATTTGTAGTTACTGGTCCACCTGTCTCAACATCTTTTATACCCATTTGGTTTAGGGCTGGAGTCAATGTTTGTACCATGACATTGTACTGCTCGTTGTATCGTTTGTAGTGATAGATGGTGTCGCAAATCAACCATCTTCCACGCATCAACATAAGAAGCACCCAATGTAATGGTTTTTAATCCCTGTCTTGTAGATATATCGGTATCAATAGTATTGCGTCATCGTCATCCACTTGGTATTGTCTCTTCAACATATCTGGAATCCCACATCTTTCCACTTTCATTGCATCTTTGCTAGCTACTGCACCCCTCATTATTTGCTGCATCATTTTCTTGGCATTTAGTTTGTTTTTGATAGATAACAACAATAATTCATTCATCATGTATACTTGAACCATCCCTAGTACACCAAATTGTTTCATCTCACCTAAATAAGGTTTTAAGTACGATAATGTAGAACTAAATAAGTTTTATGTAACAAGTTATTGAAAAGACAGATTAAGAGTTCTCGTTACTTACATAAGTATTTGTAGACAGAATTAAGTGCTTCTTCCCATAGCATGCCGGCTTAGATGGATCTTGCATCTTGGATTGCAGCATGTTGATGTAGTAATCAATAATTTTGTTGTTAGTGTTTTGGTTATTCATTAGATTTTGGATATGCCTTCCATAGACGATCTCTTCCACTATATTTTTGAAAAAAAAGCTACATGAACTGGTACTGCATTTGCAAAGATTATGTTAACTCCATGACATAACATAACAAATTATTTTTGTCATTACATATTAGAAAATTTTAAATGCAACTTTGATTTCTAATCGGTTTTCTCGCAGATATTGCATTGCACCAACTTTCATTGTTTATACCTATGAATAAATAGGAAATTTGTTACAGAGTTGCATACCTTTCTGTTGCTTGCTCAAAGAATGGACGAAGGACATCTTGTTGTTCCTTTGTGCAGGATTTCCATAGTTTGAGATTTTCTGGCTTCTTCAGCTTTTTTGGCTCAGGTGGCATCACATCAATGTAATCATCAAGGTTGATTATTTGCGGTTTTTCTTCAACACCTTCCCCTTTCTTCTTCTTATTTCCCTTTCCCCCTTTGTTCATCTTCTTCACTTTACCTTCAGGTGTGTATTTATTTGGATCATTCCTTGATGACCTTATGTTATACCTCCTTGCTCTTCCAGTAGCTTCAGACTGATTCCTTTAGATTTGCGTCGCTTCAGAATCATCATCATCTTGTGTGGTGCCTTCGTCTTCATTTGGTCCATCAATTTCCTCTAATTTGAATAGAACTTTAAGCCCTTCCAACACATTATCGTCATCTGGAGTTTCAGAATCAGCCTCTTCTATTTTATGTGTAGGAGTATATTTTGTTTGTTGAGTCGAAGCATCTTCCATATTTTCTGTAGGAGTAGGAGTAAATATTCTGGCAGTGATCGCACTGAAGCTTGGGGTGGTACCTGCAGGGAAATAATCTTATTAGATCAACATGCTTGAGTCTTATGTATGTTTTTTGGTATCAACAATTGTTGTTGGTCCTTCTATTGGATCAACTTCCATTTTTTACCCCACATTATTTATCAACTTCTATTGTTGATACTTACAAAAACTAAAAAAAGTATGCATGATTTTATCTATATGTACAAAGTTAATTCTATTATCTGTAAATGCTAACACTCATTCTCTTCTTTATAACAAACCAATCATTCATTATTTTGTTGATCCATTGCTTTCATGGATCAACTTTCATTGTTGACACTTAATAAAAAAAGTAAAAATGCATATAAACAAATTAATTCATAACAAATCAATAGATTATCCAAAGGCTGATATAACTTAAACATACTTGCATACTATACTTAGAGTAACAAATATGTCTTTCAAATTTATTAATTCTTCAACTGAGTTAAAATAGTACATGTAGGGACATAATTCGATGTTTTTGGACGTATAATTGTAATTGGAGGAGTTTAATAAATAACTACATCTCCCACGATCTCCGCTTCTTGCATGTTGGTACTCCTTCTTTTACTTCATTCTCCTCTTCTATCTGTTGAGCTGAGGTACCAATCTCTGCAACCATAGTACTGATATGGAGATCTTTCTCCTCTTCTAACTGTTGATCTAAGTTACCAATATCTGCTATCACATTAGCTATTTGAAGATCTGCTTCTTCTTGTCTTCTTTTTTCTTCTCTTCCTTCATGGAATCCATTCTGCTAGTTTTCCTTCAAAGCATCCAACACCGAAGGGTGTATCTTGAAATTTAGTCCACTCTGATAACCCTTCTTAAATATTTTCTCCAAATCAGTTTCACCTGCATCTGAAAGTGACAGTGCTAGTTGATTTGATTCTTGTTCGTCTTCTACATTCAAGTCAGCTTCGTTCTGGTTTTCAGATGGTTCTCCATTTTTAACAGCTTCCAACTCAACTTCATTTACCTTTTCAGATGATTCTTCACCTTTATTCTCCACTTGAGTTAATTCAGTCTCAAGCATAGCATTGGATGCTTTTATGTACTCCTCTTGAGTACTCTTTGATCTTGCTCTCTTGAGACGATTCTGCTTTTCATTCCATAGCTTCACTTGACTAGCAATATCAACAAGTATCTCTTTTTCTCCAGGCTATAACTGAATCATGTGCTTGTTGTTGTCAATGATTTTCTTCATGAATATTATGTTCCTCATGAATGAATTTGCATCGCCCTTTCTATGATAAGTTATTTCCTGGTTTTCTAACTGAAGAAATATATTTTCTTCTTCCAGATTCTCATTCATCTGCCTCTCTTCTTCCAACTCTCTTGCTGGTGCCGACAGATCAATCAAATACACCTCTTCATTTGTCACCGAATTAACAAAATCTTCATGAACCTGCAAATCAACATAAAAATATAGTTAGCAAAATATATTTTTCTCACTATTTACCCATAATATATCTTTCACTAGGGGGCGTAGCCCCCGAGTTATTTGCGACATATATGAAATTTCAGCAATATATAACTGCGGTACATTTCAGATATGATGTCAACTTGCATTGTTGACACAAACAAAATGTGGTACATTTAAGTTACTGTGTAAACATTGGTTGTTGACTCCATGCAATTGTATCAACTTCTATTGTTTATACACAAAATATATTGTTGATACACAAAATCTATTGTTGATTCCATTCATTGGTATCAACTTCCATTGTTGACACAAACAAAATGTGGTATATTTAAGTTGATGTGCAAACATTGGTTGTTGACACCATACAATTGTATCAAATTCTATTGTTGATACACAAAATTTGTAATACATTTCAGAATGCAACTCAGTATTCATTTACAATCACACTTGTCTTCCTAATCCTAATTTGAACCAGCTCTAATTTAAATACATGGATACAATAAATGTGCATAATCATTCTTTTTCTATAGCAGATTTCAGTTATTGTCTAATCTGTATACATACAAATGTGTCAACTTTAATTTGTTGATACACAAACTTTGTTTGTTGACTCCCTAAACTGGTATCAACTTCCTTTTGTTGACATGATAAAAACCTAAATCTATTTGAAATATAAATTGAGTAAATGAATATCTTACCTTATGAGTGAACCAAGTCATGTATATTCCGTTGTCAACTTTATCTCCAAATTCTTTCAACAGTTCTTTGCAGATTGCATGTTGGTTCCATCTCATGAATCTTGGAGTTGCGCTTTTAAAATTTGACCTCTTTGCGACGAATTTTTATGTATGTTCGCATAACCAATACTACATACAGAGAATCAATGAGGTTAGTTTGACACACAATATACATTTTACTTTGTTCAAAAATAAACATTATATTAAATGAACTTCTTTTTTTACCAGTAATAGAATTGTGCAGCCAGGAACACTTCCATGCTTTCCTTTCTTCTTTGCAATGTATTTAAGAAGATAGTTTACTATGTAATCTGGCCATGAGACTTTGTCCATGTTCAAAATATGAGGAAGCCAATTATTTGCAATTCCTGTTGCACCAGCATCTGTGAAGAAAACAACTGTGCACAGCCACATAGCAAAAAGTCTCATAAAATATTGTGGGTCAGACTCATCGTTAGCTGCATCTTTTAGTTTGCGCTCAATTTCAGCCTTCGTTATTTTAGCACTGGCACCTTCATCACATGTCTGAACTTGTTCTTTAACCATGTAGTGACTACAACATCATTCTTTTTATTCAGCAACTTCTTTAACTCTTCACTCTCGATGACCCTTCTTATCTTAAATACTATTGCAAAATCTCTTGGTTCTAGTGAGCACTCAGAAGCAGTTTTATTTTTTCCAAACCTGAACTTGTTTGTTTCCTTATCGAATGCTCCAATAAGTAGCTGTATTGCAAGGATGATTTTGGTTAACCACTTATCATTCGTTATATCGATCGTGTCTGCTGTATAGAATGGTTTGATGAAGTCCCAGAACGGGCATTCCTTTAGTGTTTTCCCATTGATTGTCTTCTTCTCATTTTCGGAATCTCCTACTTCAAACAGTTTGTATAGAAATTTATACATTTCCACCAACGGCATCAGACATGATTTGAAATTGGTTTCGTTCTTCCTTGTTCGACCTGCATACATGTAACTCATTCATATATTTTTATATTTAATATAGAATGAACTTAACTATATTTCAGCATACAACTCAAATCAGAAATAATGTATAATTCATTTAGTTTTACCTTTTCGTTCTTCCTCCATTTCGCCATATGCGGCTACTTTTTCTTCTTCTGGTTCTGACTCTGATTCTACTTCTTCATCCTCTGAATCTCCTTCATCTTCTTCTTCAACTACCACCTTTTTCTTCCCTTTACGTACTGCTTCTTGTTCATTCTTCTTCTTTTTCTTTGTCGTTGCTTCTTGTTATTGTTCATTCTTTGTCGTTGCTTCTTGTTATTGTTCATTCTTCTTCTCGGCCTCCCTCTTTATTTTTGTTGCTCTAACTTTTTTACTCTCTTGTTGGGATTCGTCTTCTTCTAAATCTCCTTTTGGTTCTTCATTTCTTCTCTTTGTTCTTTTTTCAACCTGTTGTTGTTCTTCAACCAATAACATATTGTTAACCCTCCTCCTTTCGGGGGCTATATTTTCATCAATCAGTTGTGAATCATCTGTTTCTATACTCTTCGGATTTATCCTTGGTGATCTTCTCATTACTTTCACCTATATCAAACATCATTAATCTAGTCAGCTATCTTATTCATTCAATAATTGCAACTATAACAGTTGAAAAGTTAGTAAAAAGATATCAACATTTGTTGTTGATCCTATCTAATGGGATCAACTCATGTTGTTGACAGCAATTTACTTGTATAACTCCTATTGTTGATACCATCAAATGGTATCAACTCCTACTGTTGATTCCATTTAATGAGATAAACTACTGTTGTTGATCTCATTGTACCTGTACTATTATTGTTGGCATCACAAAATTTATGGCATCAACTCATGTTGCTGAACCATGTTACTGGTATACTATGGCATCAACTGCTGTTTTTAACACCAACAACAACAACTATACTGCAGTTTTTGCATATTTATCCTTCTATAACCAAAACAGATACCATAACTTGAGGTTCATTCATTCATTTAGAATCACTAACAACAATTACCGTAACTTGTTCACATATATACTTAGATACTAGTTTCATATCTAATTGAAAATTATAAAACAAACTCCTGAGAAACAATTTTAGAATCAACAAAGCATTTTATGGATCAACTCCAATTGTTGACCATATCTATAGGCATCAACATCATCTGAAACTGGTTTTTTTTCGCATTTTTTGTCATCAACATGTAAAGAACTTACACAACACATAGAGCAAAGCATTTTTATGGTATCAACTCCAATTTTTGATCCCAACTATTAACATCAAAATCAACTGAAACTTTTTTTTAAAACAATTTTGACATCAATATACATATTCAGGAAAACAAACACATACAGAGAACAACAAAGTGGGTGAAAATCAAATTTAACTGAAGAAAGTGGAATCAACTGTAACTTCTCTTGTTTAACAGAATCATCAACTGTAAACAACAACTGTGTAATCATTATGCAAATACTAATGAACACACACACAAAGAGTAGAATAATTTAAAATCAGTTTCTTACCTCTCTCGACTTCATCTGCAACTTTGATATCAGATTAACCTAAAATCAGAATCAAACAAAAACAATTAATGAATAACTAAGTATATCCCAAACCAAATCATAGTGTGCAGTAGCAGTAATCGGCATCAAATCATACATGCAAAAAAATAATCCAGAAACTAAAAATCCAAATCGAAATAAAAACTTGAACAAATCACCATGAAAACAAAAATCTTCACCAATAACAGTAACTAGAAGATGAAAATCGTTTTTGCCTCTTTGAATCTTGTGTTTAAATCTTCAAACTCTGAAAACCCTAGTTTCCATCATTTATTCTCAGATTTTTTGATTGTTCAAACTAAAAATGATTCTAATGAGTTCGGTTAATGAGATTTATATAGATTGACGGTTTATTTTTTCAGTTTTGATCGACGGTTTTGATTTTTATTTTGATCCAAAAAAATTTCTTCTTCTGCAGAACGTGAGAGAAGAGATAAAGAAGGAGAGAGAAAGATTGTGTGCGTGCGTAACGGTTACTGAAGTAAATGAACAATAACGTTATAATCTTTAATTATATTGAGGGACATTATGGTAATCTAATTGTGCTTGTTTTTTAGGGGAAGATATTATTATTATGGGGGAGGGTATTTGTGTTGGGCCTTAATAATAGTGGCATTTAATTATTGTAGAACCCTATTTTGGGGCATACAACAAATTTGGGGGCATACACACTTAGAAGGCACCCAATGCAGAATTATAGGGCTGTCCTAATAATGGTTAAGTTACTATAATACCCCTGCCTAGTTTAAATTACATTACTACCCTTCCACTTAATTAAATTCTAATCTTAAAACAATCTCACTAATTAACCCATCCCACTAATTAACCAACCACCCACTAATTAACTCACCCATTAAAACTAAAACGGTTACTTAAAAAAAAAATCATAAGTTTTGAAAACCAAAAACCCTTCCCTCTCCCTCTTATTCTCATCTTCTTCTACAAAATTTCTGAAAATTTCTTTGATTAAACACATACATGGCACCTCGTGTTAAGCGATGCCCTAGAAATACGGTGCGAATCCTGGTGTTGCTTATGTAGCATCTCAAGATGAAGTGGATAGTGGATCGATTGGTGTTAGAGAGGGAGAAATAGAGGCTGATTCTTTAAAATTGCACATAGAAAGGTATTTCCCACAAACCCATTGTTTATTTTTGCGTATTTCGTTGATTTAATGCATGTAATCGATGATTCGTCTAGGTTTGTGTTAGTTTCAGGGTAATGTTCGGCTAAAATGTCGCAGCCGAGCTTTTTTTTTATACAGACGAAGAACAGTTCGGCTTAACATATGTGATATTTTGAATATCATATGTGCCGAACCCGGAAAATGTTGTATTATAACCAGCCGAACTTGGATACCATTATTTAACAACCGATGTATTACTATTGGGTGCATTGTTCGGCTCATCGTGATAAATATCGAATGTGCCAAACCTTTTTATGACCATGGCTAACACTGTTGGGAACCTTGTTCGGCTCATATTGATAATATCGTATGTTCTGAACTTTACATTGTGTATGGCCAATAGCTTCCTATAAACTTGTCCAATTATAGGTGAGTTATCAAATTGTGTGGTAGAATCATATTTATTTAATTTGTAAATTTGTTTTAGCACCCATTTCAAAGAGAAGCTTAAAAGGAGAACAATGGAAGTGACTCCTTCTAACTCAAAAACTCCCAAACCTAGAATCATATTTATTTAATTTGGAAAACTAATTAAGGTTTTTCATTTGTTTTAGCACCCATCTGGGAAAATTCAAAGAGAAGCTTAAAAGGAGAACAATGGAAGTGACTCCTTCTAACTCAAAAACTCCCAAACCTCGAGGTGGTGGCACAAAGAACTTACATGCAGGCAAAAGGGAAATTGACACGACTTGCTCTTTGCTTGTAGAACAAGAGGATCACAATGATGAATATATTGGTGATGAAGGTCAAGAAGAAGAATAACTAGAACAAGAACAAGAGAAAGTTGTTACATCAAGGGAGACAGGTAAGCATATTCCTTATCCGGATAATGTGATACGTTCTCGCAGGGATGGTTTGCCCCATGGTGTCCCTAAAGATGGTGGAAGAGTGTTGATTGGATACAAGGAGTCATGGGCGAAGAGAATTTACGAGACTCCGGATCATAGGGATGCATTCCGCGTATTTAGACACCAAAGCGCCGCACATTGGGATATTTTCAAAGAGGCTCATGAGGTGGTGGCTTTAGTACAAGGCCCTGGTTTATGGCCTACTACTTTCTATGCACAAGATGAATTTGATGCAGTTATAAACTCAGCCTTTTGTGAGAGATTTTGTCCGAAGACTTACACATTTCATCTTCCCTTTGGTGAGATGTCAATTACTCCAGATGATGCACAGAAGATTAGTGGTCTTAGAACGCATGGGAAAAATGTGTACTCAGTGGTTTATGAAATAACTTGGGATGAGTTGTATGTACTTGCTGAGGAAACTCTTGGTTGGCCAAAAGAAAAAACAGAATTGGAGTTTGCCTGCACTGCTAAAGAGGTGAAGTTTGTGGATTCTAGCACAAAGAAGTTGAAGAAAATCAAGTTCACCGCTTTGAAAAAGTGTTTTGGAGACACAAATGAGAAAATTTCAAAAGGGGACTTGGTTATGGACGAGGTCACAGCTAATCGCACTGCTACCGCGTATTTGTTGTATACCTTAGGAAGTGTTATATTTCCCGATAATAGTGGGAACAAGGTTAATGCTCAATACCTCCTATTGTTAAGGGATTTGAAAAGATGCCATAAGTACTCTTGGGGAACTTCGGCCTTTTTTTTCCTATTTGAGCAACTTGGAACTGCGTCTAGGTTAACAAGAACAAACATTGAAGGTTATTTCACAATGCTTCAGGTAAGTTTACACATTGTAGTTCCCTTTTTAAGAAAAAAAAAACTCGGCTTTTAATTTTGGTTTTTGTTTATGCCGAACCTACTTTTCAAAAGGTTCGGCTGTTGCGATTTTAATTTACTTAGCCGAACTATCTTGGTTCGGCGTTAAACCTGTTTTAAATGAAAGCCGAACTTGCTTCTGTTTCCCAAAGTTTACAACCTCCATGATCTAATTCTACTGATCCTAATAAATAAGTTTTGTGTTTTGTTTTTTATATTGTTGGTGTAGGTATGGATATATGACCATTTCCCGGATTTGAATTAAGCCAAGGAAGATGAAAAATGGATAGACACATTCCCTACCTCGGCCAAATGGAGTTTCAAGGAAAATAAGAAGAGGAATAAAAAGGAAATCTTGATAGCTTTGAGAGAAAAGTTAGACTCTTTCACTGTTGAACAAGTTGTATTTCAACCATACAAAAAGGATGAAGAAGATGATGAAGTTATTGAGGACGAAGATATGCCATTGGGGATGTACTATGGGCCATTGTTTTATGCCAAAGGCTTTACAATATTTGATCTCCGTCAATATGGATTTATCCAAACAATTCCGGTGCTAGAGGAATCAAAGTTCAAGTTGTTGGCCAAGGGTTCTAAGGGAACAAAGAGTACGGAAAGTTCATGGAATGCCGAATATGATCCCGATCCTACCATTGATTGTTGGAATAAATTGGAAGATAACAAATTAAGTTTGGATGACTTAGAAGAGTTGCGTGACGATCCTTGTGAAGTTGACCCGGATTATATAGATTGGTATAACTAAATTTCACATCCTTTAATCATTAATAGGGAAAGTCAAGCTTTGGTAGATGGCAAGAGGGGAAAGCGAACACAAAAGGAAGTCGAGCCGAAAATGAGGAAGAACACAAAGGGCATGGTTAAAGATGTTTCGAAGTCTTACCAAACTATGGTATATTGAGTGCATACTTTTAAACTTGTTTTCAATATTTTTTTCTATTGTTGCTTATATGTTTTAACTAAATTTTATCAGATGGCTGGGGGTAATGACATGTTGAAGGCTATGAAGAAGAAAATTGATTGCAATATGGATATGGCGGCGAAAGAGCAAGAATATATGTACAGCCGTTGGGATGGAGTAATTAACAAAGGTAAAGGTGCGAGTGGAAGTGGTGCTAAAAAAGGTCGTGGTGGTGGAAGACGCGGTAGTGATCAATAGATGGTTTGGTTTTTAAGTAATGTTTGATTTTAGCATAATTTTATTTAGTTGAAGAAAACAATATTATGTGTTTGGTTTTCGGTACAATATTTTGATGTTTAACTACAATGTTATGCTTTTATGTTTAAGTGAAATGTCGTGTAAGTTACAATATAAAGTTCGGTTTATAAGTGTTTAACGCATATAAGCCAAACCTTAAACTGTTATATTCGACTGTTCTCTTATTAGTAAGTTCGGCACCAAGTTCCATCCTTGTAAAGATCCGAATTTGTTGCAAAGTATTAGAATATTCTAGAAACTTGTAAATTACTGTACTACCCTTAAGTTGATATAAAAGCAAAAAAAGTCTTTTTTGTGTAAAAGCATAAGGAACATTGAAAGAACCTTTTCGGTTCTTCTCATCTTCTCTATTCAAACCAAGTTGGAGAAAATAGGTAAAAATCATATTTCATCGCCGAAATTGATCGTCGATTCATAAAAATTTGATCGTTGATTAAACACAACAATAAAATGGCTCATTGAAAACAAAAAGCAATTGGTAGGCGGTCCAAATCTTCTCCTAATCCGTCAATTGAAGACCAACAACCGTTAGAAGGAGTTGAAACTGAAATTGACAAAGAAGTTCAATCAAGTGAAGAAAAAACCCCGAAAATGAGGATTAGAAGGTATGTTATACAAACCCAACCATTTAATTTTTTGATTAATGCATTTTATTGTATTGTTATATTAGGTTTAATTGAAAAAACCTAGGTTTTGTCTAAGATTTTTAGAAACACAGAGAAAGGTTCGGCTCATAGACTGTAATTTTTTATCAGCCGAACCTTTAATTGAAGAACAGTTCGGCTAGTCTAGCTTATCGCCGATCTTTGAGTTTCATTGGTTCGGATGTTTCGTTCGGCGTTCGTATATGCCGAACTTAGTTCTGTGTATTCTGTAGGATTATACTTATCTATGTTTTTGTACTATGTATAGGAACCAAAAGGGTAAAATGAAAAACCGGGAAGATCAACCAGATGTGGAAGATCAACCTGAAGTGGAAGAACAACAATAACCAGAGTAGCAAGATGCTACACCTCGTGTTGTTGGGTTTCATATTCCTGATGATGATGATGTAATAGATCCAAGAGATGATAGTTTACCACATGGTATTCCAGCCGATGGAGGCAAGGTGTTAATTGGTTACAGAGAGTCATGGGCTAAGAGGATATATGAGACTCCTGAACATTGTCGTGCGGTAAGAGTTTTGAGACATCAAAGGGCTGCACATTGGGATTTGTTTAAAGAGGTGCCTGAGGTGATTGCTATAGTGCAAGCCTCTAGTTTATGGTCTGCCATTAAATATGGTCATCAAGAATGTGATAGAATGACAGCCTCCGCCTTTGCCGAGAGATTTGCACCTGAGACTTACACATTTCATCTCCCTTTTGGAGAGATGACAATCACTCCTGACGACGCGAATAAGATTACGGGACTTAGTGTCACTGGTGAAAGCGTGGATGCAACGTTTTATAATATGAGTTGGGATGAGTTGTATAAGTTGGCGGAGGAAACGCTAGGTTGGCCAAGATCAATAACCGAACTAGAGTTTTGTTGTTCTGTGAGAGATGTCACTTCTACCCATGATGATAAAGGTGCAGCCTACAAGAAAAACAAGAAGTTCAAGTTGTTGAGGTTGAATACCTATTTTGAGAAAACAGCGGAGAGGGTGAAAGATGGAAAGTTGGTGATGACTGAGGAGTTAGTGAAATAAACTGCAACAACATATATGTTGTACACTCTTGGAAGAGATATCTTTCCAGACACTTCTGGAAATAAGGTGAGTGCTCAATATCTCCAATTTTTAAAGGATGTTCACTTGGTTAATAGTTATGCTTGGGAGACAGCATCACTTGCCTACCTACTCAATCAACTCGCACAAGCATCTAGGTTGGCAAGTACAAACATTGGAGGAAATTTCACTATGCTTCAGGTAGTAATCTTCGTTAAATTTGATTTTGTTGTTCAAATTATACTTATTAATTTTTTTAATATTGGTTTTTCAGTGCTAAGTTCGGCTTAAACCCATGCATATGTGTAAGCCGATCTTTCTGCTATATAGGTTCGGCAATTTATTTAACTTTCATTATCTGCCGAACTTTTATAGTTCATATGATATTTTGAGAAATCATGAATTATTTATGTAGGTGTGGGTATATGACCATTACCCGAAATTGAAATTGGCCAAAGTACATGCAAATTGGGATAAAATAACACCAACAACGAATCGATATTATATGGAAGCCAAGAAATAAATAAATAAATAAGAAATATGTGTTTATTAATCTCAAAGAGAAATTAGACTCTTTGGATGGGAGTGACGTCGTATTTGACCCATATTTGAGAGATGTTCAAGAAGATTATGTTGTTCATGATAGTTTTGTGCCGATAGGTATGTACTACGAACCTTTATTTTATCCGGGTGGTTTTGTAATATATGATCCTCGTCGCGTTCTACATCAGTTAGGATCTGTCCAAACGCTTTCAGTAGTTAACGATAAGTTCAGGTTGTTTCCATTGGGTAGCACTGGGACTAAAAGCACCACCTCTTTGTGGTGCCCCAAATATGATCCTGAACAAACCATACAGTACTAGCGAAGGTTGGATGCCAACAAGTTAAATATGAACCACTTGCATATTTTGGGTGACGGTCCTCCACAAGTTGAGCCAGGATACATGGATTGGTATAATGAAATTTCACACCCGCTTATTATCAATAGGGCAAGTCAAGTTGTAGCTGACAGGGAGAAGGAAAAGGTTTCCAAAAATAAGTCCAAGGTTGTTGACATTCAAAAGGCATATAAAACAATAGTAAGTGATGTCTTCAATTTTTACTTGTTTAAGTGTTACTTCTTCAATATTAAAGTTCTTGTTTAAGTGACCTTTAAATGGAACCTGGTTGCGGCGGGTAAGGAGTTGTTGAGAAATTTGAAGAAAAGAATTTCTTGCAAAACTAAGATGACGGTGGAGCATCAAGAGGATTGGTACAACCAGTGGGATGCAGTCATAAACAAAGGGAAAGGACCCAATAAACCTGGAAAAAGGGCGATGATCAAGAGGCCACGTCAAGAAGGTGAAGGCTCAAGTCAACCTGCTAGGTGCGGGCCAACTGGTGAAAAGGAAGAGAATGTACGTCCTAAAGGGAAAAGAGGTCGTGGTCAGTGAACTATAAGTTTGGATGTGTCGTGAAGTACACTTAGTTTGTTATATTTTGTTATGAGTCGTTAAGCACACTTTCTTTGTTATGAAGCACACTTAGTTTGGATGTGTCGTGAAGTACACTTAGTACCTTAAATCACATGTTTTAATGTAATTTTCAATGGTTTAATATGTTTGGTTCGAATGTAATTTTCAACTTACAGGAACATGGTTCGGCTCAAATTACTATTTTCTTAGTTGCCGAACATGTGGCCTTCAGCAAATTTTGGATTAAGCATTTGGTTCAGCTCATTATACCATACGCGAATAAGCCGAACTTGTAAACCAACAGGTTCGGCTTATAAGGAAATGGTAAATATGAGCCGAACATTACATCGTATTTTGTAAAAAATACATCCGTTGTGGCTTTTACTATATATAGTGTTATATTCATAGCATTGGGTCTGCTTAACTCATTGTTACCATCTATACTAATTCATGGAACCGTTTACCGTAGAAGATGATAAGTTTCTTGTTAGAGCTTTCATTCGGACTTATCATATTTATGGTGAACATCCTGATGTGCATTATTCGATGTTTTGGAGAAAAGTAAAAGAATTCCATTTTCAGTTAGATGGAAATCCTAAACATCGTACGCGTTCGGAATTAGCCAAAAGATTCCGACAAATCCGTTATACGATGAAAGATTACATCAGAGTATTAGGATGGGTTAATCAATATCATCCCAGCGAAACTAATGAAGAAAAAGTGAGTAATCCAAAAGCTTAATGTTCCATTATATAGTTGTTTAGTTTTATTTTTATAAAACTAACTTTGCATTCCATTTTATTCAGGAAGCTAGAATTCAAAGCCTTTGGGATATACGCCATGGAGGAAGAAGATACGAGCTCGGAATATGTTACAGATGGCTGAAGAGAAGAATACCGAGATTTATTAGAGACCTTTGTGCTGAGATACACTAGATGGTCGAAACATTTGTAGGTTCGGATTTTAAATGAAAATGTATGTTTACCGAACCCATATTGTTTTTCAAAATTTGAAAAGTAGCTGTTGGAGATGGTGCGTTAAGTGTAGTTTGGCTTGTAATATAAAAGCCGTACTAGCCGAACTAGATAGATTTAAACAACATTTGAAAATATATCCGCTACAAATAGTACAATCTGTCAAGCATATATATATACACATATGATATCTCATTATCAAAGCACAAAATGGCAGCGTCTAGTCCTAAGTATACTCTAGAAGAAGATTTATCTCTTTGCAAACATTACGTAACTTACTATCCGGAGAAGGGTGTCGAGCAATGGGTAAAGGGTCTAATGAGTATGTACTACTTGGTCCGAATTCATGAAGCCTTCACCAATGAAACAGGTAATCCAAACAACCGAGATAGGGCATCACATTGTCGAATCGAAACAATTAAAAATAAAGTTAGGGACTTCATAGCTATGATTCGGATTGTCAATCAATATCGGCTTAAAGGTGAAACAAATGATGAGATTGTTGTTCGAGCTCTAGAGGAATGACGAAGATGGAAAGGGAAAAATTTTGGATACCAAGCTCACTACAACATCCTTAGGAAGTTTGTCATAACTCGTTTTGGTTATTAAATCCTTGTAATTGTTACTTTGTAATGGTTAGCGATTTTATAATGGTTAATTTGTAATGGTGATTTTATGATTTCAAACAATTTAGGAAATATGGTTCGGATGTATAATTAAATTACCTAAAAGCCGAACCACATAATATATGGAATCTTATCAGGATCGGCTTATTATTGAATATTTCGAATCAGCCGAACCTTACACTGTGTGTTGAGATACTTAACAGCATTATAGTTCGGCAAAAAAAAAAGGTCACATGTAAGCCTAACCATAACCCTTGGGTAGGCAACACTTGATCGGCTTATTAGTTATATTCCCTAATAAAGCGAACATTACACTGTATTTTTTTAAAATGTGATTCGTCTGAGTTCGGCTCACACGAATGGTCTTTATTAAGCCGAACCTTCACACTTGGGAAATACAATTTTTATTATATGCAAGGATCGGCTCAAATATAATTTTAATGGTTAGCCGAACCGTATACTGAGAGTTCTTTTTCTTCAAATCTTTGCACCAACAAACAAGTTAAAAAAAAACCACAAAATATATTCAATTCATAAGATGCGCTTTAGGATACATTATGTAGCATTCATAATCTCATATCAACCTAGGCATCCGACGAAAACAAAATGCAAAACAATTATATATATTAAGTACTAGGGTGATCCTAACCTTACAACATCTTCTTCGTCATCTTCAGATAAATGTTTTTCGTCATCTTCAGAAACATCTTCTTCTTCTTCACCATCCATTACAAACACTAGTTTGGGTGGAAGAGGTGGATGAAAACTTCTCCAAATCTCCATATCCATAGCGTAATTTGCACACCAATCCATAGAGTAATTTTCTTCAAAAACAGGCCAAAAGGCTAAAGGACACAATGGAGGTATTGGGCAACCGGGTCTAAGCTTAAGACCAATATAATGGCAGCCTTGAACAAATGCAATAACAAGTCTTCTATCTTTCACACTCTCATTGCAAGTCTTTGTTGGCGGGGGTTACATGGAACAACTCCTGGCCCTCGCAAAAGAATGAACAACACAATTAAAGGTCTCTACGATTAAAAACCCACATATCGGCATTTGCATCCAATGATCACGTGTGATGACGGCATCCCCATGTAAACGCCGTTCAAAACTAATAAACTCTTGTGCGACCCCGTGGTCTCCTCCACCTCGCATCATTGACTTGTAGAAGTCCCTGTTTCGGCGTAGAGTTTGTAACAATCTTTGATGAATATAATTTACTTCATCCCCTTGGGCAACCAGTTGGTTCCCATCTTTAAAAGGTCATAATTGTTCCGCGGTGACATGGAAACCACAATTGTCATCCCATTCGACATCGTCCATGGATATAATAAACTCATGTATGGCTTCGGGTAGGTTCTCTAAGTAGTTTTTGTAAATCATATTAGAAGGTCTCAAATACTTCCCCAAGCTATCTCTTTTAGGACCCTTCATTTTCTCTTCCGCATATATGGTTCTTTTCTCCTTTTGCTTGGTCACCGGAGTGGTCTTTGTTATTTCCATTTGTTGAGATGGAAACATTTTACCCTTAAGCTTTACGTATCCTTCCAATGGATTAGGACATAGAGGACCACTATTCTTAACATCTTTGTTACTTATTTCACCTTTATCCTTCCTCGGTCGACCACGTTTCTTTGATAGCTTCACTTCATCCATATTGTCTAACTTCTCTATTGCCTTCTTCTCTTCTTCATACTTTGCATCATGGTACTCGACCCCGCATGGATCCCTTGTGGTAGGTGTGGGTTTTTTGGTAAGAGAATACGCTCTTGCTCTCTGCTCTTTTTGGTTTTCTTTCGTGGGTGGACTACCTTTTGTGGCCCCTTTTTCGGTTTTAATATACCTTGTTGAGTGTGAGGATTGAGGATTGGCATCATGGTGTCCCATAAGATTCTTTTTTGAGGTCGCAACATCCCATGATACATTTCGGCCAATCTTTTTCCATAAGGTGTGTCCCAAATCTCTACATCATCGTCCTCGTCGGGCATAGGATCACTACTCAATTGTTTCCAATGCAGATCAATATCCTCAAAAGGTATCGGACAATCCTTGTACCGAAGTAGTTCATGCCGACACGGAAATCCCATGCTTTCCCTCATTTTGCAAATACACTCTTCTTGGGAGTGAGCATCCATTTTGTCCATCAAATCCACTTCCTTCATTATAAGTTCAATGCACAAATGAAAGACCATATGGGTTATTCCCCGGAGCCACTTATCATCTGGGAATTGATCATGCTTCATCATTAGACTTTTTTAGAATAACATTTTAATTCTTATAATGTCACTCATGAAATACTCTTCCATTGCGTCAAACACCGTGACGAGCGTGTCCACGCACCCAAATAGATTCCTCTTCAAACGATAGTGAGCCGACTCCACCATACTTGTAGCTTGGTTTTCGAAGTGCTTGTGATGGTTTTTAAACGCAGTAACAAATCTATGTGTGTTGGTATCCAAGAATTTCTTGCGTAAATATATAATGATTTTCGGGTATTTGACGCCCCAATTCTCAATGAGCTTTGCAACATTTTCTTCAAACACTTCTTCGGTGATGGACCAAGTCAAAGCTTCCCAATCATTGTGGAAACATGCCCACATCCTTTCATTAGCCTCATATGCTTTCTTGAATTCTTTCTTCTTCACTTCTCGTTCTCCATCCGGTAATGTAGCAATCTTCTCTAGCTCTTTCAACTTGAGCGGTTGGATTATCCCTTGGCATTTCTTCCTAACATTATTTCATACATGAAAGGTACAAAGAAAGTTTTGCACGTTAGGAAATACCTTCCTTATAGCAAACATCAATGTCGCCTCTTGGTCGGTTACCATGGCCTTTGGAAGACCATCCTCCGGGAAGATTAACTTCACTTGTTCCAATGCCCACACAAAGCTTTCTTTCAACTCATCATGCAAAAAACAAAAAGCGACGGTGAAAGGTGACTTAGTTGATGTATGACCAACAACGTTCATCAAGGGCATATCATACTTATTGGTCTTGTAAGTGCAATCCAATATGAGAACTTGTGGGAAGCATAACGCCAACTTTACGCAATCTGGATGGGCAATAAAAAGGTGCGCCACATGGCCGAATTCATCCAATTTCGTTTGGCAAGCATAGTTCTTCTTTTGCGCCAACCACAATAATTGTTGCATCACCAACCTACCTTACAAATCCTTTCTTCTCAAAGTACTTCTCACGTTATAGATTTGTTGCAACGTAGTCTTGTTATTCTTATCATCTGCCTTCAACTTGCTAAGAATTTTAGAGGGTGGCATACGTGCTCGTGTCATTTTATCTAGCTCCGCATATTCATGAGGTTTGAGTCTTCCGTCTCTATAATGTCCATGAAGATCCTTTGGACGTGGGTGGTTATGACGGAAATCCATATCTTTATTCATTGTGAAAATTCCTTCATCTATGTTCCAATTTAAGACGATCTTGAAAGGACAATTTATCTTCCTTGTTTTAGTCTTATATTTTTTCCCGGTCTTCCCAATATACACCGCACCTTTTTTCTTCTTTCTTACTTTCTTCCCGCCTCTCTCACAAACCATCTCAACCCGCTCCTTTCGGCTTTGTCTACCTTTAACTAGGACGCAATTGATTTTCCAAGCATGTTCCTCAACCCATTTAACAGCTTCTTCTTTGGTTTTCCACGTCAACATATCCACAAGTACAAAACTTAAGTTTTATTAATGATTTTGCATATAACATACTTGAAAATTAATAAAAACATAAACCACGTCAGTTACCTACCAACTCAGTTTGGAAGTGATCTCTAGTATCTTCATGAATGACATCAACATGCGGTGGTTGATCCTCCATAGTTTCCATTTTAGGGACAATCTACAACAATATCGCACAGGTTTTGGGTCAGGTTCGGCTCATACTAAGTATTATATATAGCCGAACTCAAGGTTCGGCTAGTTCGTGTTTGACTTATAAAGCCGAACCATAAGAATTGAAATTTCAAAAAACAAAAATTAATGTTCGGCTGGATAACGTGTAAGCCGAACATTACACTGTAACTTGTAAAAACAATTGTACACGGTTCGGCTTATATTATCACTTCCAATTTGAGCCGAACCATGAAAAAATTTTGGCGCGCAAATAATTGAATGACAGTTCGGCGTGTATATTTCTCAATCGAAGAAACCGAACTGTTCTTATTTTTAATATTTCGGCACACCTATTATCTGCCAAACCTTTCTCTGTTGCGCCGAACTAGTTGCAAAAATCATAACTTTTGGTGAAATCAAGCTACAAAACGGACATTGAACAACGTCTACAACCATACCTGTGTATTATTAGCATTGGGTTCCTCATCTATGTACTCATCTTCGGGATTTGGCTCCATAAAGGAATCATCTTGAGCTTGAGAAAAAAGTTGAGTTTGGGTAAATTCATTTTCATAATCCAACAAATCAGCCATGTCTGGATCTCCATCGTAATTGATATGTATTTTCTTAGCTTTAAGTGATGAAGATTCACCTTCCTTACTCGAATTTGTATCACACATCTCTCAAGAATCACAAAGATCACAAAGAAAAAAAGAAAAAAAATTTCCTCCTCTCCTTCTTCTTTCCTCCTTCTTTTTCGAAAATAACTCACTAAATAAAACTCACCAACTAAATATCTTTAAAAAAAAAATACCATCCTAAATTAACACTAAACTAACTACAATCATTAATAACTAATTAATCAGATTAACACTAATTCAACACTAATTTCATAAGGGCATTTTCGCATATTTGAAAATAGGAGGATAAGAGCTACCCTAAAATTACTATTAGCACCCCCCTTTTTGTTTTATCTTGTATGCCCCCAAATTTTGTTGTACGCCCCAAAATAGGGTTCTTAATGTACCCTTAAAACAATAAATAGACACTTCATTTCAATTTAGTCACTCCCTGTCCGGGCTGTCCCAGCCAGTGTCCCTGCCCCTCCTCCTCCTCTCCCTGTCAACAGAAATTCATATCATTAGGATTTTGATCGCAGATTCAGGTATACAGATTTACCCTGACAACACGCCATTTCTTTCTTTTCATTGTAAAGCATTAAACTTGAAACTACTAATACTATTTGAATTTAACTTTCATTATATTTGGGGTTTAGGGTTTACTAATTAGATCCCACCCATTACTTTAATTCATTAATTAGGATTGGAACCCATCTTTTAAACCTAGCGAATTTAGGGGCCAACGAAACGGATTTAGGGGCCATACTAAAAGACAAAAAAAGGTCACCCAAACGTAAAAAAGGGGTCATCCCTTAACCGATTAAGCCGTATTGGCGAAACTACCCTTACACATTCGGAAGTTAAGGACCAAAATTATCTTCCGAATGTAGTGGTTCAATCCTCGATGTGCTAAGGCTCGATGATGGTTCAGTGGTGGTTCCATGGTAGTCAGTGCATATGGTTTGGAGTTTTTGGCCACTTTACATTCGGAGGTTATATCCTTAACTTATCTTCCGAATGTAAAAATTCCAAAAAGAAAAAATTATGAGTTTTTTCGAAAATCAGAATTTTGGGCCACTTTACATTCGGGAGTAAGATTTTTTACTTATCTTCCGATTGGCCCAAAATTCTGAATTTCGAAAAACACTAATCTTTGGAGATTTTGTAATTGTTACATTCGGAAGATAAGTAAAAGCTTATCCTCCCGAATGTGTGTTGGCTAACCTTCTACAATGGCCCTTGGAACCGCCTGGAGCCATGGCGTGGTTGGTTTTGAACCTGTCATATTCGGAGGATAAGTCATTTGCATAAACCTCCGAATATACGATGGCCCAAAAATCCGAATTTGGGAAAAATGAAGATTTTTCTCGTTTTGAATGTGCAACAATCGGAAGATATTTCATAAACCTAGACCTCCGAATGTGTGTTGGCTAACCTTCTACAATGGCCCTTGGAACCACCTGGATCCATGGCGTGGTTGGTTTTGAGCCTGTCATATTCGGAGGATCAGTCATTTGCATAAACCTCCGAATATACGATGGCCCAAAAATCTGAATTTGGGAAAAATGAAGATTTTTCTCGTTTTGAACGTGCAATAATCGGAAGATATTTCATAAACCTAGACCTCCGAACGTGTGTTGTCTAACCTTCTACAATGGCCCTTGGAAGTGGACTGATTAGAACAAAAAAAAATAGGTTTTGAAGATCAAAACCAGAAAATATCACTAAACTGATTCAAATGAGAGTAATGCAATATTTATTTTGGGTGTCGATACGACAAGATATTTGGTAGTAAACGAGTAATAAAGCAAATTGCAATGTAAAGATACAATAAATAGATTGTAAACAACTGATTGAGAAGCACTAGGGTGATTGAATCCACATCCTAATCCTATACTAAGGGTCATTTGATTAAAAAGCTAACTGATTAATCCTATTTCAATTAAGCACAACAAGAACATAACTTGAATATGCTTAAAAAACAATGAAATTTAGGAAAACAAATTGAAACAGATGAAATTCGGTCTGGTGTAGGATCTCTAGCAAGGTCTGTTTTGGGAGAAGAGTTCGAATCCTATTTATAAGACGAAATACCCGACACAGCGTGCACCTCCCATCAGTCACATTTGCTGGCTACTTCACTTTCGGCGCATGTGATGCTGGGTACATTTTATATTGCACGTTCTCCATTGCGAGCTCCAACAGCCGTCTCATACTCCCATGTTCTCGAGTTCATTATCGTCGAACAACTCCATTCACTTCCTTGGTTCACGATCCGAGCATGTGATGGGATATATATTGTTTTTTCTTTCTTTTTCTTTTGGTCTCTACAACCGAATGTGATGGGTGTTTCATGCTCACGTTCTCCTTCTTTTCTTCTTGCTTTCTTCTTCTCTTTTCTCGAACAACAAACTCTTCTTTTCTTTCTATTTATTTTCTTTTTCTTTCCATCTTGGGATCGTCGACCAACCCATCTCTTCACGTATCGAGTTCTCTGTCTGCCATCATCTCGATCTCTTGTCATTACGAATATCTTTGTATGATAATGAAATTTAATTGAACCTAGTGTCACTCCACTCCAGCACCATCACGATAAGTCGATGAATTCAGTGTGAACCTAATATTATACTACGATATCAGTCAAAGGTAGATGTTTAAATTACTTATTGACATATGAGCACTAAGATCGAGCTCTTGTCATTGCTATATCCGATGTCTCCCATGCTCATGTGCCTTCTCCATCTCGATAATATTCCTCACATGATGGTGAAGCTCGTGGACAAAGACAGCATGCATGGCAGTGACCGTTATAATATTCCTCACATGAATAATTTTGATGAGTGCTCGATCATGGCTGATGCATGGCATGGTGAGCACGTGAAGGAGAAGATGATGTTGGAGCTGATGGCATTGATGGCATACAGGTTGGTCGATGACGAGCTGTTGAAGAGAACAGGGAAGAAAAGCACGGGTTATCGGGAGCTGATGGCAATCATGACCGGTGTTGGCATGAACGTGAAATAAGACGAGCTCGAGATGGAGAACTTGAAACGAAACGTGCCAGGAATGATGGGTTGCTGCAAAAGCAAGAAGAAAAAAAATAAAATAAAAGATGCGCATGCGCATGCGCATGCGAGCTATCTTCACATGTGATGACTGAGCTCGAGAAGAACAAGACAGCATGGGTTGGCAGAAACCGTGATAATGTTTCTCACGTGAAGAAAAAGATGAGAACATGCTGCTCGGGGTGTGAAGTGAAACAGAGAAGAAATGAACGGGTATTCTACCTTATAAATAGGTTTCAAACATCCTATCCCATATTTTCTATCAGTTCAATTTCATTTTCAGTTTCAGCATGTTCTAAAACTCTCTGCTAGGGTGTTGATGAAACCCCTAATTTTATGTTGAGTTAATTCATATTCATGTTTGTGTTCTTGCTGTGCTTCATGGTTTTAGGAATGATTAGTTAGTTAATTGCGCAAGTTAACCTGTGATTAGTTGTACTGTAAGAAGACAGTTAATACTAGGGGTGAGCTAGTGAAATTAGTTGATACTAGTGGTGAGCTAAAACAGTCCACTTCCGGCACAATAACCCAATTTTCGAGCACGTTCAAAAAAACCATTTTGAAGGTTAGCCAACACACATTCGGAGGTCTAGGTTTATGATTATTGCACGTTCAAAACGAGAAAAATCTTCATTTTTCCCGAATTCGGATTTTTGGGCCATCGTATATTCGGAGGTTTATGCAAATGACTTATCCTCCGAATATGATAGGCTCAAAACCAACCACGCCATGGCTCTAGGCGGTTCCAAGGGCCATTGTAGAAGGTTAGCCAACACATATTCGGAGGTCTAGGTTTATGAAATATCTTCCGATTATTGCACGTTCAAAACGAGAAAAATTTTCATTTTTCCCAAATTCGGATTTTTGGGCCATCGTATATTCGGAGGTTTATGCAAATGACTTATCCTCCGAATATGACAGGCTCAAAACCAACCACGCCATGGCTCTAGGCGGTTCCAAGGGCCATTGTAGAAGGTTAGCCAACACACATTTGGGAGGATAAGCTTTTACTTATCTTCCGAATGTAACAATTACAAAATCTCCAAAGATTAGTGTTTTTCGAAATTCAGAATTTTGGGCCAATCGGAAGATAACTAAAAACTCTTACTCCCGAATGTAAAGTGGCCCAAAATTCTGATTTTCGAAAAAACTCATAATTTTTTTTTTTTTTTGGAATTTTTACATTCGGAAGATAAGTTAAGGATATAACCTCCGAATAAAGTGGCCAAAAACTCCAAACCATATGCACTGACTACCATGGAACCACCACTGAACCATCATCGAGCCTTGGCACGTCAAGGATTGAACCACTACATTCGGAAGATAATTTTGGTCCTTAACTTCCGAATATATAAGGGTAGTTTCGCCAATACGGCTTAATCGGTTAAGGGATGACCCCTTTTTACGTTTGGGTAACCTTTTTGTCTTTTAGTGTTGGCCCCTAAATCCGTTTGGTTGGCCCCTAAATTCGCCAGGCTTTTAAATTCGGATTTATCCTACGTAGATTTATTTATTTTTTTGTCAATTTAGTCATTTAAATGTCCGTCTTATTATGATTCTATATTTTATGCAAAAAATTATTGAAGTTTGGTTCAAATGTTTGAAGGTGCATGCCAAGCAGGAACAATTGCATTCTGGACATTTAAACTTGTTTCTATCCCCAAATGATGACTTCAGTAGAAAAGAAATTTACAGAAAAACTTAATAAGGCAGGCGGTGGAAAGGAAAGGAAATATCGGGCAAGCAGAATAGAAAAAGAGATTGTATTGTAGATGTTAACAATGATATTAGAACCCCATTTAGTCTACTTGATGGTTGGACTTTGTGTGAAATACTGGTCCGACTACCGGTGAAGTCATTATTGCAGGTGAAGCGTGTTTGTAAACATTGGCGTACTGTAGTTCAAGATCCATACTTTGTTGGTTTACACTACGTTCAATCAAAAGCTTGTCCAAAACTCCTTATCTTTGTTAGCAGGAGCATTGGGAGATTTTTCTTTTCAGTGAACTTGGTTGAAGGCGGAGTGCTTGTAGATCAGATGAAAGTTGAGTTACCTTGTGAACATGATCCAGTTCAAATTCTGAATCCTGTCAATGGTTTGGTGTGTTTCATAGATTTTATGGGTAAGGTTCTCATTTACAACCCTAGCACCGGAGACAAAACTAACTGGATTGAATCAAGGGTGTTGGAAGAAAAGAAAAGAAGAAATAGCCCAATTTATGGATTTGGATTTAATTCCAATACCAAGGAACACAAAGTGGTTTGTTTATGGCAATCGACCGGTGTTGGATGTAAAATTGGTGCTAATGATGTTTGCGAGGTCTTGGCTGTAGGGCAAAATATATGGAGAAAGATTGATGACATCCCACCTTACAAGCCGTGCGGAGAACCTGGTCATGTGAATGGAGTAGTGTATTGGCTGAGTACTTGCAACTATTTCGATGTGTCAGCTTCTGCTGATGCTAAATCCATTGTGGCATTTGAGGTTGGGAGGGAGAAATTTAGAATAATACCCATTCCTGACTCCATTGCTGATTGTCGCCAGAGTTCCCTTTTGAACGATAATTGTCATGATTTATTGGTAGTTGATGGATGTGTTGGTCTTTTGGATAGAAAACTTACAGTTGATGGAGATAACAAAAATGTGATCAAGATGTGGATACTTCATGATGACCACAAAGGGAAGAATTTCACTGCTTCCAACTGGACTGAAGAAACGATTTCAATCCCTCTTGAATGGGAAAAAAAGTGGATTCGTTGCTATCGACCAATTCCGTGCTCAGAACTTTTGTTTCAAGCCATTGCTGGTACAAACCTGATCATTATGAGGCCCGATCAGTATGAACAACAAGGAGGTGTCTTCTCTCTTTATTGTTATAATCAGAAAGAAGATTCTGATGATGTCACAAAGAAAAGCAAACTATGCCATCAATCTAATTAAACGTTGGTATGGAAAACAAATTGTAATGTGTCTATCTAGTCGAATGTTGATTGTAATGTTCACAAGTTTGTCTGAATTTGAAGCTTAGTGTTAGGTAACGAGAAAACCAATAGGCTTAAACACATGTACTGTATAACTTATGAGCATCAACTTGGACATGCCTCCATAGAAATACAAAAAGGAGATGTACTTATCTTGCTTATTGTACGAAGGCTATTATTGGGGCGTCACATTTCATTAGAGAGGCTTCACTTGGATTCTTAGTGTTCAAAAAAAGTGGTTATGGGATATCCTAACACCAAAGCAAAATGTCTAGATTACCCTTGAACTAAAATAAAAACTTAAAAACCTAATATTTTCTATTTTAATTCAAGAAAAAAACTGCTCCTCTTCATCTTTCTTCTCTTCCTCTCCTCGTAACTTCAATTTCAATTCAATTCAACTTCGATTCGTTTTTCACGGTGGTGTTACGTCTGGTTCTAAGTTTAATTTCTAAACGTAAAATTTGATTATGAAGAACTTCGTCTAGGTTCCTAGTTGAATTCAACCGTAAAATAGGATTTGCATGTAGTCTTACGTCTAGGTTTTGTTTTAATCAAATCGTAAAATGTAGTCTTACGTCTAGGTTTAGTTTATTCAAACCGTAAAATGTAGTCTTACGTCTAGGTTAGTTTACTAAATTTAAAAAACAGGAAAATGTATAATGTAGCCTTACGTCTAGGTTAGTTTGTCTTACGTCTAGGTTAGTATGTTACGTCTAGGTTAGGTTAGTATGTTACGTCTAGGTTAGTAGGTTAGTTTTAGTCTTACTAGGTTAGTCTTACGTCTAGGTTAGTAAGTTACGTCTAGGTTAGTAGGTTAGCTTTAGTCTTACGTCTAGGTTAGTAGGTTAGTCTTACGTCTAGGTTAGTCTTAATCAAACAGTAAAATGTAGATTTCTTTTGTCCTATTAATAACCAGTTACGGTTTGGAGTTCATCCAAACCTAATCGTAAATAGGGCTTACGGTTGGAAACGAAGCCTCAACCCAACCGTAACAGGACCAGTAAGTCGAAAAATCCAATTTTTTTACGTACTTTAGCTAATTTTCTCTATCATACAAAGATTCACCTGCCTCAATATGGTAACTTGTTTTATTCATTTTGGTTGAGTGAATCAAAATCTAGGGTTTGAAAGAAATCTCCAAAAAAAAAAAAAAAAATCTTCTCTCTAGTTTTTCTTCCCACAAAAACTGTCCCAGAATTCATCAAATATATAACAAAATTCATTAATTTAATTATTATCTAATTAAAATTAACTAAATAAGGGTTGTTTAGTCATTACAAAATTATTCGAGATAAGAGGTTTTTAAAATTACTTATGAGTGACCTGTTTTTGTCCTATTAGATGACGCCCCTCTAATAGAATGTGACGCCCCAATAATAGCCTTCTATTGTATAGAGTTGCCCAGTTTCTAAGAAAGTGTGAAATTTAATCTTCATTATCACCTTGCCTTCCAACTCTTCCTTTACTTCAAGAAACCAGCAGTTGTTTGTTATATGTACACATGCGGAGATTGTAACTCCTCTCGTACTAGGTTCCATTTCCATGATGTGAGCCCTGTCAAAATGGAGACTTAATTCATCACCTAAAACCCCAGTATCCGTTATGAATGCTGTCAAATTTACCAAGAGATTTTACCATCAAGAGCAAGACTGCTGGTAGATTCCAATTCTGTTTTGCAGAATACACATCTGTTGGTCAAATCTCACCTCCCTTTTTGCTAGATTATCTTGGGTCATGAAATTATGATGTGCATAATAACAATAGGAGATCTGGGACCCTTTCATTTTGTTTGTGCAGACTTGCATTTCAAGAACGCAAGGATACCCATAAGAGTCGATTTGGTTTGAGAGTAGGTTGGCCTGTTTGCAAGGTTGTTCTTTTTCTCCTGAGCGTCCTTAGACGAAATTCATTACTTTCATTGGTTTCTCCCTAATTAAATTCATGTTACGATCAAAAATAAGATAATTACGATAACCACAAAGATATTAATGAATGTTCCCAAGGCAAGAACTCGAAAACAACTCTACCCCAAGAACTTGATGATGGTCGAGAATGACTGATTATCCTGGGTACAGAGTCTCCATTTAGAATGTGAAACCCAGGTTAACGCAACCTACGATGCCTGGTGGTCTGAAAATAGCAAGTATGAACCCTCTCGAAAATAGCAAGTAGAAACCCTCTGAGAGTGGTGAAAACGCAAATTTTGGGGTGAAAAAAAGAAACTCCTCGAGAGGTTTACACGTTTCCTTCCATCAAAAACAGACGAGTAAGAATCCTCAAAATTCACAAAAGGCAGTGTGCAAACAAGTAGGTGAAAACGTCACAACAGGCTTGTGAAACGATTGATGACCTGCAGATTCTGCGTTATAACCACCACAACTAAAAAGGCTATGGAGTTTCTTTGGTTGGTGTGATGAAGGAAACTTGTAGGGAGCTTGAAGCAAGAACAAGATACCGCAGACCTGGGTTAATCAACTTCAGTAATAACCCAAGTAGTAGTATTTTCCAAAGCTCAAAATACTTCCAACTTCAGAACAAGAAACTTGTAAGGAGTAATTCAACTTCTTGTTTTCCAAGTATTCCTTCATTGGGGCTGCAGCATTGTTCTCTAATTTTCTCTTTTGACCGACATCTCTAGTATAGTAGTATGAATCCAAATAATTTACGACCCTGTGAACCCTTTTCTGATAACAGCAGCAGACACTTATTCAGAGAGAACGGAGTAAACATAAAACGCATATGGAGCACAAAGACAAGTCAATGAGATAACGAGAGCAAGTGAAACATGTATAACAAAATTAAACATGTTCTGATTACACCTGCTCAGTTTCATCCTTCCTTTTTTTACATTGATTCTTTTGTTGTATGGGTATACGGATCATCTGAAATGAGAAGACGTCTATCCCTGCTTCGGTCACTCTCTCTCCCTCTCTCTATCTCCTTCTGTTTCTCTCTATATATCCCCCCAATATGACCGCGTAATCTCTTAAAAGCACCCCCTTTGTCGACTAAGTTCAAAACTGCACCCTCCTTCACCTCTGTTTTGTCAATGCAATACCTACTCTCCCATGTAAAACTAACTACTTCATGTCTGCCTTATAATCCAGACTTCTGTATTAGCGGGTCAAACTTGCCTTCTTTATATACACACAAGCAGACAACAGCAGTGGAAACTGCCCACCGCCTTGGAAGGGTACACCTTTTGATGTGCTTGCCCAAGAGGCCTGGGTGATTGAACAAATTTACAGAGTTGGCAATACTGCTGTACCACATTACCACCAACCAAGATTAGATTTAATTCTGGTTTCTATGTTTCTAAGATCTACCCTCTGTATCCTTTCTTTTCTTGCTCAGCCTTGGATTGGTATCTGTAGTAGGAGGACTTGCATCTGAATCTGGTGGAGGACTCTTCTGGTAAATGATGTTAGCGTCAAGTGTGTATATGCGAAGAGCTAAAGATGAAATTGTGGAGGTTTTTGCAGCAGCTGAAAGCGATGACCAGTAGTACCAACTATTCTTCAAGTACTCCGTCTTGATCATGTCCTCGAATACGATTATTGCTTGAATCATCTGAAAAGAAAAACGATCTTTCATTTATTATGGCAAGATATTATTCAAAAAAACATATCGTGATAATACATAAACAACAGACTGTATAGATTATCGATGTCAAACTAAAGCTCTCCTAAAATGTAACATAAAAGTAAGAATTGATACCAATATCTACCCATTGGATTAATGGTATGAATTGCTCAACAATGGCCAAGTTTCCATATATTATGTAAAGTCTATTCTACAACAATTACTACATTTTCTTATATCTTATAATACTGTATATTCACGGCGATTAACTGACGCAATCTGCCAATAACACAAAGTGGGATGGAAATTGACCACTGGTTGAAATATGATGTAATGACAGTTCTTCAAAACTGTAATTATAACCTATTAAGTATTAACCCTACTAAGTCACTACTTTAGGAAAAAAGAAAGGGAATAGACAAGCTCACCTCAAATATTGACTCTGCAGATTTAACAAATGCACGCCAAGCAGATCTTTTCAATGGGCCAGACTTTAGTGGCCTCAGTGCTTCTTCAGGAAGAGCAGCATCCATATCGAGTAAGTTACTCTTGAGCTGCCTTAAAATTGGAGTAACCTTTCCCACCACAGGCCTCAATGAACGTTCAGGCACTACACAGCAGGGACCCTTAGGGGCTGGAGTATTCTTCTTTGAAGGATCTTTCTTGTTTGAACTTTCTGAAACTGATACCTTGGCTCTTGGCTGTTCCTCCTTGAGACCATTCTTAGCACTTCTTTTTGCGGAATCTGTGGGATTTTTATCAACTGATACAGTCTTGTTTTTCTGTTGAGATGCCACCTCCAGAGCATTGCACCTAGTACCATTATCAGCTTCTTTCCTTTGGGAAATGTTCAAAATTAGTGTTGGATCATGAAGATACGGAGATGTGGATGGGACAAGGGATGGAATCCCATCTGAATCAATGAGTCCTATTCCTTTCACTAATTCCTTGTTGGAATCATTGGTGATGAACTTTTTTTTAATTTCCTCCAGGTTATACGGACAAACCATTTCCTTCTTTTGAAATTTTATCACTCTAGAACTACTGTCCAATTTTCCACTCTTCGATGCCTCAATTCTGCTAGTTTCACTTGCATGCTCCTCACGGTTGGTGCTTACTTTCCCTTTCCCTTTTGTGTGATCATCAGTCTCTTTGCCTTCATCATTGTCTGGTGACAATGAGTTGCACTTCCCATCATTATGCCCCTCGAGTTCCAAGTTGGTGGAAAAGGTCTGATGGCAAGTAAGACAATGGAGTCTGGAAGGCCAGACCAGTTCTAGGCATTCACACCTATATATTTTATCATCATAAGTTGCTTTCAACTTCCTACCCCGCCTCTTTGGGATGATATCAGAGGTTTCTGGCTCCATGCACGGACCATATATTGTTTCTAATATTGCTGAAGCTTTTGTTGCAAGAGAAGCTCCACGTTTTCCGCCATCAAACAACCTCAACCCAGTGGCTTGGCAGTCATTAAGATTAGGATTTCCAGCTTGTTGAGAGGACTGAGACTTCAATCTGTGCATCTGCAGAATCGACTCCTTCAACTCTCTCTCCCTTGGATCACTACTATTCAACCATCCAAGAAGTTCTTGGATTTCTACATCAGAATCATATGAAACCCATGACGAAAACCCAAGAACTCCATCATGAAATTCATAGCCGCAAGCCGAAGATGAACCCTCCACACCGGGCAGAACCTGCTCTTCAGCTGGCGTACTATTGACTGGTGTACTACCATCAACAACCAACCATGGACATTTTCCTGGCATATTCAGAGCCCAGTAAAGTCTACCAGCATTGTCCCTACCCAAAAATTCCCTACGCATAGATAGCATAAGAAGCTGCCTTTCTAAGCCTCCAATTGAGTTTTCCATACATGAAATCTCATTCTTGAGCGAGTCCACCTCAAGGTTGTTGGCTCGTGGTTCATTTAGAATTTCAAATATGGGCTGCACACAATCAGTGGTTTCCGTACCAACTTCATGTTTCTCACTCATGGTATTTTCTGTTGCATGTTCCTTTCCCAAGTCACCTACTTGTTTTTGCTGGATAGCTGGTAGCTGTACCTCGCTGTGTTTGTTTGATTCACTACTTTTAGAAGCTTTATCTGGGGAAAGACTTTCAAGTACGAGATTGTCATCCAGAACCGAAAGACCGTCTGTCTTTTGACCATCACTATCTGCAGCCAACACACTTAGGTTTCTATTCCCATTACAATGATCCCCTGAATTGCTCTTCCCAGATGACCAATTAGAATTATTGTTCACATTGTTAGAATCATTTTCCTCGGCAACATCACCAAGCTGAATCATACCAGAGAAGGGTGTGCAGAAGTTGTAACTATTATTCAAAATTTGGTGTTGACCAGTACACCCGCTAAGGTTCAGAAGCATGCTGGCTACTGCTTCTTTTCCAGTTTCACCAACTCCATTAAGCATGCCTCTGCTTTCTTTTGTAAGGACTTCCTCTTTATACTTTAGGTTTCTTAATTCTACAGAAAAAGAACGCAGTTTCTGCTGCACATCAGCCGACATTTCGGCACATTGATCAAGGTGTTCACGAACAATGGATGAGTTCAACACCTCGTCGCTCAAAAACTTCAGCAAGAAGACCCTCTACATCAAGATAAAAGTGAATTAATGCCACAAAAGTGTCCTGAAAAGGCCCTAAGCACATCTACCAGAAGAAGGAAAAATGAGCATTCATTAACTAACATTAACATTTTTTTAACTTTCTGAGTTGCTTGCAGAGTTTTGATCAAACAATTCAGGACTTATATTCGACATTTTGTTGTTAACATCTGAAACAATCCATTACTACTAGTAGAAAACAACATGGTGTAGTCGGGAACAAAAACTTTTACTGAGAAGTGAGACCAAGCAGAATGGTTGATGGTTATAAGATACACTCACGAAAAGAATCCTTTCAGCAATTTTGGAGAATTGAATTGCTAATTTTCTAAAACTAAGTAATAAGTTAATAGTAGAAATAAATAAAATAACCTTGACTATATAATAGAGCAATAACGACGTGGCCACAAGATATAGATAAGCAATGAACAGCTACAGGACTATCGGGAATTCAGCTTCATAACAACTTGAGAATATATGCAAATAAAGTGTCATGAACATACCTCCTCCAGGCTACAGTCCCAATACTCTTTTTCTTCCATAAAAGCAGCTAACTTGTTCAGGGTCTCTGAGAAAATACGAGTTCCTTCACCTTGATATCTCTTCTGTCTACGCTGATGAATGACGTGAGTATCGGGTGGTGCCGTTACTTCACCACTTTCAATACATGTGGGACAGTACCAGTTTCCAATGGGAATCTTAAGGAGAGGAGGTATCAAGCAGTAAGTATGATACTCAGAATCGCAATGATCACACAGTAACACAGTTTCATCACTTTTGTCAATGCCACAGAGTCTGCAGACACCATCGTCCCAAGGAGCTTTAGGGATCTCCTTGCCACACAGAAACCCATCTATTTCCTTCTTTAGTGCGGGGCTTAAGCATTGGGGATCAGCATGCTCCTTAATTTTCTGTACAAGATTAAGCACCTGCTTGGAAGAATATACTGTAAAGTAAATTTACAAGGTAATACAGGAAATGGATATACCGCAAGATTGACCAATGGAAAATAATCACACCTCTTTTTCATACAGCAATTCAAAATTTTCAGATAATTGTTCAGCTAAAAGCATCAAATCCAGCCGGTCTCCATAAGCAGTGCGTATGTTGTGCCAAACCTGATAGAGCAAATATTAGTAACAATACATGTTAGTACCTAGAACTCATTATTAGAATTTCTGGTCTACACGAGACTATGATTAGCTTTGGAGCCAAGTAATTTTTAATTCACAGGATGTAGGACAGGAATCAACATACCTCACGTACATCCTCCAGAAAAGCTACGTAAGATCCACCGTAAGTGCCTACTGCTAACCTCAAGTCAATGGTTCTAAAATCCAATGCACGAGATACCATTGCGGGATATCCAAGAATGCCATCATCCTCATTAGCATTAGGGTTTAGTGAGGTTGTTCCAAGCAAATTGCAGAATGTTTTTGCCTCATCTTCAAGAACAGTACGGCGCAATACATAACGACATTGTTTCATGACAATATCAGACATTGTTTTGACACGCCTTTCCTTTTTTACTACCACAGGTTTCCTCTGTGAAACTTCGTCAGCCACACGTGTCAGCACCGAAACAACAGCTTTCTGCGTATCCAATAAACAAGTTCAATCTAGATTCAAAAACAAGCTGGCAAAAAGGGAGCTCCTCGCCAACAAAATATACACATTATAGCATGGTTTTTAAGATAATAGACTATTGATTTCATTCTTCATATCCCAACTCAGAAACTATTTTTTCAATTTCTTTCTTTCTCCAACATTTGAAACAATAAATTGGTTATTTTTTTAACTTTTGTGTAGCTCCGCAAAAATGAAGTGAGACTGAAGACTTGATTAGAAAGAAAAAGCAATCTGAAGAAGAAAATTTCCCTATAAACACTCAAAAAGAAAAGCACCTTTGTAGGCCCTGATGCATTGCCCTTGTATACTTCCTTGCTAATAGAATGTCGCAATATCTTCTTCGCCCACTCTGGAGGACCTCTATCCAATGCCTCGTAGACACATTTCCTAATCCTGGTTCCGACATTTGTGGGTAGCTTTCTTGCAGGTTCCAAGACTTTTGCCCACTCTGGAATCTCGTTGCTGGTTTCAGTAACAATGGTTTCAGGGGCATCAACTTCATCAATATACTCCATTGACCAAATATCACTTTCTCTCTTCAGGGACCCAAAAATTTGCTTTGTAGCCTCTGCAAGTAGCTGAGAATCAAATAAATTAGTGCTCTCTTAAAATAGGTATCTATCACTATTACCTGATTAGAGTAAGAAAGACTTAAAGCTGAGAACAAATCTGGAATAAAAACAAAAGGACAAGTGAAAACCCAAGTATAGTACTATGGTCATTTGAGGGGGTAAGGCTGATTGTCTGGGTGGGCCGATGGGACCTTAAATATGGAGGCATGGCGTGGTAGAGCCGCCGTGCCAGATGATACACATCATCATATTTATTACGTACTTGAATCCTTAAACTGTGTAGCTCATTGAAACACAAATCTGTGGTCTCACTAGTTACTTGTTCCAAATGTAAGTCCCACAACTTTTCTCTTTAAGTTAGCTTACAAGAATAGGCTCATAAATGTCCAGACCACAAATACCTTGGGCTAAGTTGACTTTGTTCCCAAAAGTGTTTTACCACGCTATTAAGCCTACACGGGGTGCCCCGGGCAAAGAAGACACTCATTTGCCGGTTAGAAGAAGCTTTGAATAGCATAGAGTGATGACAAACTTCATCAACGTTATCCTACCGATTAATAAGAAGATGGCAATCTATGCCCTTCACAAATCCATACCAGAGAACTTTATAACTTAGAAACTCAAATTTGAACAACAGGAATAGTATAAGAACTAACCTACATGATAGTTGGACAAAGAATAAAGTTGTGATATAATCTTACCAGGGCATCCGCTTCAATTCCACCCACTCCAGCTAATGAGCCGCAAACCATCCCACCATCACCTTGTAAGCAACGGAACACCTTTATATCCTCACGAGATGAAACTTCTGAAGAATCAAGGTTGCCTTCCATACATAAGTAAGCTAGAATGTATCTACGGGCTAATTCAGGCCAAGTTAACTCATTTACTGGGAGCATATCAATCTTCAATTTTCTTAAACTTGACAATTTGTCTGCGTATTTCCTTCTCCCTCGCCTCGATTTTGACTCTCCAGCATCAAAATTGGGATCTACAAGGGCAGCAACTTTCGCCTGTAGCTCACCTACCAGTAAATTCAGCAAAGATCTATGTACCTTAGTCAAAGCCACCCCTGTGCACCTATAGTAAGTATGAGAAGCTAGTTTAGCTTGTGCAGCTTCTTTTTCAGATGCTGTATCCACTTTGATGAACTTTGGTGAAAGATCCCCCAAAACTATAGAATTTGGTTCACCGCTTACATCATGACCAACCATACCGTGACTGCTACGCAACACGAGGTCTGCATTCTCCTGATTTCCCTTCTCAAGTTTCTCCATGAAAGATAAATCATGAAACCAGGGATTTATAAGCTCCCCTTCGAGCTCCTCAAAAGATAAGGTTTCCCTCAAAGCCAAGACATCATTGAAACGCCAAAGTAGCTCATACACCTAATCATAAAAATAAAAAAAAATAAAAAAAAAAGGATAAGGAAAAGGAAAAGGAAAAGGAAAAAACATAAAACAAAACCAGAAAGAGGTAAGATATAGAAGTCTAGCAAACTGGGTTTACATCCAAATAGTACAGCCTATGCCACTAGGATACTTGAGATCCGAAATAAACATACCTGTAAAACATCACCAACCAGATCTGTTGATAGCTTTGAGCTCAACGGCTTGCCATGAGGAAAATGTCTTCTCATTACAACGTCTTGAACGATATTCTGCTTCAGCCTTTTACATTTTCTAAACAAACCATCTGCAGCTTCTCCATATTCCATACCTTGAAACAGACCCTTTCTTTTAGCATGAAGTAGCCCATTTCCAACAACTACAAAATTGGAGTACTCACTTCGTCTAGTCAGGAACTCATATTCTGAACATGCATCGGACCCAGGAAGCTGTTCAATCATTTCCTGCACAAATTCCATATCGAGTCCAAACCTATCCTGGTTCAACCATTTCTCCACTTCTTGGCACATCATCTCCAGCTCATCTAAACTTTGAATTACACGGGGTATGTGCCTGGGACCAGACATATCACAGAATTTGGAAGGGGAACCAACACCATTTGTGTCCTTGGCATCAGTAACTGACCAAGAATTTGTACCATCTGACTCATGGGTGCAATAAAACTGAACACTGCAAGTCTTCTTAAAGGCTTCACGGCAGGCCTCAACAAACATCTCAGAGACCTTACCCCACACTGAAGATGATGACCTTCCTTCAGCAAAAAACTCACCAACTCCATCCTGCATCCCCCACTTATTAGAGAAGAGTCCACCGGATTTTTGGACTAAGCAATTGGCCTGTGGGGTCAAAATATCTTTTGTAACACAGTAAGATTCACTAAGAGTACTGACTGCGAAACATGATAAAAGATCTTGCTCCGGTGGACAAGGATCGGAAAGAAGCACCTGAATGTCAGTGTCCTCGGTATTGCTCATGTCTGACAAAATGATTATTTCACTTTCTACTTTGCTTTCAGCTTCGGACTGACCAAGAATCTGTCTCAGTAGGACTATTGATGCATCAGGTATGACAGATGCAGAGCAAGGACATCGTCTGACCTTGAAGATTGGTCCAGAGCTTCCACCATCCAGTACGTCACACACAAAAAGAGATCCGGTTACCTTATCGTGCCAACTAGATCTGTAACCAACAGGCCAGATATGACTCCTATCATGATATGATGGTCGGGAATCAACCTTCCCTAAACAGGTAAGGAAGAGATCTTCAAACTGAACCGGAAGTCCATTCTGAAATCACAAACAAAATCATGTATGATGAGATGAAAGAACTCGAATTAGCACAAAAGCATGACTAGACTACCATGATAACATTATAAAAAGGAACTGAACGAAGAACCAGTAACCTAGTTTACATTGGATTAAAAATTACAGGTGGAATGTAATTATAAAAGGATGAGAAGAAAATGCATCTCACATTAGGTCGATTGGACTCAGAGCCACCGTTTTCCCCCTGTTCGGCTTCCCTAACTCTTGCGCTTCTCCCAAGATTGCTGGCATGAGGTTCCACAATCTCAACATCAGAGGAAAAATCCCCACTTCGAGCATTTCTCAGAGCTTCTCGATTATCTGCAGAACTATTAGTTCTTGAATGTCTAGCAAGCTCCTTTCTCCTAGGTGAACTAAAGGAATTAGTACTCCTAAATCTTCTCATAGGAGTGGGGTTCAAATCTGCCTCCTCCCAACTCCTACTCATGGTCAGTTCACGGTTTAAGAACCTTTCAGAAGCTAATTTGATGGGGTGTGAATCTATGACAGATTCTTTTTGTACAGCACCTGGATGCCACAAGATCGGATATTTCACAGGAGTACCGTACGGAAAACCACTAAAATGGGTATCATTCAGAGTACGCATCCTACAAGCGCAACAAGACAAATCAAACTCAGAAATTTGAAGTTTGAGCAATTAACAGCAATATTAACCACAGACCAAAAATCATGCTACAATAGATTTTACATGAATTAACTGCCAGGGATAGAAGAACCAGTGATCTCCTAAGTCTTAATTAGCTGAATATTATTTCTTAAAATGTCATTGCCATGTGAAACAGGAGCTCCAGTTTGCTCAAAACATCAGCTGTTCTTGTGTGCTAAGTCACAGGCATTGTGTATTCCCAACGTTACTATCCAAATGGAAAGTAACACAGACGGAGAGAAACCATCTAATCACTAGTTACAGTTGCAACTTCTAATTCAATGTGTATCTTCATTAATCTGTTAAGAAGAAACCAAGGTGCACACTTGATGGTCTAAGACCAACCATATAAAACAATAAGTAAAGGAATTTAACAGATTCAAGATCCTAAAATATTACGTACTGCATCACATACACAATATGCGTACCATAGCAATCAAAATTCAAGAGAGCCCTTGACTAAACAAAATTTCAAACATTATGATTACTGGGAAATATCTATAATGCGCCAACCTGTTACGCCCTCTTAACAAAGTAATGAAATGAATATTCTTAGTTCTAGGAAGAAGTCTTCAGTTTTGTGAAGCTTATTCATCTTTGTTCTCCTCTGCTTAACCAGCCAAACCATTTTCAGCTTTGCATTGTATCAGTCAGCTAATAGTTTCCTTATCGTCAGCCACTCAGTGTAGGACCTTCCCCAAGTGTATGATCAACCCAAACTGAAGGGCTAATACTGTTTCAGCAGAGGAGATACCTCATGTTGCACCAATGATGTCTAGGACGCAAGGGTTCAATGTCACAAAATCCTAAAGTACGAACCAGCAAAACTTTTCCTTGTTGCCAGCTTATGCATCAGTGCACGACAACTGCCAAAATGGCAGGCATGAGAATCTTGAAGGTGATACCTAACTTAATACCACAAACTATCCTTTTCAATTTCCTACAAGGCTACAACCTCAAGCCTAGAGTTGGGGACTACACAAGCATAAGATGACTCTCAATGTGAACCTACGTGTTTGATCATGATGATCGGAATTAAAGAATTCCACATGAAGGCCCTTCAAATGTCTGGTGGTTATTTTATAATGCCAATGAAACTTGTGCTACGTGAAAAGTCTTAAAACACGGCAAATTAGAGTTATCCATGTTTGCATGCTCACTTCACTTAAAATGCAGATATGCTTGAAATACTACAGATATCTTTTCTTGTTCATTTATCCCTTGGATAGGTTAACTTGATTAAGTATTGGTAAACATATAAGTTTTCACACATTCTGAATGTAGTTAAGTCAATAATCAGTAATGTGTGGTAATGGGATGTAGCATGACATTATAAGGATGTGTTGAGTCTAACAATAGATCCCCCCTCCCCAAGTAATCAGTAACCGGAGTTCTTCCTGCTAGACAACAGACCCTAACAATTAAATTGTCAATGCAAGAGGCAGTGATTTGGTATTATAGCCAAAATCCTTAAAAGATTATGGAATTCTAGTCCTTGCCAACCATCTTATTTGTTACACCTCCCTAAAACACATCAAGCTTTTAGATTAGAAATTAATTACAGTGTACTAAGCTTTTAGAGGTTGTGGCTCCCTGAGACGGAGTACTGATTAATATGATTCTACCCCTTGAACCTAGCTAGAAGTATAAGTCTCTTATCGAAATGATCAAGCTTTCAAGAAGTTGTTGTTAACATCGGAAGCACCTATGATATGTCCTGCATGCATGAGATCATGGAACCCCACCACGAATCCCCATATCCAGATTACTTTCCCCTCTTTCCAACGGATCAAGCTCTTAGGGTTTGTTACTGTTAATATTGCGCTAAATCTTTACAAACTGTGGTTCCCTAAGGTAGAAGAACTGGTTTCTAAGAGCCTATCAAAATGTTTGAGCTTTGAGACTAAGCAGTTGACAACATCACAAGCACTTATACAATGTAATTTCAGCAACTAATGAATGAGAAAGGAAAAACCTTTCTACTTCTGGTATACAAACTCATCGCTTTCAAATTGTATATAAAACCTATCATATTCACAGGGTGTTGGCAGAATTCAATCATACTCCAGTACTAAAAGGAGCTAACTTTAGAAGAAAATCACTAAAAAGAAAAAAGGTGAAATTTTGATTGAAAAACTTCAATTAAGAAACCCCAAATCAGCAGAAAACGAAAAAAAAAGAAGAAGAAGAAAGGGAATAGATAACTGGGTGGGGGCATACCTAGAATGTTGTTCGAAGTCTTCGACATCCTCATCTCTAGGAGGAGAAGAATTGATATCCAAAAGCGGCCTAACAGCAGTGCGTTTAGTCGGAGGAGGAGGAGGAATAGCGACAGTAACGGTATTTGAAACACAACCCAAGTTCCATCTCTTAGTACCAACACCATTCCCTAAACAAGAAGAACAAATCCAATCTTCTAAAACAATAGCTTGACGAGAACGCATTGAACAACAGCTCAAATGAAACCATCTATCACAACCATCACAAACTAGGACACCACCTCTAGCTTCAGCTCGGCCACAAACACATGGCACACCACGTACATCAGCTGGTAAATCAGTAGGTGGTCTAATTGGTAACCTAGGATTACCATGTACACTTCTTACGACTTCATTTGCATCCAGTAGAGGCGGCGTAGCACTGAAGACGGAAGGGTCTGGTTCAGTTGATGATGAGGAATAAGGGATCTCATTAAGATCGATTTCAAAAACTAAAGGTTGACGAGATGATGATGATTCTGACGGTTTAGCAGTATCAGGTGTAGTTGAAGAATCCATTAAATCAAGACTAGGGATTTATTTTTCGATGATTTATTAGTCTTGGGTTCTTGCATTGTTTAAATAGAGAGATTTGTCGAGAAAATCAAAGTTGAAATGACAAATGTGATGGGTGAAACTGAGTATAGATCAGAAAGATTATAGAGTTTGTTGAAACGACTTCTGAGATATAGCGCCAGGTTTCGAAAAGGGGTTACAGAAGTAAGAAAGAAAGAAACGCCTAAAAATAGACAAAGACGGAACGGGGATGATGATGATGGAAGAAGAAATGGAGAGAAATCTAACCCCAAAAAAGGGAAGAAAAAAAAAAGCACCGAACCCTGAACCCAAAATTAATAAGACTGTTCTCTTTCTCTCCTGGGTGTGTTGTTTAAGTGAGAAGAAGAGAGAAATAGATTAAACTGAAACCCAAACCCTGCTTTTGAGACACAGGAAGAGGAAAAAAAAATACTAATTTGATTTTTATTTTTTTTACTTTATTATCTATCTATAGGTATATAAAAAGCCTTAGAAGGTCAGATTACAATAAGTTGGTGGGTAGCCTGGCAACAAGCTGGTTATCGAATTTATTTGTGTCACAATTACTTTAACTGCCCTTTATTAGCTTTTATGTAACTGATGATGGTGCGGCAATTACTATACACTTACTTCCATTCCTAACGAGACTGGCTAACTGCTGGACACCGAATGTACAATACCACACGGCTCACCCAATGACTCGATATAGGGTTTTCGACATTCTCTTCCAAATGTTTTGTTTTCCTTTTATGTTTTTTTGGGCTCGTAAGAATTTCTTTTCTGTTTAAAGTTTTTGTTTTTTTCTTTCCTAATTAACTTTTTTATTTAAATATGAAATTCAGTTCGAGTGAGTTTTTGAAGGAGAAGAAGGGAACTGCGGATTGCGGATCTTAAAAGCACATAAGACACGCGACTTCTTTGTTCTTTTATCTCTGTGTGCTTCAGATTTAGGGTTGAGCAGACACAGAGACTAACTAGTAACTAGGGTTAGTTTGGACTTTTCGAACCTGGATATAGGAAAAAGAACAACTTCATTCTTTTTTTTTCTATTAGAAAAAAGATTATTATCAAAATTTATTTATTCTTTCTTGGGGAAGAACACTTACCATGACAAAATTGAAAATTGGTAGAGAAGAAAAACAAGAGTGACAAAATTGATAATTGTTAGAGAAGGAAAAGAAGAGAATATGTGCAGATAAAATTGATTTTCTTAAAATGTTATTTTCGTATAGTATGCATGTACATAATGCATAAACATATACATTTTTTTTGGAAATGAGCTTCATTCTGAAGAAATAAGGCTTATTTTCGTGTTAATAATGAAATAACATATATGTTACTCATACAGATATCAAAATAATTTAACCCTTGGCGAGATGGTTGATATCCTGTGTACAAGAATATGTAAAAATAATGTTGAACATATTGATAAACAACTAGCTTAGAATGTGTTATTATTGTTCAAATTCGATATTACTGGTTTCAGTATGAATATCTGCCTAAACGTAAAACTAACATAGGTTATTATCATGAAAAATGTTTGCAAAAATAAACATGAAAGAGACGAGAAGCAACAAATCTAAGAGTATGAAATTTTTTAATACAGTCACTAACCTCTTGCATGCCAGAATTTACATGATAGTGCATCAAATTATATATGAAGCTCGACATCAACTAACACATACCTTTGTGTCCAGAGATGGATCAAACAATTTTAAACTCTCCATAACATAAATAAAGGAAGAAGAAAGGGAGATCCATTTGGAATGATCTATGTATTTTGGAGAAAGTTTATAATTAATATTTTCATAAATGGAATTTATTTAAGAATTTCGATAGATACGAAGATATTGATACACGTGGATCTCAAAATTCGGTACGTAAATTCTGAAAGCTAATGCATGAGGAGAGTTGTCAGAGGTTTTGTAAGCGTATGCGAGCCCAAACTCGCCAAACATTTGCTATTTAGCTACGATTGAAGAAATCAATACCATACATGTATCCATCCAAATATCGAGAAGTATTGTAGCGATTTCTATAAGAACATTGCTCGGTTGAACCCACCAAGCATAGGTATGTCAAGTTTGGTTGTCAAATTTAGTTCTAAAACTCAAAATTGCTTGATTACTAGTGTCAACTTTGTTAGTTTAGACTAGGAACATTGAAATGTTGAGACTTCTTCTTGTTACTCATGAAGAACATGAAGACATATCGGCATCAACGAACACATAATCCTTCAATTCTCGAGGTTAATAACAACAGACTTGACTTATTTCATTTTTATCTTTGTTCTTTCAAGTCATTATTTATTGAGAACATAACATACAAAGTAAAGTTTGTTTACTTGTCCTTAATATTGGTGACTTGGTCATTATACTATAATCAAAGTGCCAAAGAAAGATATATTAGTTGTCTTATACAGCTTGAGAATATTTAGTTACGAAATATAGTTTATCTATGGACTTCGTAAAATCGATTACACTAATTGGTAATTCGTTATTATTTAGTGTATTGAACTTCCGGATGAGTTTAAACCTTGGGATTATGTTTGGAAGAAATTTCATAAACATAGTTTAAGGAAGTACACTTGTGAAACATCGTTTCATGGTATGACGTTGATTCAGGACCGATCCTAAGTTTAGGACCAATCCCAAGTCAGAACCGATCCCAAGTCAGATTCAATCCTAACAAAGTTCAATTTTGTTTCTATATTTTTGACATGTTTGTTCTCTTAGGGTTTCTGCAAAAATCGAGATGTATGCAGGTAGAACTTGAAATGTTCATAAGATGTTACATAGTGATTTGAACATGTGTTACATTTCGTATATCCTAAGAAGAGCAATTTTAAAGTGGGAAAGGGGCAAAAACGTTTTTAATTTCCTATTTTTCTTCTTTTGGTTAGATATTTGTGTTTAGGAGCTTTTTATGAGCTTTTAGTGCTATTTGCTGTTATTTTTTCACCCTTTTGGTTTATGGGGGTGGGGGGCTTGAGCTCTCTTTGTAATTCTTGTAATTATGTTTTTTTGATTTAATAAACCACTGGACTTGGCAACAACAAAAAATGTTCAAGTATTTTCCTTTGATACTCAAGGCAAGATCTTGAAACCAAAATTTCAATATTGTATGGATATTCGAAAGTATATGTTTACCATATCCCATAGATTTGTGTATATCTATTTGCTATATTAGTAAAGTATATGGAAGTATGCTAGCTAATATTAGTTGTCAACTAAAAGCGATTTCGTTTTAGGAATTGGAATACAATTGGTATTTGTTAATTTCAAAAATAATATTCTTTGCATATCTTTGGGAATTTGATGAAATTGGTAATACCTTATCTTCCACTCAAGCCTTTTTCATAACACCATAAACAAAGAGCTTGTATTCTTATAAACTCATCCCTTGACACATTGCATAATCATTTGTGTGAGAAGCCAACTCGTTGATAGAGGAGAGTGATCTGATTAGGTTGAATCTCTTGCGTCTCCTTTGTTTAAAGTTTTCTTTGGGATCAAGAAGCTTTTATTAGTACCATTGGTGGGAAACTAAATGATATTATTATTTTAGATTTTGATTATTAATTTGATTAACTAACGGTGTAGTTATCCTTGATTTATCAAATATTTTTATTTTATGGTCTTTCTCTTCTGGTATATAAGGTCACTCAAGTTTTTTTGGGGATTGGCTATTACAAATCTCAATATTTATAGATAGAACTAATTATCATCCATTGTTAGCATACTCTATTTTGTGTGTGATTGATCATTAGAAGGAATAAAGTTGTCTGCAGAACAGTTACTATGGAGATCAGAGACTTGAAGACTATTCTTTTCGGTATTCTGATCTTTGTGATTCTTCTTGCACACTTAATTCTCTAGGATCCTAACAAGCAGTTTATTCCGATAAAACTTAAGACTTGTTGTAAAGATCGAACAACATGTCTAGTTACTTCCCCTCATAGAGTTTCTTGCATAAATATGTTAGAGTATTGCTCAATCAAACTCACAAGTTTTGGTATTTCAAGCACGTTGTCAATTTTAGTTGATCAAAAATATGTCTTGATTTATATTCTATTAAAATCAGTCTCTGACTAGGAATGAAGCATCGTAGTCGAGTATCAGAATTCACCAATCGACCTTGAAGATTGGAGACTGGAGACATCGTCAAAAGAAACTTAATCAACATTGTTAGAGCATCGCTCGGTCGAACTCGCAAGTTTTCCTACCTCAACCTTGCTTTCAATGTTATATGTAAAAAACCATATACTAATTTCTAGTCTACTAAAGTTAAGTCTCAGACTAAGATTAGAGTAGTTGAGTATCAGATGTCACTGAATAACCCTTGAAGACTGATGACAAAAAAAAAACACGAAGACATTTATGAAAACTCCATTAACGAAGAGGTATGTGAAGACTGAATTATCCTATTTAATCACAACATTTGCCATTCTATCTTATGAAACTATGTCGTAGAATTAATATTCTAAACAGTAAATTTTGATTTCAAGCTTGTCTTGGTATTTGTGGGTGAAAACCATTTCTGCTTATTTTGGTAATTTTAGGTGTGTGGGTGAGAAACGAGCCTAAACCAAGAAATGGTCATTCCAGGTTTGCTTCTGTCACAAAGTGAAGGAGAAGGGTTGGTCTTAGGGAGAGAAGCGGAGAGAGTGTTGAGACCAGAATTGTTGATTCTGAAGGTGTTGTTATTTACGACTTGTATCAGAGAGTAGAACTGGCTAGCAGGATGGAAAGCTACCAGGTGATTTTTGGATACTGTATTGTTGACGACTAAAACTTGTTGTTTGGTAAAAATAGGTGAAGCCTATTTATACAAGTCATATTGAAACGTACCCTGGTCTCGTAGGAAGTGGAAACGATTGAGTGGTGGAAGAATAGAGTAATGTGTAACCGTCATTCATTATGCTTCCATGATGAAGGAAGTGAATTTGTGTAACCGTCAGATATTATGCTTCCATGATGAAGAAAATGAATTCGTTTACACCGTTACTTTTCACCACCACTAATTGTCCTGCTTCATGACACTTTATTATAATGAGCTCATTACATGTCGCACGTTGTAAACCGCCAGACCAATACCCTGATGAGCATCCCCCAGTTTGTGACATGTTTTGATGTCTCGAGTGTTTTCGTGGGAAAAATATAGCACTTTGCTACTTGTGGTAAGTCAAAGTCAAGGGACTTACCGCAGTGTGATGCTATTAGGCTTCATTTTGGATGGTCGCCTAAAACTTGCCACAGGTTTGTCAGTTCGGTGGCGAACTTCGATGGTTGAGATCGCGTCTCATGAAGGAGGGTAGTCGTTGATTATGGCTACCTTGTATTGGTGCATGATAATGGCGCAAGGGCGTTTTGGTGTACGCCAGGGGTAATGTAGTATGGCTGTCATGGCTCGTGCATGCTAGTGGCATGGTAGTGTAAGTGGCGCCTGGCGTAGCCATGGCCACTAGATTAAGGCGACTGGTCGCCTAAAACTTGCCATAATTCTGTCAGTTCGGTGGCGAACTTGGATGGTTGAGGTTGCATCTCATGAGGAAGGATGGCCATTGATTATGGCCATATCTCGCTGTATAGAAAAGTGGCGCCATTGGTATAGTATCGCCTGGCGTATCCATGGCATAGCGGCATGCCAATGGCGTAGTAGTGGTGTAGCCACGCCTGCGGCGTTATAGCATGGCCAGAACTAGGATTTGGCTCTGTGGCCAAAGTTAGGGCTTGGCGGCATGGCCAAGGCTAGGGTTTGGCATCGTGGCCAAAGTTAGGGCTTGGCGGCGTGTCCAAGGATAGGATTTGGTGCCATGGCCAAAGTTAGGGTTTGGCGGCGTGGCCAAGGCTAGGATTTCACGTCGTTTCCAAAGTTAGGGCGTGTCCAAGGCTAGGGTTTGGCGTTGTGGCCAAATTTTGGCCATGGCCAAGGCTAGGGTTTGGCGCCATGGCCAAAGTTAGGGCTTGGTGGCGTAGCCAAGGATAGGGTTTGGCGCCGCGGCCAAAGTTAGGGCTTGGCGGCGTAGCCAAGGCTAAAGTGGCATGTGGCATGTTGTGGACTATGACAAAAAATTAGGGTTTCGGCCAATGCTACTGAATAAAAAGTCTTGTTTCGATCATGAAATCCTAATTGGAGTCTGTTATGGAATTGGCCACGAATAGAAAGCAGATTACCACGTGGTGGCTCCATTTGTGGCACATCGGCATGTTACTGCGGTAGAGTGGCATGTTGGCATGCCGTTTGATATGTGTTTGTGGCAGGACGTGTTTGGCTTGCCAGTTAGTATGGTGGCGCGGCAGGGTGAGTTTGTCCTTTAATGTATGGTGGAAAGTTTAGAGCGACTTGATTGGTCAAGAAAGGGGTCCATCCAAACATGAGGCGCGGCCACACCTCTAGTGCTTGTGGCGCATTTAAAGTGACATGATTGGTCGGTAAGAAGGAGAGGGTCGACCAAGCATGGGCGTGGCTACACTTCTGGTGTGAGTGTGGCGGCTTTAGAGCAACCTGATTGGTCGATGGGAAATAGGGCGGGCAATTATGGTCCCAGTCACAACTTATGTGTGTGTGGCGAGTTTAAAGTGGCCTGATTGGTCGAGGGAAATAGGGCAAGTTTGGGATGGGGCGTGGCCAATGGAAAGTGGTGCCAGCTGGCCTAAAGCATGGCCATGCCTCCCTTTGCTGCTGCGGCTCCATGTTTTCTGATTCCGGGCAAGATTTTGCTCTTAATAATTCCCTAGTTTGCCTAGGATTACTTTCGACAAGCAAGGTCTGGTATATTGCGCAAGGCGCAAAAGTAATTGATTGAATCCTATGTGTTGACACGAAGTTCTTTTAAGTTCATTGTTAGAGAGAAGCATGCTTTCTGATTGAATACCTTATGCAAAGACCTTATCCTTGATATTTGTAAATTCGTGTTACTCTGATGTAAGTGAACACAAATTGTCATGACATATCAACATTAAGGGTTCAGCCGGGGAACATAGCATAGAAAGCATTCAAAGAAACTTATATTAAGCGAATATAGGCAAGGCGCCGAAATTTACAGAACATCTGGGATGGTTGCTACATGCACCAGTCTGGATAAATTTCCTGTAAATATATTGAATGACTCAATATATATGCCAGTGGAGAGGTTAACACCCATGGCTCCGTTTCCTTACAGAGTGGTGTCACATCAGATACAAGGTTTTACAATTTTAACCCTAAGCTAAAAACTACCATCAACATTAAGTCCCCTGCTAAGCACGTAACAGTGGCATTGTTGCGGGGTAAGCATGAGATGGTGACAAACAAGAGTAAAATAGAAAGGGTAAGAGGTAAAGAGATTGCCATGGAAATTCGACCAACCATTTTTGGAAAGCATGAGGAATCTGTGATCCTTGTTGTGGCAGCTCTGTGTAATTCTGAATTGGCCATAAGGTGTTTGCGTCAGCGTTGAAACTTTGGCTACTGATTGACAAATATGGCACAGCTGGCTAGGTCATGGAACGTATGGAGATGGCGCTTGGCTTTAGTCCATGGAATGATGAAAACTGGCTTCAGTCCGTGGAACGGTGAAAACAACACTTGGAACTTTGTCTACCAAACAATGAAGATGGAGCCGGCTAGGTCGCAGGAAGGGCAAAGATAATGCTTGGCTTGGAATGGTAAAGGTGGCATTGCTTTGAATGGGCGTAGATGGCGCTGCTTTGAACGGCCAAGATGGCGTCGCTTGGCTGGCTAGGGCATAATCGATGGTGCCTCTGGTTGGGGCGTGGACTGTTGGCGTTAGGAGTGGCATGTTCGCGCTGGCTTGGGTGTGGCACTGGATGGGATGTGGGTTATTAGTACTATCTTGGACGCGACCTTTTGGCGCCATGGAGCTTTGCCAGTGCGGGTCCGGTTTCCTCTTTCAGTGTATATCCCAAAACAAGAAACTTTCCTCCATTCGAACTCCAAAAAGGTGATATGCCTATAAAAGGCATCGCCTATCTTCTTTACCTCGTATTATTGGCTTTGTTTCCATGTCTTGGTGCTAGTGGAAAAGTGGTAGAAATAAGCAAGCGATCACATTCCAGGTATGTATATCCGTGTTTCTTCTTTTGTTTGCTCTTTTGTTGTTGGTGTAAACCCTATCCATATGCGTATCTTCCATAAACTCGTAGAAACACTTCCATATAAATGATTCTTCTCTGGTATCAATATTGTAGTAATATTAGCTGTTACATTGATAGTAAGGAAGCCAATTATTATGCAAAGTAGGTGTGCACATACGGGTGGCTGTCAATAATTATTTTCCTACGAAAACCTAGCTCTAGGGTTTTCTTTTCCTTTTGTGACCGTGAACACAATTTTCGTGGTGGGACATATTCTTCCTTTGGCCGAGACCGTACTTCCTGCTGCAAGACACGGTTTTGGCTAGGGGCATGTTTTCCGCGACAAGACATAGCTTGTTGAAGCGAGTATCAGTCTCCATTCCTTTTAGCCGTGAGTGCCATGACATGTGGCCAAAGGAAAATTTCCGTAAAAAAATTGTTGTTGGCCCTTGATTACTGTACCCAGACCCTGGCAAAATCTCCACGCATGTTTTTTCTTCAAAGTAGTAACTTTTGTTTTGCTTTGTCGTAGTTACCTCAAAAGTGGAAACAGTATAAGGAGTTTCGTTAAGATGTCACCTGAAAGCAGTTCTGCAGCCGCATCGAGAAGTGCTAACAACTCCAAGTCGAACATAGATGACAAGTTTTTTATGAAGTCTGCTATAGTTATGAGGACCCATCCCAAATTCGTTCTAACTCTTTTGACTGATTCAGAAAATGATGGAGAAGTCCAATCAGTCTGTCTAGGGCATATAATGAGGTTTTGCCTTTAGAAGAAAGAGTATCTGGCTTCTCCCATAGACTTCGAAATCTGTCAGATTCCATTGCGCTCTTATAATAAATGGATGAAATTCATGATGAGCCGAGACCATGTAAGAGCTAATTTGACTGGAGCGCAAATCGTGAATGCTTTCATGGCTTCTGCAATACTTCAAAATATAAAATACTTTGCAGGCCTGATTACTTTCATCTCCAGATGGTGTTCGGAAACTCACACTGTTATATGTAGATGGGGTGAGATGACTATTTCTTTGGAAAGCATAGCCATTTTGTTGAGTCTTCCAATAATTGGGGAGCTTGACGTTGTCTTACCTGAGGAAGAAGAAGAAATACACGCCGCTTTGGTCACAAAAGAAACATGATATGTTCGAAAGAGTTATGAGGAAAAGTGTTTCTATAATTGGTGGGTGTCTAAGTGGTTCCCTGACGAGCCGAAGTCGGATCGAGTGTTAGATGATACACTCCATGTTGTTGCATTTTTAGTTCTGTGGCTATCTAGAGATATTTTTGATGATGGCTCTGGCAAGAAGGAGATAAGGCAGAAGCTCATCAAATTTGCTATCAGACTAGCGAAAGGCGTTGTTCTTCCCATAAGCAGTTTATTTCTTGGCTCTTTGTACACCCACCTGGATCACTTGGTAGCGGACATGTACATCTCTAATGGGTATATGAAAGTAGACTCGTATATCCATGTCTCCTTTCTCCAGGCATGGTTGTGGGATCATTTCAAACATTATGCTCCTAACCCGAAAACCTGATTTCCTGATACATATGGCGGCTCTATGATACTCCGTTGGTTGGATAGGCGTCTAAGGCCTGGCTCAAAGCTCATTGGTTTTCTTGACAACGTGCATGTAGTTAAATTTCATCCCTGGTCTCCAGTTCACACCTCCATAGTTCAACCAAACACTTTTGCTTTCGCACCAAACATGATATTGCATTCTACTGACGATAATATGAACATTGGAGAAATTGTGTTTTTGCGAAGCTGCATATCTAGGTATGTGCCATCTTTTTTCAGAGGATCTCGTGGAGTAGTCTCTTACAACATTGACAGGGATGCTCTACATATGATCTTTGATCAGGGAGTCCCATTATGTCGCCCACTGACAGCTCCAGATGAAATGTTATCCGCTATTCTTGATTACAGCTTCTTTGCATCGGATAAAAAGCCTTCCCTTCTTGCTATCAGAATGAAAACATGTGACGACTCCCAAATATGATGTCTTCTGATAAGGTGAGTTTCTCGCCATTCATCAGTTCGTGCAGGATGTTATAACAAATCCACGTGGAAAACCTTCCTCTGCGGTTCTAGCAAAGCATAAATGTTAAAACAACTTCCTTCGGGTAAGAAAAACTCCTCTAGCTCAGATGCAGACAGTCCCCCGGAAAGGGAGCAAAGGTCAAAAAATCGTGTAGGTGGCTTCTAATCGGATTCGACTTCAACGACTCTTGTGACTTTAAGTTCTTCCAACATGCAAGTATGTATGATTTTCTTCCTGATTCGACCGCATTACATAAATATTTTGAATTGTTTCCACTGAAAATCTTTTCCCTTTTTGACTCAGGGTATTATCAAAATAAACGCCTTTAACAAACTTGCGCGTGGCCAGGGAATGACACCTTCTGAAGAAAAATCTGGTGATACTGAGCATCTTGTCAGTGAAAAAAAGAAGACGAAGAAGAAGAAAGCTCAGGATCTGACGGTGATGGGCAAAGTACTTCAGAGCGTAGTAGCATGTCTTCTCTCAGTTCCAGTAGGCCCGTCGATGAGTTGGTGAGTTTCTCACGCGTTTTCCCCTTGGGATGTTTATTTATGTGGAATAAATATTCAATTGGTGATATCTACAGGAATAAGCCGCTTCTGAAGATAACCCTGAGATGGAAATTCATGACGATGAAGATGTAACCGTGTCTCCAATTATGGAAACCATACAGACTGGTAATCTGGAGATGGAGGTTAATCGTCGTAAGGATGTTGATGTGTCTCCAATGGCGGAAAATGTTGTTTTGGCAACAGACGTGATTATTCCCAATGAATCTTTGCTAGTCGCACATCCAACTGCTGGTGTCGTTTTCGATCCTCCATTTGAAGTTCCTTTTGAGGGTCATGCATTGATTGGAGGATTCTGTGTGCCAGTGAAGTATGCAAAGTTGTATACCAAGATATGGCAGAAGTATGGGCACATTTCCACAACCAGGAAGATTGATAGCTGTTTTGCATTGGTCAAGCGTGTTGAGGAAACTCTATCTTCAATTCATGACATTTGCGGCTTGACTGGACACACTGTTTCTGAATATGTAGTCAAAAGTTGGGAATTCCATCGGGCTATGTGTGCAAACTTTGAGTTTAACACCTCCTAGTTCTGTGAGGGATTTTTTGAGATCCAAAGGTTGCAGGATGAAGCAGTTGATGGACCTTCCACGGATTTGATTAATCAATAGGAGGCAGAAGTCGATAAGTTGTCCCAGGAGTTAAAACTGAAACAGGCATCCCTTCAAAGCATGAATGACATTTCCTCCAAGAAGAACGAGCCGTTGTTAGGAAATTTTCCTTGAATGTTTTGTTATTTTTATTTTGACTTCCTTTTCTTAGTTTTTTTTTTTCGAAAGGCAAAAGAAACGCCTAGTTTATGGTTTAGTTTTCTGGTTTTTGAATTGAAAGACGATTGATTCTTATAAGACGTTGTTGAATTCATATCTTGAAATATAGATTGAAAGTTTCGTACTTATTATAATTCATATATGATTAACTCGTCCATGACTAGATTGATTTAGGATATTGATTCTTGAGATCGTACAAGACCTCTTCTACACAATCAGGTTCATGGAACTTTGGTGTATACATGTTGATTATGGAATGGAAAGATAAAAACTCTATATACAATCTTCTTCAAGAGTCTTTGCTTTGCCCTACCTGTGATTGTACTTCTTTCGTTTTTGTTTTTGTCTTTTGATTCTGATTTTGATAGGTTGTTGAACGAAAAAGTTAGCTTGGTACCCTAAGGTATGTGAATACTGACTATCTTAGTTACTCATATTATATAACATTGTATCTATTGAGATAAGTTATACAAATTTAATATAATGATGAACATTAATAAATTCCCTTGTTAGGATGTATTTGAAATAGCCAATACAATGATTATCCGACTAATTTCAAAATGGACATTTCAACTTTGACCCAGTATGAATAGTGGTTGGGAGCATCCACCTTTTCAAAGTTATGGTTTGTACCATGATGAGCCCAATGTATCAAAGTCTTATAAGACGTTGTTGAATAGGTTGTTGAAAAGTTTCGGATAGGTAACGAAAAATTGTTAGCTTGGACCTACACTAAGGTATGTTTGAATGTTGATTACTGAAAGATGAAAACTATCTTAGTTACTCATATTATATAACATTGTATCTATTGAGATAAGTTATACAAATTTAATATAATGATGAACATTAATAAAGAAGAATGCAATCTAAGGAGTAAGTAATGTTAGTTCTTAAACCTCACAAACTGGATTACCAGTTCACAAAATTGAATTTATAAATATAAAAACTTGATTTTTTTTTTATTCTCAATTAACTCGCGAACACGAATTGATTTGCCCAGTTCGCGAACTAATCGATTTTTAGATAATACTAGATATTATTTAATTGAAAGGTACATAAATTGATTTATACAGTTCGCGAACTATATGATTTTGAATGTCACATGTACACCTTTTGTTTCTAAGTAAACAAACTGTTTGACATTTCCCAAACTTGCCAAAATCAAAAGGTTCCTGAGTTATGAGACGACTTTGAGTTTACAAACTGTTTTTATAATTCACGAACTGATTCAGACTTGTGATATACTACTCTACTTATGCTTGACGATTTCAAGACTACTTAACCATGGATCTCTGGCAAACCACTTGGCGCATTATGTATACTTACGATTCACGAACCTGATATATTACTCTTGTTTGTGATTCAAAGCAATTCGTAAACATGAAAAACAAGTTAACTAACCTGCTTTGTTTATCAATGTAAATAGAGAACTCACTGCACACTAGAATCTCAATCATTGTACTTATGTATCCTAGTTTTGTCTAGAGTCGTCCTCTAAAACCTAGGTTTCCTATGGTGACCATATCATGTTATGACTTTGAAAAACTTCACTAAGGGATTTGGGAAGCCCGATCAAACTATCTTTTGCCTGATAGTTATTGTCATTCAGATCTTGTTCTTATTGATCTTATAAGTTTTCAAAACTAAGATTAGGAACTTGATTGATATAAGTCACAAAGTACTTTTCATCTCAAACTTTGTGAATCCACAAGATAGATACCTAATCACTTCTAGTTTTATTTGTTTAGATTGTTCTTGTGAGGTACAATTGTTGAACCATGTCTATAACTTTTGAAGAGAATAAGTTCAACTTGATATTGAGTTTGCTTGATATCTTATTTTCTTGAAGATCCCTCATTGCATATAGATCTTCATACCTTGATTGATTATCTTTCCGAAGGAAATCAAATAGGATTTCTATTAGAGGCAAAATAGTCATAAAAGTTATTACTTAGGGTGAAACAACTCATAGGCCTGTAAAGGACGTCATCTAGGGAAATTGTTTTGCGTAGGGTCTTGCGAGATCCAAGAGACGCAAAGGAGCACAATTTAATTTGAGTTACATATAATATCAATTCGTTCTCAACTACATTCTAGTCCGAATAGTAGGCTAGTGACTGTAGCGGCTTAATACATTATGGTGTTCAATTTTGGACTAGGTCCTGGTTGTTTTTTTTTGCATATTGCGGTTCTCCTTGTTAACAAAATTTTAGGTGTCTTGCGTTATTTCTTTTCCTCTTTATGTTGTTTATCTTCGTAATACAAATATCACAAGCAGTACGTTATGAAAAAGCGGGGGGTCTAACAACCACACCCAATATTGCGTTCGACAATTTGTATGGACTAACTCTAATATAATTCCAAGAGAATCAACTAGACAGTCAGACTAAATCAAGGAAAGATATCCAAGAGTTATATCTCTTTCTCAAATCAATCTGCAAATCAACAGGATGGAATCCGTGAACTGATTGGTATGAGAATAACTTGAACGGTACCAAAGACCAATGTTCAAGTGTCAATCAATTTATATCAACAAGCAGAGGTTGGATTTCAATTATATAAACAAATATAATGCGGAAAAGAAATAACACAGACACCAGAAGTTTTTTTGACGAGGAAACCACATGCAGATTAACCCAGGACCTAGTGATAGACACATTTTTGTGTCTGAATTGTCCTCAATGTCTCTATTGTTAGTGCTTGATTTTTGTACTTATTTTGGTGTTTTTATGTTTGTGTAGGTGTTTTTGGAGGGATACACTTGTGTGGAAAAAGTTGCTCAAAGAGTACTATTTGGACCCCCGGAGAAAACTACTAAAGGCACCCTCATGTTGGTTAAGGGGCACCTCAGGGCACCCTAGATGTTAAAGGCACCCGTGTTTTGGATCAGGAAACCTCACCCTTTCTTCTTCGTTTGAATTTTTTATTGGCGGGAAATTGAAGTTTGTAGCTGCGTAACTTTCAGGGCAAGATTGGACGTGAGTTTTGCCGAGTTTCTCTCGGATTTGACTTGGAAACCCTGTTTCACTAAAACATGGAAGGTAATTGATTCATGCACGTAAACAAGGGAAGATTTGGATTGATTCTCATAAAACAGGGGTGTATTCACTCTCGTGACTGGCCGAGATTTTCAAGGGATTTTGTCGCAGAATCAAGTGGGAATATCATGTGTTATCACAACAGGATTGGTAAGTTTCTCAATTTCGGAAAAAAAGGAGTGCTACGCAGACTATCGAGTAAAAAGAGATCATGAGAATATATCGGTTCATCTTATACTGTCCCGTGCTTACATGAAGTTGGTTGTGGATATACACAAGTTTGGGCAAAATCTAAGCGTGTTTGGACCGTGAAGGAAACATGTTGGAGAGTCTCAGCTGAAGAAAATGCGTGAAAGATAAATAAAAGTGAATATTTTCCCGTGATCTGCAAAGAAGTAAGGAGGAGTTTATGGAGATTTATTTGAAGTTGCGACTATATAAACGGTGATGGGGGAGAAGAGAAGGTTTATGGAGAGTTAGGGGATAAAATTGGGGAAGAAATCAGAGTTGCAGAGATGAACCAGTTCTGCTGGTGAAGAATAACACGAAGAACATTAGACCATAGAATACAATCGTATTGCTATAGTGCCAACGACACTTCATATTTATCGTTCTCTGTAACAGTTCGATTTGTAACAAATATAATTGTTACAAACCCGATTTTAATTGTTTTTCTCTCATTTCATTATTGTGATCACCATTTGAGCAATGAATAAATACTTTGAGTGTGTTTCCAACCTAATGAGCTAAACCCCAATACTGGGACAACGGAGGAAGCTATTTTTCACCCATGTGGTAATTAAATTAATTCTTTTATTTACTTTTTTCACCGATTTTAAATGATTTATGATTTCTATTAATCAATTGTCATCTTGTTTGATAGTGTATGCTTGGTCTTAGGTACTTTTGATACACTATGCTTGTAATTTACAATTCATATTTTATGAAATCTATCATTGGAAAAATATTAGAGTTGATATTTCTTTTGTTTGAGCGATAAATGTCTAAGATTAATTTCTCAACCACTCGAATATGAAAAACAGTGAAATCATGGGTCCTGGTAAATTCTTCATCTTGTGACACATTTTGTATATATTTCATTTTAGTTTATTAATTCTTGAAATCAATCTCTTCAAGTCCGAGTGAATGACAACTTTATTTACCACTATATAAAATTACATCAATTTATGGCGCCGCCGACGCAGACTTGTGTATAGATTTGTTTTTAGGTTTTATTTTTTTTATTTTTGTTCTTTTTTACGCGTTTTGGTATTTTCTGTTTGCTTTCAGATTCGGAACTAAGCTAAAGAAAAAGAGAAAGTGCTGAAAATAAAGGCAAAGCCCGAAAAGGAAATAAAAGAGGAATCCAAATGGAGTAAAGAAGAAGATTTTGTAAATAATTGTTTCATTTTATTTTATATTTAGAGATTGTAAATAGGATTTTATTTTTGTAATTTTTCTTTTTACTTTTGGACTGTTTTTTTTTTTTTTAACTTTATTTTTGGGACATTATTTTTAAAACCCTAAGGAAGGGTTATATTAAATATAAACTGCACATGGAAGGACGACAGTTACGATACTGTCTCGGCCCCTCGGGTTCGTACACTGACATAGGAGTCAGTGGCCCGAGTCGACTTCAACGGTTCATCCCCTGTCTGGAATGGGAGGTAAGAATTATAAACACCCGCGAATCCCCTGTCAGCGGGTTTACTGGATGATTTTGTATGCATATATGTTGAGGTATTGAAAATGGCTGCTTTAATTTCCTAGTAAAGGGCAAGGCCTGGCCATACAAGATAAGGGTTCGGATTTCATCACCGTTCTCTTCTTGCCCTCCTTAGGAAAACGATACCAAACGCGAACCTAAGCTTAAAATACTGACTAGAATGAGACCGATAGGGTAACGAGATTAATAGGAAAGTCATTCGGAAAATGTTGGTTACTCTTTTAAGCATACTTCGAAGTTCATGATGGTTTCTGTGAGTTGAATGCGTGACTGTGCCGCCTTATAATGCGGTGAGGCCTTGGGTATCAAAGCTCCACGCATCTTCCCTCGCCTCTATTCAACTTACTTTGACTTGGATTGATTCCAGAGGGGTTTGCTCAGATTGTAACGAATTCCCTTTCGAAGGATTAGAAGCTGGTCTAGAAACAATCTAAGTGGAGCCATCATGCTTTTTGTTTGCTAGATAAAATAGGCTTGTTTTGGTCGAGTCGGCCTTGTTTGTGCTTGTGTAGAATTCCCTAGCAGTTAGGATGTCAAACTGGTATTATAACAGCCAATACAATGATTATCCGACTGATTTTCAAAATGGACATTACTTTGACCATAATGTGAATAGTGGTTGAGAGCATCCACCTTTTCAAGGTTATGGTTCATACCATGGTGAGCCTAATTACTATTCGCATACCCACCAGTCATATGAGCAAAACAATCCTTCTATTTCTCTAGAAGAGGCTTTCAAGAGTCATTCCTTATTTGTGAAGGAAATCTTAAATATTCCAAACGAGTCCCCAGAGCAGTCAACTAGGATGTCTTTAGAAGAGACTCTTAAGCAATTTACTGAAAGTACAAACTAGGATTGTCGAAAAACTTGCTCGAAATAATCTTAATTTCCAATATAGTGTTTCCAATAATACCCATGAAAATAAGGATATTTATTTGCATAATCAAGATGACGAGGTTAGAAATGGTAACACTACTTGTTTAGATGAGGTTCAACCATTTTCATATTATGATTATGATGAGGATAGTGTTGATGAAGAATTTAAAATATGTAGGCATAGTGATCAGGAATTTGTTACTCCGATTGAACTTTATAATGATAGTACTATTTCTGGTTCAAATCCCAATAATTTTAATGATTATTCAACTATTTGAAAGGACGAGGATTTGACTAGAGATGCCACCGTTTTAGACGATGTAGTTCATGGTCCTTTAGCCTGCAATATGTTGGATAATCCATTATTTGATGTGCCTATAAGTGAATCGGAGGAAGTAAATATGATTAACACCTTAGTTAGCGAGCCTTTACTAGAAACTTTCGCTGATAATCCTTTATATGATTGTGATTATGGTTTAGAGGAAAGAGTTTACCCTGAGAATACTATTTTAGAGTCTAGTGATTTAGAAACACTAGTCTTAGAAGACGATAAACTCGTAAAGATGAGTAGGGATGCATTACCTGATAATAACTTAGGAGAATCAATTGACCATTTTCAGGATTCTGATGTTCTAGAAATTAGGGAAATTGTGACTAGTCTATCTAGAGACACTGAAAACTCTAAGTTTGTGGGTGATTATCACTCTCCTAGTTCCTTACCTTTAACTCTCAGAAAGTCCCCTCACTTAGGAATGGACATCCGTGCCTCAACCATTTTACAAGATTATCTTCATACACTTTTTTCTGAACCTAGTTGTGTCCATAAAGAAGTTCAGTTGTTAGAAACTCATCCTCTGGTTGATGTGGTTAACCTAGGCTATGATACCACGATTGACTTTTTTTCCCCACCAAAAACCTTGCTTCCAATTGTGGGAACGTACAAGTCTCAGATGTGTCAATTAGTAAGTTTTGAGACTAAACCTAATTACTTTAGGAGATTAGGGTCGACACATTTGCTTAAAAATGACCACTACTGTGGTCAGCTGGGTGAGTCAAGTCTGATTGACTTAGAGGATCCCCAGTTATTCAGGTTATTGTTATGTACTTCTAAGTTCTTAATTGAGTATTTCCATACTCTAGAACCTGATCTTCAGGATACTGCCTGTGAGGAAATCCAGACGATGAAAACTTTTTATCTAGACCCTTTTATAGAGCCTGGATCCGAACCACAACTAGATGTAGTTGTCTTAAACAAAAAAATAGATAAGGGTGTGTTGGATATCTTCATGGCCTGTTGCAGTTTCCTCTTCTTGTGGTTAGAACTTTTTGAACCAGATGACCCACAGTTATTCCGGCTGCTGCTTTATGATTCTATGAGGTGACTAATTACATCTGATATCTGGCTGAAGACTTTCAACTTAGCACTTCTTGGGAGGTAACCCATGCTCATACAACACGGTAATATCTTTCCTTAACTCTTTTACTTCAAGAGGTAACAGTTTCTCCTTGTTCATGCATTTAATTCTATCTTTAGAACATTGAGGTCAATGTTAGATTTAAGTTTGAGGGTATGGGATAAACTTTTAGTTGCAATAAAAACTCCAGAGCCTAGAAATTTATGTTTATTAAGGTTGGCACTAACCAATCTAAGTGGATGGAAATATTTTGGTTGTAGGAGTTGAGGAACCAATCTGATTAGATGAAGACATCTAGAAGAGTCTATTCATAAAAGCACAGAGCTCAGGTGTTAGAAAAGAAAACATGGTAGTTTCTCCATATCCCCGTGATGAAAACATCGAAAGAATCCTGATCACTTCTTTATTTTTATTTTTTTACCATTTCTAGGGTGAAATAGAGTGACTGAGATATATATGAAAAAAAAAATCGAGACCAGACCACTAGACCAACCAGAATAAATATAATAAAGTCGACCACTGGTACCCTTGTATATGCCAGCTGAGTTGACCTAGAGTTAGGATTATCGACCACTGGTTCCCTTATATATGCCAGTATGTTGATATTAGTCCAGACCAGTATCTCATTCCATTAGGATAGGTTCACCTTAGTCAACATCATCCAAGTTTTTCTCTACATCCATCTTCTTAATCTATCCATGTGATTGGTTGACTCCGGTTTATGATGTCCAGAAACTATCTGAGTAGAGCTCTGTCACCTTATATGAATTTTAGTATGCTTGAGTGCAAACTCATGTACAATAATTGAAATTTCGCATCAGGGTACTTCCTCCTATAGTCAATGATTATATGCCAACCAAGGAGATTTTTTAGTGCCTTCCAAGGTTCTGCATAGATAGCTAGGGTCTGGAGGCAAGGTTTGGTGGGTACACCTCTGGTAAACCCTACGGAGACAACACTCCGCCGCTAGGGCCTGTAGATGGGGAAAAACAAATTGCTGGTTTTTATGGAATTGAGGAGACGACCGTACGAAGGAGACTCCTTGAACCGAGCAAAATGTTCAACCTCACACTAATGCACTGCAAGAAGGGAGTGCTTTGAATTCGAGAGATCAATCTGTAGTACTCCAGCCTAAACCAAGACAATGGCCGTTCCAGAGTAAATTCGGTCACAAGAGAGGACGGGTTGATCTATAGGAGGGAAGTTGAGAAATGTGTGGAATCAATGGTAATCAAATATTGTAGGTGTGTTGTGAATTCTGAATATGATAAGTTCTGAATGATTGAAATTGCTCAGTTGAGAGTAATTGCTCAATTGATGAGTTGATGATCCCCTGATGTCAATGAGACGTGAGATTATCGTCGTTGTTGACGTTGTTGTCTCAATCATGATTCATAGATTTATTTATATTGCTGGAATTGTAGACACCTTGATCCCATGAAGTGTGACAGTTGATGGAATCAAAGAGTGGAGAGCTGGAAATAGTGTTTGAAACTAGTTGCTCATCGTGCAGAGACTTGGTTGATTTTCCACCCACTACTTTGTTAACTCCTTCAACTGATTGCACGACTTGCTCACATTCCATCGTGTGTTTGAACACACGTGCCGTAGACCTCCAGACCAAAACCCTAGTTGATATCCCCCCAAGTGACACGATTGACGTCTCGTGGTTAGTTTAGTCAGTTGCTGACTTCGTGATATCATGGGACGATGAGTCCATGTATTTACTGAGTTGAACACGATTTTGTAAAAATGTCCTAAAACTCATGAATTGAACGTGGGCATGATCCTCACGTTGATAGTTGATGCGAGCAAGTATTGATCATTCGATGATTTGCTGAATATTGATAGTTAAACCAATATTCTCTGATTTGAGCAAGTATTGCTTATCTTAGCAAGTGTTGCTAATCTCATGAATTATTAACAGCGTGACCAAAATAAAATATTAATTAAAATACTGGTAGTTGAACCGAGTATAATTAATAATAATATTGATCATGAGATCGTCATAAATTTATTAGTGTTTGAATCTGGATTTATAATCCTTGGACTCAGAAACCCTAATTTGATCAATTGATGAACACTTCATGGTTTGTTAGGAATTGAACCATGGAACGAAGGAAGGATTGGTTTCATGAGACCATGGATCAATCATGTAACACCCATATGCTCACGTGAGAAAATACCAAAACCTCTTGAAGAGTTGGTGACTTGTTGATGAAAGAATGATTAAATGCTGGTTTAATCATTTATTCTAATTACTGCTGGGTTCAGTATTAAGTGATAAAACCTAATTAATTATGAAGAAGTGGAGGACTGACCAAGGGGTCATGAAACCGGCCCTGGGTGGTCACGGGATCAAGTGTTGATCGTTCCATGAAGTTCCAAGTCGTTTGGAAGAGTTTTGGACCTAATACGTGCAATTGCGCAAATCAGGTCAAATTATGAACATATGTAAGACCGGCTCATTGGGAGCCAAAGAGCCACCCTTGGTCGGTCAAGGTTTTATGCTCATGCCCCCAAAGTGTTCGTATCTCAGTTCTGAGAATTTTGATATTTTTAGATGTGCGTTTGAGCAATCATTTTAGAAAATATGAAGAAACCAGTTTTTTTTTATATATAAAACCGTCAAAACTTCATGAGATGAAGGAAAAATAATGAAAAAGTGAAAGAATTATTAAGTGTGGGACCATCCATGGCCAAGGCATGGCCGGACGGCCAGGGGCCAATCCCACACGTTTTTCCAAAATTTTCACAAAATTTTCATGATTTTAGGGAAATATGATAAAATCAAGGAGTTTTGCTAAAATTAAAGAGTTTTGTTCAAATCAAGGAGTTTCCATGAGATGAGGGAAATATAAAAAATAATAATAATAAAATAAGGGACGTGTAGGAACGGATTCGAGCATGGTTGGACGGCCAGGGCCCGGTCCCGTGCATTTTCCCTAATTTTATTTATTATTTCACAATTTAAAAGAAATTTCATAATTTGAAGGAAATATCATGAAATCAAGGAATTTCATGGGATTATGAAAACATGAAAAATATAACAATAATAAAAAGGGACGTGTGGGGCCATATAGGGTTTGGCCGACCGGCTATGTCCCGTGCACACGGTTTTCCTTATTTTTTATTATTTTTTATGGGACCAAGGAAATATCATGAGATTAAGGAGTTTTCAGGAAATTAGGGAAATAATAATAAAATAATGAGAAACCATGAGGTGTGGGGCCGTCTGGGACCAAGGCATGGCCGGTTGGCCAATGGTCATGCCCCAAAATATTCTTCCCTAATTTTATATTATTTCTTTGGTGTGAAAGAAACACCATGAAACTGAGGAGTTTCCTCAAAACGAAGGATATTTGTTCAAATGAAAGAATTTTCATGAACTCAAGGAAAATAAAAAAAAATATGATAAAAATATGAAACTGGCGTGGGATTGACCATGGCACGGTCGGCCGGTCAGTGGGCCCATGCTCCCAGCTCTTTGGTCAATTTTTAATTATTTATTATTTTCTTTCCTATTTTGCATAGGTTCATCGTCTCGTCGTATTTTGAAATACTCGTTCGTGCTGTGATTGTTAGTGCATCGTCGTTGAGTACACTTTCACCATTTAAATTAGGGCTTACTCAGAGGTAGCTTAGACGTCCGTGCGTTGAATATTTATTACTAACCCATGGATTTCTGCTGGGAAGAACCATGGTTTGCAGTAATGAAATATCTGCGAAAATATTTAAATATTTTCGGAAATTCTGTGGATGAATCCAAGAATTTAGGAATAATTAACTTATGGCTTTATACTAGCAGAGCAAGCTGTCTAGGAACATTAATTATTCCGATATGAGCTTGCTGGAGCTTCATATCCTTTATATAGTCAGGGTAAACTCGTTGTTTGTATCCTGAAGACGTTATCGCTCTATACTAGCAGAGCAAGCTGTCTAGGAGCCGTCCATCCCGTGATATTATATAGAAATAATTACTGAAGTGTTTAGTATTCATGAGATATGTTGTTGTCTAGCCGTGAGACCACATATCTACATGTACTCTGAGAGAAAGTATTCTCAATCAGAGGATTCGATGAGAGACCCGTGTCTCAGTACTCACGTCTGATTGCTGGATCAGAGGTTCGTATAATTACGGGTTTTCGATTTTAGACTTTTTCGAAAATCCACCATCTACATTAAGTCCCCTGCTTAGTGAGGAAATCCGTGTTCCTCACTCACCATTGAATGGTGATTTTCCGGTCATAAACAATACAAGTAATTGAATTTAGTCGTAAGTTAAGATGTTACCGGACTTCGATAGTACGAGCAAATCATGACTTGAATGAAGATCTCAGTAGCACGATAGAGCATCATTTGATGAGCATAAATTGGTGTTGAACCGCTAATTCGGACAACGGGTCCTTGGTCGTTTAGGATTCGCGAGCCGGGCCCAATAAGGATTTCCTTAGAAAATTAGGTTTTGGAAATAAAATTTGATATAAAAGAAATTGTTTCTATTTTTTATTTTTCCATGACCATAGCTTTGATCCTTTGATCACCTTTACGGCCGTACACATGAGAGGGAGAAAATTTTCACGTCGGAGTTCCAGCGCCGCCGATCGCACCGCCACCGTCCGGCCAGTTTCCAGCCGGCGCCGACCAAGTAAGTGCGTTTTTTTTTGATGTTTGCTGATGTTCATGAGTTCTATGGGTTGTTCACATATTGATCATGATAAAATTATATACATGTGCATATATGAGCGAGGGTTTCGTCGAAAACCCACGTTTTTGAAAACGTATGTTCGTTTAATCATTAGTCTTGAAAACTAATAATAATCCCTGATTTAGGAGAGATTTTTCTTCATATATGAATATTTAAGTCCAGTGATAAAACTATGTTTATGAGCTTTCATGTGAACCAAAGTTTTATCATGAAAAAAGTGAATTTTCATAAAACCGAAATAAACCTTTGTTTTAAGGAATGACAATGATACGAAGAAAAGTTTTTCTTCTTTATATATATATATATATATATATGGACTTGTGTCTAGTGATAAAATTTTGTGTATGAGCATTCATGTAAACCAAAACTTTATCTTATGATGTGTGAGTTTTCACAAGATCGAAATAAACCTTCGTTTCAAATACGTACGACGATACGAAGGAAAAGAATTTTTATAAAACCATGGTCTATTCATGGATATTTTTTTTTGAAACCGTGGAGTGTCCACAAATTTATTTTCATGAGCCTTGCTCACATTGAAATTTTTTTATTTATTTGCGTGAGTAAATAAAACGTTTTCTTTTTATATATATATATATATATGCAAATATATATTATTTTATCTAAAATCAAAACTTGAGTTTTGTGTAATACTATTTAGAAATAAACAATTATTTATGATGAAATAATGTTTTAGTTTTCATGATTCCATGGTGAATGTTCACACAGTAGAAATATTCATGATTTTATGAAAAATCTGAGTTTTGTTCGTCTTTTGTAGGTTTCGAAGAAACGAACGAGTTTGAGGTGTTAACTCTAACATTACTAACACTATTGTTAGTGGAAGTATAAAAGGTAAGAGTTAAGAGTTACCATTAGACGCTAGTATTTCCTTGATTCTGGATGGTGTACTGAAGTAGAATGTAATGTGAATTTTTGCAGCTACTTCGTAAGATGACCAACTCCCAAGTTAACGACACTTCAAGGGATGAAATGTGTGTTGATGACGACATCTCTATAGATGAGACATGCACGGATGAAACTTCTAATGGTAAAGACGAGGACGAAGCTCCTGGGATTAAGAATGTCCCGAACATAGATGATGCATTTTTCGAGGAAGATACTCCAGGAGTTGAAAAGCATTTGAAATCTCCAGCGTATCGTATTCTGATAAATCCCAGGACTGTCACTCAGAAGAAATTCGTGACTCCTAAGATAGTTATCCGATTTTATCTTGAATGAGGAGTCTTCCTTGCATCTATCATAGAATTTAAGCTTTATCGACGACCTTTGGAGAGGTTTGCTGGATGGGCGAGGCATATGTTGGGTTTTCCTCATGTGAGGTCCATGCTCGATCAGGCGCATGTGACAAGGGCTATTCAGGCTTTTGGAGAGTTGTTCATTTTTCATGACGCAAGAAGTATTGTGGCTTTGCTTGCTTGCTGGTGCATTCCTACCCATACCTTCATATGTAGATGGGGAGAGTTCACCATTACTTTGGAAGACATGGCAGCTCTGATGCATCTCCCAATCGCGGGCAATCTCCCTAGGGATCTTTCAGATGAGGAGACCGTCGTTTCTCATATCTTGACAGCTGCAATAGAGGTAGCAAATAAGGCTGGCAGTAAAGGATGTTACGCTCTATGGTTGACACGCTGGTGTCCCAAAGACGAGGTTTCTAATAAACCTATCGACGGTATGTTACTCATTGCTGCTTTCTTATGTTTATGGTTGTCCAGAGATGTTTTTGAAGACAGTGGAAACTTTTTGAAGCTTTTCGTGATCCCCTTTGCTATTAAGATGGATCAAGGTGAGCAACTTCCGATAGGTAGTTTGTTCTTGGGCTCCTTGTATTACAACTTAGACTCTTTGGTTATATACTCCAGCGTGTCGAATAGCTTCTTGAAGATTGAATGTTATGCTAACACGATGTTTCTTCAAGGTATGATGTGGGAACAATTCAAGAATTATGCACCCATTCCACGTAATGTTTTACAAGGACCGAATACTGATGCTCGACATATTTTTCCTAAGAAAGATAATGTCAGGATCATGCGTTGGTCCACAAAGCAGCCTCCGTCTAAGGCACGCCTTATTGACGCGTTGGATGACGAATCTGAGTTCAATTTCCATCCTTGGGTGTCATTGCCTCCTTACGTTTCTCAACCGATGACCTTCAATACTGGAGAGAGCACGAGTTTGTCATCTTGTGCGGATCTGAACGATGGTGAGAGATCTTTCATGTTGAGATGCACCCCTGGTCATTTTCTATCGGTTTCGTACGGAGAACTTTCAGTGGAAGAGTATAATATTGATAGAGCAGCTCGACAAATGGGTATGGATTAGTGTGTTCCAACTATTCGGAGGAGGAATCCATCGGCTGTGCAGCTCATGACTCGCTTAGGCCATACCCATGTGGAAGGAAGTAAATATTGGTTCCCTTGCTCCAATAGATTTGCATATGTGACTCCAGGTTATGCATACTTCTGGGATGATCAATTTGAATGATTGCATGAATTCGTGTTAGTCAGTCAGCCTCCAGTAAGGAGTTGTCCCTCTGATGAGATGATCGTTGGTCGACCAATATTGAAGTATCTTTCCGGTGAAAAGCGAAAATCATCTTCAGGATGCTCTCAGGTACAATTTTTATATAATCTTCATAAAATTATAATAGTTGTATTCTGATTTCGTTATCGAAATTTACCACAGGACGGTTATAGCGTAATACCTCGAATCCGTGTAGATTTCTCAGAGACTGAGGCGGTTGTTCATGGCGGAGAAGGCAAGCATAAAGGTTATAGGATGTTACCCAATACTATAAAGTCCCTAGTGACTTGTCTGGTGAGTTGTCGATACCTCTTTCATCATGACTTCTTCTCATCCACGTAATTAGGATCTTAAAACCACCTTTGTTATTCCGTTGCAGAATTTTGCTCCATCGAGTATTGACGGTCTTCAGTTTTCCGCTTCTGGGAGAATAATTTATGACTTGAGTAATGAAGAATAAGCTGTAAGTATTTCTTCCCATATTAATTATGGCGCCTCATGAATGAAATGCTAATTTTTGGGGATATGTCCAAGAGGATGATTCCATGGATGTGGAAAATACCGGTGACACTCGTTCGAAGGATGGCAATGAAGAAAACTCACAGAGTTCAAAACCGAATGAAGGTGACAGAGTTGTCGATGTTGATGCAAGCCATTCTGGTTCCTTGAATGCTTCGGAGACCACCCAGGTAAGTATTTCTCTTGTATTTCATCCATAGAAGTATAAACTCGTTGGTCTATGAGTGAATGAATGAGAAAGTATGTGAATATATGACAAGTTTTGCAGAAAATACGTCACCAGAAAATTCAGAACTCAGCATTTTAGGAAAAATGTCATGATCCGCATATGAATCTTTAAGCCCAAGAAATTTACAAGGTTTAACAAAGAAGCTTTTTAAGTTTTGAGCACGTTCAGGGCCTGAAAAGGGCGAAATAGTGAACTTCCAGGAGACTTTCAGAACTTTTTTCAGATGTTGTGTAGTCCGAGTTTCGACCACATCTTCTTGCTCGTTCGCCCGATTGCTATGAAATTTTTACACGTTGTAGGTAACACCCATACGAAGAGAGTGGTATATAAATAAACCCTTGATTCTTCACCAATTTCTCCCAGTTCATCGCGTTGTACATGGCAGTGTAAAATCTTCTCAGGCGGGCTTGTTGTAAAACGTAATTTTGTGACTTTCACGTTATTTGCTGACATCTAGCATGTATAATGAAAGATTTTGATGATGTTAGACCACTTGTATGCCATAGTTAATTATTTATTTTGGTTTCATGCTTGGATGATCCTAATCTCATGTAATCTTCGTATTAGGTGCAAAATACCGAAGTTGAGAATGAAGGAACCCAAAATGATGAAACGAGTGACCCTGAGGCTATTGATAAGGAGGCAACTATATCTGCTCTTCAAGGTCGTGAAAGTGTTATTGATGAATTCATGGGGACTCAGATTGTTGTTGTTTCAGTAATAGAAGAATCCAGGACACCAGCAGAAAATACTGAAGAAACTGTTGCCTTGATTGTAGAAGTTGCTCCAATAGTTGAAAACCGTATAATCGTGTATGAATACCCAAGTGCAGGAGTTTCTTTTGATCCTCCATTCGATGCCTCACTTCAGTATCATGAGTTAGTTGGTGGATTCAACGTTCCCATTGGATATGTGGGTTTGTACAAGAAAATATGGGAGAAATTTGGCCATATAATTGTCGACAGGAATCCTGGGCGTGCTTATGCTTTAACAATGTAGGTAAGTGTTCTCTTGCGTGTTGTAAGTGACATATGCACTAGAGCCGGAAATGCCGTAACCCCATATGTACTCTTTGATTGGGAGTTCAACTTGGAGAATTCTGAGAGATTTGGCTTCAATGTGAAGTGGCTTCGTAAGAAGATGAATGCTATTAAGGATTCATGTGAAAATGACATACCCTTTCCCAATGATGTTGTGATGGAGAAGGAATACAAGATTTCCAGGATGACTGAAGAGCTGAACAAGGAGAAGGCGGCTTTACAGGCTTTGAAGGATGCATAGGCGCAAAAATCTTTCTTCGCTGATTTCTTTGATTCATTTTCCATAATCTCTTGAACTTATGAATTTCTGAGAGATGTGAGGTTTTATTTGGGTTTTGATATCATGGTTTTGGATTGGTACATGGTTAAGGATTTTCTTTTGGACTTGATAGAGATTTTCTTTTAAGAAATATGATCTGAATTTTTGATAAATTGCCGAATTCAAATACTGATTGCAAGTATTGCAAACGTTTGGGAGGAATTGAAATACAATGAAAGAAAATCCTAAAATGCCAAATCCAGACGTCATGAATGCTTAAACGCACAGTACCTCAAATGCCCAATAATCTCAAAAAAATGCCTTAAGCCAATTTTCGTGAATTACTGGTAAGGTTCATTCATCCGTGTTGATCAGCTTGTAGTATCCTCCGGTGATGGACTTAGCGATCATAAATAGTCCTTCCCAATTATAGCTTCTTGCAGAATGGAGATCCTGTTTAGTTTCTTTGAGAACCAAATCCCCTTCCTTGAACTTGTTTGGCTTTATGGTCCTTGCCTTGAATATTTTGTGTTGACTCCATGGTTGGGGCACATATGGACACTGGTGTAGAGGAGGATATCCAGCATACTGTCTGTCGTGTTTTTCTTGGTCTTCAGCAATAAATTTCTTCATGGGATGATCAACATGGATACACGCTGAACCCGTCCATTGGGTGTAATATTTTTGAGGTGAAGTTACCCATTCATAACTCTTGGAAATTTCTAAACTGTTCATGGGGAGAAGTCCCTGGACCAAAGTAGCATATTTGAACATCCGTAATATTGGAGCATGAAGAGGAATAAGACTTTCCTGAGCTCTAAACCTTTCGACAAAGGCATGTGGACTCTCTCCAGGTTCTTGTGCAAGTCTCATCAAGGTTTCAACTTCCTTTATATGTTGAAATGGTGGGGCGTTCTCCTCTTCTTCTTCTGACTCGGATTCTCTGTCAGTAGTAGAGTGTGATGAAGACATGAAGGTCAGTCTTCTAGTATGGATCCAAGTCCTTCCAAGGATCATGTCATATCCAGGGTCTTCCCGGATTATGTAAAACTTGGTCTCAGTGCATACCGAACTTTCTGTAACTTTGAGATTGATGAAGCCATATACATTCCAGGAAATTCCTTCATGATCTCTAATTGATGTGGGAGCGTGAGTAGCCTCTTGTCGAGTAATGACGGCAGCCCTAAGGGTCTTCAAAGGAATGATGTTGACAGCAGTACCAATATCAACAAATTCCCTTTTAAATACGTTTCCTTTGATGTGCATTGTGGTGAGCAGTCCCCAGTCATATATTTATTTTCCAGGGGCTAAAGGTTCAGGAGGTACATCTGAAATCAGCAGGCGTTTCCCAGAAACTATGTGATTCAAAGCCGTAAACATATCTCCCCTTTGCGCTTTCGATAGAAAGAGAAATTCGCAGACATGCTCTATTAATGACTGAACTGCTTCCTTGATTGGTGCTTCGGAAATAGAGAAAGTCCTGACAGGAAGGGGATCTCTGTGCACTCCTTCGGCTCTAATATTAAGTTCTCCTGACTTGACCTTTTATTTAAATATGCGCTTGAAAGTCTTGCAATCGCTTGTGGGATGGCTGACAAACCGATGGAAGCGATAGTACCGAGGATTTTCCATGGCCTCTTCAGTTGGTTCCTTCCTGACATATGGCAATTTTATTGCACCGTCTTGATCCAGGCTTCCAGCAATTCGATGACTTCTTCAATGGAGCAGGGAAAGTCAGGTGCTTCTGGATCCTCTGTATGCTGAGGAGAAGTTTGCACATTATCCTTATTTTGTGCCTTTGAAGGGGTGAAAAAAGTATGCTTGTGATGTGGCTCAGCTTTCCGTTTGCTCCCTTCCGTGACAACATTTGTGGAAGGTTGTAGATTGTACTGCTTGTTGACCAGACGTCTGCTTTCTCGAGTGTCTCGTGCTTCTTCAGTCTTTGTGGATTTTGCTCTTTCTAACAGAGCAGGTGCAGTGGTTTCCGACCTCTTCGCTGCTTCGTGAGCTCTGAGAAAGTCTGGAATCGGAGATTCTCCAGTAGAGCTCTGTAGACCGGGAGCATGCCGTTGATGCATAAGTCCACTAGCTGTTGTTCTGTGACGCTCGGATGATGACAGTCCAAGGCTTAGACTCTGAATCTTTTCACAAAGTCATTGGGATTTTCACCGGCCCTCTGAAACATCCTTCCAAGGTCAGAGAGAGTGACTTGTTCTGACACAAAGAAATACTTCCTATAGAAGGCGTTAATTATTTCTCCCCAATTGTTGATGGTTCCAGGTGCAATATTGTTGTACCAGGTATACGCCCTGCCTTTTAAAGATTTTGAAAATTCCTTGAGGAAAAAAACGTGGTTATGTTCATGCTCTCCCAAGGCTTCAAGGAAACGAGAGACGTGTTCCCGAGCATTGTCGGTTTCATCATATAGAGTGAAAGTTGGGGAGACATAACCTTTTGGAAGGGGAATCATCTGCGTAGCAGCAGGATAAGGATGTTGGTGATGATGGACATGTGATGTCTTGTCTTTTCCATGATTCTCCAGAAGGCGCTCCAAGTCTTCTCGAGTGATGAAATTCGATGATTCTTTCGTTGACGAATTGCTTGCAGCTTTGTTAGTTTCGTCGTCATCTACTGTGTGAATTGAAATTACCTCAGGATCAGCAGCGTCTGAGAACTTCTCCTTTTCTTTCCCTTTCTCTTGAGTTTTCTCTGACAATTTATCAGTAAGAGTCTTCAGATGATCAAATAGATTCTGCTGTGCTGCGGCCATATCCGTCTGATTCTTTGTAAGAGTTTCTTGCGCTTTGTTGAGATCGGAAATGGTAGGTGGTGGATTTCCTCTGACTTCTTCGGGATGTTGTCCGAACAGAGGATAACTTTCCACATTAGTCTGAGGAAGATTATCGTCAGTGCCGTCGATGTTAGTGGCCGGAACAGTTTCTGGGATATCTTCATTATTGATAGTGCTAGCAATGTTTGCGTTAGGATTTGTAACTGATCCCGACCTAAGACCGACCATCTTGATGAATTTGAAATTGCAACCGAGAGATTAATCTCCCACTGTGGTCGCCAATCTGTAGATGGGGAAAAATGATTTGCTGGTTTTTAAGGAATTGAGGAGACGACCATATGAAGGATACTCCTTGAACCGAGTGAAATGTTCAACCTCACATAGATACACTGCAAGAAGGGGGTGCTTTGAATTCGAGAGATCAATCTGTAGTACTCCAGCCTAAACCAAGACAATGACTATTCCATAGTAAATTCGGTCACAAGAGAGGATGGGTTGATCTGTAGGAGGGAAGCTGAGAAATGTGTGCAATCAATGGTAATCAAATATTGTAGGTGTGTTGTGAATTATGAATATGATAAGTTCTGAATGATTGAAATTGCTCAATTGATGAGTTGATGATCCCGTGATGTCAATGAGACGTGAGATTCTCGTCGTTGTTGACGTTGTTGTTTCAATCATGATTCGGAGACTTATTTATATTCCTGGAATTGTAGACTCCATGATCCCATGAAGTGTGACAGTTGATGGAATCAAAGAGTGCAGAGATGGAAATAGTGTTTGAAACCAGTTGATCATCGTGCGGAGACTTGGTTGATTTTCCACCCACTACTTTGTTAACTCCTTCAACTGATAGCACAACTTGATCACATTCCATCGTGTGTTTGAACACACGTGCCTTAGACTGCCAGCCAAAACCCTAGTTTATATCCCCCAAGTGACACGATTGACGTCTCGTGGTTAGTTTAGTCAGTTGCTGACTTCGTGATATCATGGGACGATGAGTCCATGTATTTACTAAGTTGAACATGATTTTGTAAAAATGTCCTAAACTCATGGATTGAACGTGGGCATGATCCTCACGTTGATAGTTGAGGCGAGAAAGTATTGCTCATTCGATGATTTGCTGAATATTGATAGTTGAACCAATATTCTCTGATTTGAGCAAGTATTGCTTATCTGAGCAAGTGTTGCTCATCTGATGAATTATTGACAGCGTGACCAAAATAAAATATTAATTAAGATACTGGTAGTTGAACCGAGTATAATTAATAAGAATATTGATCATGAGATCTTCATAAATTTATTAGTGCTTGAATCTGGAATTATAATCCTTGGACTCAAAAACCCTAATTTGATCAATTGATGACCACTTCATGGTTTGTTAGGAATTGAACCATGGAACGAAGGAAGGATTGGTTTCACGAGACCGTGGGTCAATCATGTAACACCCATATGCTCACGTGAGAAAACACCAAGACCTCTTGAAGAGTTGGTGACTTGTTGATGAAAGAATGATTAAATGTTGGTTTAATCATTTATTCGAATTACTGCTGGGTTCAGTATTAGGTGATAAAACCTAATTAATTATGAAGAAGTGGAGGACCGACCAAGGTGTCATGAAACCGGCCCTGGGTGGTCACGGGATCAAGTTTTGATCGTTCCATGAAGTTCCAAGTCGTTTGGAAGAGTTTTGGACCTAATACGTGCAATTGCGCAAATTAGGTCAAATTGTGAACATATGTAAGACCGGCTCATTTATACCCAAAGAGCCAACCTTAGTCGGTCAAGGAAACATGCACATGTCCCCAAAGTGTTCGTATCTCAGTTCTGAGAATTTTGATATTTTCAGATGTGCGTTTGAGCAATCATTTTAGAAAATATGAAGAAACCAGTTTTTTTTATAAAATCGTCAAAACTTCATGAGATGAAGGAAAAATAATGAAAAAGCGAAAGAGTTATGAAGTGTGGGACCATGCATGTCCAGACGGCCATGGGCCAATCCCACACGTTTTTCCAAAATTTTCATAATATTTTCATGATTTTAAGGAAATATGATAAAATCAAGGAGTTTTGCTAAAATTAAAGAGTTTTGTTCAAATCAAGGAGTTTCCATGAGATGAGGGAAACATAAAAAATAATAATAATAAAATAAGGGACGTGTGGGACCGGCTTGGAGCATGGTTGGCCGGCCAGGGCCCGGTCCCGTGCGTTTTCCCTAATTTTATGTATTATTTCACAATTTAAAGGAAATTTCATAATTTGAAGGAAATTTCATAATGTGAAGGAAATATCATGAAATCAAGGAATTTCATGGGATTATGAAAACATGAAAAATATAACAATATGTAGATGGTGGATTTTCGACAAAGGCTAAAATCATAAACCCATAATTATGCAAACCTCTGATCCAGCAATCAGACGTGAATATCGAGACACGGGTCTCTCATTGAATCCTATGATTGAGAATACTTTCTCTGAGAGTGCATATAGATATGTAGTCTCACAGCTGGACAACGCCATATCTCACAAGTAGTACTGAGCACTTCAGTAATTATTTCTATTACGGGATGGACAACTCCCAAACAACTTGCTCTGCTAGTATAGAGTGATGATGTTTTCAGGATGCAAAAAACGAGTTTACCCTGGCTATGTAAAAGATATGAAGCTCCAGCAAGTTCATATCAGAATAATTAATGCTCCTAGACAGCTTGCTCTGCTAGTATAAAGTCATAAATTAATTATTCCTAAATTCTTGAATTAATCCGCAGAATTTCTGAAAATATTCAAATATTTTCGCAAAATATTTCATTACGCAAACCATGGTTCTTCCCAGAAGAAATCCATGGATTAATAATAAATATTGGACGCACGGGCATCAGAGCTGCCTTCTGAGCGAGCTCTATCTCAAACTTAAATTCTTGGATTCGTCCGCAAAATTTCTGAAAATATTCAAATATTTTCGCAAAATATTTCATTACGCAAACCATGGTTCTTCCCAGCAGAAATCCATGGATTAGTAATAAATATTGACGACGAGCATCGAGAGTCGCTTTGAGCGAGCCTTGTCTCAAACTTAAATTCTTGGATTCGTCCGCTGAATTTCTGAAAATATTCAAATATTTTCGCAAAATATTTCATTATGCAAACCATGGTTCTTCCCAGCAGAAATCCATGGATTAGTAATAAATATTGGATGCACGGGCATCAGAGCTGCCTTCTGAGCGAGCCTTGTCTCAAACTTAAATTCTTGGATTCGTCCGCAGAATTTCTGAAAATATGCAAATATTTTCGCAAAATATTTCATTACGCAAACCATGGTTCTTCCCAGCAGAAATCCATGGATTAGTAATAAATATTGGACGCACGGGCATCAGAGCTGCTTTCTGAGCGAGCCCTATCTCAAATGGTGCAAGTGTATTCAACAATGATACATTAATAACCACCGCACGAATGAGTATTTCAAAATACGATAAAACGATGAACCTATGCAAAATAGGATGAAAAATAACAAATAAATAAAAATTGACCTAGGCGTTGGGAGCATGGACCCACTGACCGTCCAACTGTGCCGTGGTCAATCCCTCGTCAGTTTCATATTTTTATCATATTTTTGTTGTTTTCCCTGAGTTTATGAAAACCCTTTCATTTGAACGAATATCCTTTATTTTGAGGAAACTCCTCAATTTCATGATGCTTCCTTCGCGCGGAGAAAATAATATAAAATTAGGGGAAAAACGTGATGGGGCGTGAGCATTGGCCAACCGGCCATGCTTTGGTCCCATCCGGCCCCACACCTCATGATTCCTCATTATTTTATTATTATTTCCCTAATTTCATGAAAACTCCTTAATCTCATGATATTTCCTTGGTCCCATGAAAAATAATGAAAATTAGGAAAACCCGTGTGCACGGGCCATGGCCGGTCGGCCAAACCCTAGATGGCTCACACGTCCCACTCTTTTTAGCATATTTTTCATGTTTTCATAATCCCATGAAAATTCCTTGATTTCATGATATTTCCTTCAAATTATGAAAATTCCTTCAAATCATGAAATAATGCATAAAACAGGGAAAACGCATGGGACCGGGCCCTGGCCGGCCAGTCATGCTCCAAGCCGGTCCCACACACCTATATGTCCCTTATTTTATTATTTATGATTTTTTATGTTTCTCTCATCTCATGGAAACTCCTTGATTTCAACAAAACTCTTTAATTTTAGCAAAACTCCATCGTTTTATCATATTTCCCTAAAATCATGAAAAATATTACAAAATTATGGAAAACATGTGGGATGGCTCTCTTGGCTGGCCAGCCTTGACCACGGTCATGATTGGTCCCACACTCCATAATATTTCCACTTTTCATTATTTTCCTTCATCCGATGAAGTTTTGACGGTTTTATCAGAAAACCCTAATTTTGTCATATTATCTCAAATGGTCGCTCAAATGAGCATCAGAAAATATCAAAATTCTCAGGACTAAAACACGGACGACTCAACGATGAAAGCATGTTATCTTGATCGAACAGGGTTAGCTTTTGGCTTGCAATGAACTAGTCCCACGTGTTTCTCACAATCTGACCTAATTTGCACAATTGCGCGTATTGGGTCCTAAACTCTCCGAATAATTTCAGAATTTGACGGAGCGATCATCATTTGATCCCGTGACCACCTAGGGACGGTTTCATGACCCCTTAGTCGGTCCCTCACCTTTTCATAATTAATTAGGTTTTATCACCTAATGATGAACCCAGTAGTAATTCAGTAAATGATTAAACCAGCATTTAATCATTCTTTCATTAACTCACCAACTATTCAAAGAGGTCTTGGTTGTTGATCACGTGAGCATATGAGAATTTCATGGTTGATCCACGGTCCCATGAAGCTAGTTCTCCTTCATTCCATGGTTAATTTTCAAATAAACCATCAATTGATCAAACTAGGGTTTCTGAATCCAAGGATTATGATTCCAGATTCAAACACTAATAATTTTGCAACAATCTCATGATCAATATTCTTATTAATTATGCTCGGTTCAATTACCAGCGCTTTAATTAATATTTTATTTTGGTCACGCTGCCAATAATTCATCAAACGAGCAACACTTGCTCAGATGAGCAATATTTACTCAAATCAAGGAATATTGGTTCAACTATCAATATTCAACAAATTATCGAGCAACACTCGCTCACCTCAATGTGAGGATTCCACCACTGTCTCAGCAGACACATTTGATTCATGAGTTGCAGAACATTTCACAAAATCATGTTTAACTCAGCAAATACGTGGACTCATTGTCCCACGAAGTCATGAAATCAACAACTGACTAAATTAACCACGAGATATCAATCGTGTCACTTGGGGGGATATCAACTAGGGTTTTGGTCTGGCAGTCTACGACACGTGTGTTCAAACACACGATGGAATGTGAGCAAGTCGTGCAATCATTTGAAGGAATCAGCAAAGTAGTGGGTGGAAAATTAACCAAGTCTTCGCACGATGAGTAATTGGTTTAACACGATTTCCCACTTCCCCACTCTTTGATTCCAGCAAACTGTCACACTTCATGGGATCATGGTGTTTTCATCTCCGGCATTATATAATGTCTCTGAATCCTGATTGAAAAAAAACATTCGAAGAGTTTTCAAACATTCGAACAACAATCGGCTGAACGAGAAATTTCTCACCAAAGTTCATACAGGCGCTCTTTTGTCTACACGAACTCACAGAAATTACTCTCAATCAGGAAAAATTCAATCATTCAGAGCATTTCACGCTGAATTCATAACACACCTACAATCTCAGATCATCATTGATCTCACATATTTCTCAGCTTCCCTCCTACAGATCAACCCATCCTCTCTTGTGACCGAATTTACTCTGGAACGACCATTGTCTTGGTTTAGGCCGAAGTACTACAGATTGGTCTCTCGAACTTAAAGCACCCCCTTCATAGCGGTGCATCTGTGTGAGGTTGAACATTTTTCTTGGTTCAAGGAATCTCCTCCGCACGGTCGTCCTCAATTCCGCAAAAACCAACAAATCATTTTTCCCCATCTACACAATAATAAAAAGGGACGTGTGGGGCCATCTAGGGTTTGGACGACCGGCTATGGCCCGTGCACACGGTTTTCCTAATTTTATATTATTTTTATGGGACCAAGGAAATATCATGAGATTAAGGAGTTTTCATGAAATTAGGGAAATAATAATAAAATAATGAGGAACCATGAGGTGTGGGGCCGGCTGGGACCAAGGCATGGCCGGTTGGCCAATGGTCACGCCCCATAATATTCTTCCCTAATTTTATATTAGTTCTTTGGTGTGAAAGAAACACCATGAAACTGAGGAGTTTCCTCAAAACGAAGGATATTTGTTCAAATGAAAGAATTTTCATGAACTCAAGGAAAATAACAAAAAATATGATAAAAATATAAAACTGGCGTGGTATTGACCACGGCACGGTCAGCCGGTCAGTGGGCCCATGCTCCCAGCGTCTTGGTTAATTTTTAATTATTTTCTTTCCTATTTTGCATTGGTTCATCGTCTCGTCGTATTTTGAAATACTCGTTTGTGCGGTGATTGTTATTGCATCGTCGTTGATCACACTTTTACCATTTAAATCGGGGCTTACTCAGAGGTAGCTCAGACGCCCGTGTGTTGAATATTTATTACTAACCCATGGATTTCTACTGGGAAGAACCATGGTTTGCAGTAATGAAATATCTGCGAAAATATTTGAATATTTTCGGAAATTCTGTGGATGAATCCAAGAATTTAGGAATAATTAACTTATGGCTCTATACTAGCAGAGCAAGTTGTCTAGGAGCATTGATTATTCCGATATGAGCTTGCTGGAGCTTAATATAGTTTATATAGTCATGGTAAACTCATTGTTTGTATCCTGAAGACTTTATCACTTTATACTAGCAGAGCAAGCTGTCTAGGAGTCGTCCATCCAGTGATACTATATAGAAATAATTACTGAAGTGTTAGTATTCATGAGATATGTTGTTGCCTATCCGTGAGACCACATATCTACATGTACTCCGAGAGAAAGTATTCTCAATCAGAGGATTCGATGAGAGACCCGTGTCTTAGTACTCACGTATGATTGCTGGATTAGAGGTTCGTATAATTATGGGTTTACGATTTTATCCTTTTTTGAAAATCCACCATCTACAGGGCCACTTAGCGGTTTAACGGCTTGTTGCACGTGCTAAGTTTAGTCATTTTATTTTCTAGATTAGATTTGCTCGAGGACTAGAAAATAATAAGTTTGGGGGTATTTGATAGACACATTTTTGTGTCTGAATTGTCCTCAATGTCTCTATTGTTAGTGCTTGATTTTTGTACTTATTTTGGTGTTTTTATGTTTGTGTAGGTGTTTTTAGAGGGATACACTTGTATGGAAAAAGTTGCTCAAAAAGTGCTATTTGGACCCCAGGAGAAAAGTACTAAAGGTACCATCATGTTGGTTAAGGGGCACCTCAAGGCACACAAGTTGTTAAAGGCGCTCGTGTTTGGGATCTGGGCACCTCGCCCTTTCTTCTTCGTTTGAATTTGCTTTTGGCAGGAAATTGGAGTTTGTATCTGCGTAACTTTCAGGGCAAGATTGGACATGAGTTTTGCCGAGTTTCTCTCGGATTTATCTTGGAAACCCTGTTTCACAAAAACAGGGAAGGTAATTGATTCATGCACGTAAACAAGGGAAGATTTGGATTGATTCTCGTAAAACAGGGGTGTATTCACTCTCGTGAATGGCCGAGATTTTCAAGGGATTTTGTCACAGAATCAAGTGGGAATATCCTGTGTTATCACAACAAGATTGGTAAGTTTCTCAATTTCGGAAAAAAAGGAGTGCCACGCAGACTATCGAGTAAACAGAGATCATGAGAATATATCTGTTCATCTTATACTGTCCCGTGCTTACATGAAGTTGGTTGTGGATATACACAAGTTTTGGCAAAATCTCAGCGTGTTTGGACCGTGAAGGAAACATGTTGGAGAGTCTCAGCTGAAGAAAACGCGTGAAAGATAAATAAAGGTGAATATTTTCCCGTAATCTGCAAAGAAGTAAGGAGTAGTAAATACAAGTTATCTTGGAGATTTATTTGAAGCTGCGACTATATAAAGGGTGCTGGGGGAGAAGAGAAGGTTTATGGAGAGTTAGGGGATGAAATAGGGGAAGAAATCAGAGTTGCAAAGATGAACCAGTTCTCCTGGTGAAGAAGAAAACGAAGAACATTAGACCATAGAAGACAATCGTATTGCTACAGTGCCAACGACACTTCATATTTATCGTTCTTTGTAATAGTTCGGTTTGTAACAAATATAATTGTTACAAACCCGGTTTTAATTGTTTTTCTCCCATTTCATTATCGTGATCACCATTTGAGCAATGAATAAATACTTTGAGTGTGTTTCCAACCTAATGAGCTAAACCCCAATACTGGGACGACCGAGGAAGCTGTTTTTCACCCATGTGGTAATTAAATTAATTCTTTTATTTACTTTTTGCACCGATTTTAAATGATTTATGATTTCTATTAATCAATTGTCATCTTGTTTGATAGTGTATGCTTGGTCTTAGGTACTTTTGATACACTATGCTTGTAATTTACAATTGATATTTTATGAAATCTATCCTTGGCAAAATATTAGAGTTGATATTTCTTTTGTTTGACCGATAAATGTCTAAGATTAATTTCTCAACCACTCGAATATGAAAAACAGTGAAATCCTGAGTCCTATTAAATTCTTCATCTTGTGACACATTTTGTATATATTTTATTTTAGTTTGTTAATTCTTGAAATCAATCTCTTCAAGTCCGAGTGAACGACAACTCTATTTACCACTATATAAAATTACATCACCTAGTCCAGTTTTGAACACCATACTGTATTAAACCGCTACAGACATTAGCCTACTACAAGTGGAATGTAGTTGATCCCTAATCAAGTCTCACACCGATTAAGGTATAGTCGCGTTCCTTACACCTCAGAATCCCAGCATGAATCTACACACTTGATTCCTTTAGCTGATCTCACCCATAACTAAGAGTTTCTATGACCCAAAGTCTAAGACTTATAAACAAATCTGTCTCCCAAAGATAAGTCTATTCTGATAGATAAATCTGTCTCCCACAGAAATACCTATGAAGTTTTGTTCCGTCCTTTGATAAATCAAGGTGAACATGAACCAATTGATAATTCAGTCTTATATTTTCAAAGAATAGCCTAGAAATGTCAATCACTTCACAATAGCTTAACTATATGGTAGTAGAAGAAGTTATTATGGAATCACAAAGAATGAGACGAAGAGCTTTGTGATTACTTTTTATATCTTACCTATTGGAGATAAATCTTGATAAAATCTTAGAGAAGATAGTACTCAATACGATAGAACAAGTAAGATCATTACACACAACTACAGAGAAAATAGTTGGGTCTGGCTTCATGAATCCCAAATGAAGTATTCAAGTTGTTAACCAAGAATGGTTTTGGAAAAACCTAGGTTAAAGGAGAATCGATTCTAGCCGCAACTAGGACACAGGAAAGTGTCGGGATTAGGTTTTCCAATTTCTAAAGTTCTCCCTTATATAGCCTTTCAAATCAGGGTTTGCTTACAATCAAAGCTTGGTTAGCTTAGAAACAAAGCATTCAATATTCACAGTTAGATGAAATCATGATTTAAGATTCAAGCTAAGTTTGCTTAAAATGAAAGCAATATCTCTCCACCGTTAGATGGTCTTAGCTTGTTACACACAAATGAAATATACCTTCATTTAGATATGAATAACCGTACCTAAACGTGTATATTGAGTTGGCTCAACAATAATTAACCGAAGTCAGCCACATGAACACTATTGTATTAACCACATTCATCTAACACTTCTAGATCAAATATGATGATCAATCAATCATGAAAATAATCAAATGAATCTAATTGTGTTACTCATAGTTTTTTTAATTATTTATATCTCATAGCAGTATACAAGACACAATTAAAACGAAATCGGATTTGATTCATGATTGAACAAAGTACTTATACAAGAATCAATTCATGAACTTTAAGCCACGGTTTCCAAAGATTGCATTCTTTAATTTATAAATATATTTGTTTATGAGTATGAAATCATACTTTACCGATTTTAGAACTTTAACCACTAAGTTGGCAAATGGGTACGTAAACTTAAGTTCTGGACTTTCGTCTTGTCCAGCTTTTTGCAAACGTGTACACATACTGTTGTCCCGGACCTTAACTCATGTAGAACCGTTCGCATACTAGTATGCAAACTTAGTTCCCAGACTTTAATAGTTAAAACCGTTCGCATACTGGTATGCAAACTTGGTTTCCGGACCTGAATCATACCACAACAGTTTGCATACTGGTATGCATACTGTGTTGTATCCAGACAAATGTTAATTGTTCTAAACTCCCATTTTAATCATTGAAACATCCTTAGAAGACGACAATGACTATCTTACACATACCATTAGCTTGTAAGTAATTTTCAAGTGATCAAATGATCAATACAAAATATTCCAAGTTGACATCAAATGACTGTCTCACACAAATCATGTAAGATGTTTCAAGGCAATTTTCACATGATCTTTTTTTAACTTATTATTTGGTTTCCAACAAATAAATTGTTTCTAACTAAACTCATTAAGAATGATGATGGATGTAGCTAAAGCAAAAAGCTTTCAACACATATTTCAAGAAATAAATAATCGAGTTAAACTCAACTCAAAATATCAAATGTGTATAATATAAAAGTTTATATATCTATATGACTTAGTCTCATTAGGAGATAGAATACAATAGACTTCTAAGTGATAGATAAGTTTAGTCTCCACATACCTTTTGTTGATGAAGTTCCTCTAAGATCTCCTTTGTAGATCTTCGTCTTTAATCGATGAACGCCGTGAAGTCTAAAGCTCAACTACTCATTCGATCATAATCCGAGACATAGCTATAAGTAGACTAGAAATCAAGACTTATAGTTTTGATCACCTAAACTTGACAAACAAGCTTGAGATAGCAACGCTTGCGAGTTCGTTTGAGCAGTGCTCTAACAATGTCCCACTTTGTCAATTTTAGTGACAAAACTATCAATACATATGGATTAAAAAATAAATAAACTTTTTATCAATCTGTATAAAAAAACTCCAATATAATTCCAAGAAAATCAACTAGATAGTCAGACTCAATCAATGGAAATATATCCAAGAGTTGTATCTCTGTTTCATAATGTAATCATCAAATCAAACAGATAGAATCCGTGAGCCTGATTATTATGTGAAACAACTTGAATGGTACCAAATACCAATGTTCAAGTGTCAATCAATATAATCAACAACCAAAGGTTGGATTCTCTAATTCATTGAACTACGCACAACCTGTGATATTTCTATTATATAATAAAATATAATGCGGAAAAGAAATAACACAGACACCAGAGATTTTGCTAACAAGGAAACCACAAATGCAGAAAACCCCGGGACCTAGTCCATATTTGAACACCACACTATATTAAGCCGCTACAGACACTAGCCTACTCCAAGTTAACTTCAGACTGGAATGTAGTTGAGCCCTAACCAATCTCGCACTGATCAAGGTACAGTTGCGCTCCTTATGTCTCTGAATCCTAACATGACTATGCATTTGACTCCCTTAACTGATCTCACCCATAACTAAGAGTTGCTACGACCCAAAGTTTAAGACTTGATAAAAAAAATTGTCTCACACAGAAAAGTCTATTGTATAGATAAATATGTCTCCCACAGATAAACCTATGAGTTTTGTTCCGTCTTTTGATAAATCAATGTGAATAGGAACCAATTGATATACTAGACATATATTCCTGAGAATATCCTAGAAATATCAATCACTTCATAATAATCTTAATTGTATGGTAGAGAAACAAGATATTGTGGAATCACAAATGATGAGACGAAGATGTTTGTGATTACTTTTTATCTTGCTTACTATCGGAGAATAAATATCGAGCCAATCTTAGAGAAGATAGTACTCAATGCGATTGGAAAATTCAAGATAAGATCACGCAACTATAGAGAGAATAGTTGGGTCTGGCTTCACAATCCCATTGAAGTCTTTAAGTCATGAACCTACAGGGTTTCGTGAAAAACCTAAGGTTAAAGGAGAATCGACTCTAGTCGCAACTAGTATCACACAGGGGGTGTGGGGATTAGGTTTCCCAGTTGCTAGAGTTCTACTTTATATAGTCTTAAAATCAAGGTTTTCAATCAATATTACCTTGGTAACAAAACATTCAATATTCACCGTTAGATCAAAACCCGATTAGACTCAAGCTAATATCTTTCAACCTTTAGATCGAACTTAGATTGTTACACACAAATGAAATGTACCTTCATTTAGATATGAGTAAACGTACCTAAATGTGTATACCTTGTTGGCTCAATAATAGTTAACCGAAGTTAGCCATATGAACACTTTCATATCAACCTTATTTATCTTGACCATAACTAGTTCAAATGAAACTAGTTTTAGAGTTGTTCAATTGTTTATATTCTCATAGAAGTATACAAGACACAATTGAAGCAAAATTGATTTTGATTCACTCAAATCATGTCATGAACATTATAGCCACGGTTTGCAAAAGATTGAATTCCTTCAAATATAAACGTATTAGTTCATAAACAAACCAATTTTAGAACATCATCCACTTGGGTATGCATATGGGTACCCGTACCTAAGTAGCCGGACCAAGTTTGGGTTTCTCCAGTATGCGAACTGGTATGCATGCTATCCAAACTCAGCAGAAAATTCTGGACCTGAACCTTAAGCCAGTACGCGTACAGATACGCATACTAGGTTCCCGGACTTCACAAACCAACCAGTACGCATACGGTTATGCATACCATGGTTCCCGGACATGGATTACATATATGAAAGTACGCATACTATGTTTAAATCCAATTGTTCTAAACTCTCATTTCAACCATTGAAACATTCTTGGAAGACGGGAATGGCTATCTCACACAAACTATTAGCTTCAAAGAATTTTTCAAGTGATTGAATGATCAATATGAAATATTCCGTGTCTACATCAAATGACTATCTCACACAAATCATGTAAGATGTTTCCAAGCGATTTTCACATGATCATCTTTTGACTTTCGTCAAGAATATAAGATAAACTTGGTTAAAGCGACCTTACATTCCCAAGAACAACAAGAGCAACCTTACTTTCACAAGAAAGAAAGGATTTAAAAGAATACTTTGATACCTAACATAATTGTTATCTACGAAGAAACAAATACGAAATTGAAACAACACTACACTGACATTCCAAGCCTTGATTGCCCAAAAGATATGAATGAGTCCAGGGGAAAAAGGCTAGAAAACTAATGAACCAAAACAATACCAGTAGACTGCCGTAAGTATTGAAATGTAGCAGTATCTAAAGGTTTGGTGAGGATATCAGACAATTGTTGTTCGAAAGGCACAAATTCCATATTGATGATACCATTTTCATAGAGATCTATAATAAAATGATATCTTATATCAATGTGCTTAGTTCTTGAGTGATCAACAAGATTCTTAGTGATACGAATCGTGCTTGAGTTATCACAAAAGATCTTCATTATTCCAGTGTCAATTCCATAATCAACAAGCATTTGTTTCATCCATAGAAGTTGAGTACAACTTGAACCTGCAGCAATGTATTCTGCTTCGCATGGATACATGGATTGTGAGTTTTGTTTCTTGTTATGATAAGCCACAATATTCAACCCAACATAGTAAAACCCCCCCGAAGTACTCTTTCTGTCTTCCACACATCTTGCCCAATCTGCGTCTAAATAGGCAGTAAAATCAGTGTTAGTATCAAAAGTATACGACAAACCATACCCGATAGTGTGTTGGATATATCGCATGATCCTCTTTGCAGCTGCAAGATGAGATTCCTTTGGATTAGCCTAAAATCTAGCACAACAACCAACACTAAAAGCAATATCAGGTCTAGTATGTGTAAGATATAAGAGGCTTCCAATGATAGATCGATAAAGCTTTTGATCCACATTTATGCCTTTCTCATCTCGATGTAGTTTACCAGTAGTGGGCATATGCGTCAGTTTTGGAGTTGACTTATCAAGACCGAACCTTGGTACAAGATCCTTAGCATATTTTTCTTGAGATAAGTAAATTCCATCCTTATGTTGTTGAATTTGTAATCCTAAAAAGACCTTTAAGTCACCAACATTGCTCATTTCAAATTCTTTGCCAAGAGAGACTTGAAAATATTTTGCAAGTTTCTTAGAAGTTGAACCATAAATGATATCATCTACATATACTTGAGCAATGACAACATCTTTCCCACTCCATTTGGTAAACAAGGTTTTATCAGCTCCATCACTCGAAAAACCTTTCCTAAGAAGAGAAGTAGTAAGTTTTTCGAACCAAGAACTAGGTGCTTTTTTTTTTAACTCATATAATGCCTTTTTGAGCTTAAGGACATGATTTGGGAATCAAGATTTTCAAAACCCTTAGGTTGAGCGATATATACCTCTTCCTTTACAGTTTCGTTTAGGAATGCTGATTTTATGTCCATTTGAAACAGATGAACCTTGAGAAAACAAACATGAGCTTATAACAACCAAAAGGACTCAAGGCGTGCCGCAGGAGCAAAGGTTTCATCAAAGTTGATACCTTCAATCTGTGAATATCCCTGAGCGACAAGTATAGCTTTATTTCTGACAATGGTGCCGAATTTATCAGGCTTGTTCTTGATTATCCATTTGGTACCAACAATATTGATATTGGATGGACAAGGTACGAGCTCCCATACATCTTGTATTTGAAATTGATTTAAATATTCATGCATTGCATTCAACCAAAAGGGATCACTAAGAGCTTCATCAATATTTCTCGGTTCTACTTGTGAAAGATAACAACCAAAATTGTAAATATTTTGAAGTTGTCCTCTTGTCTTAGCTGTAGAATCTCTTCCTCCAATAATACTGTTAGTATCATGATTCCTTTGAACCTAGATGTGTCGTGGAGGAACATATTCTTGTTCAACATGAGTAGCCTTATTAGAGCTCTTCTCCTCGTCATTAGAAATATCAGGATTAGTAACAGTTGGAACAACTTCAACTGACTTTGGGATTTCCTTGACTTTCTCAATTGTCTTAGTTGGAGGCAATTCAGCAGGAGGATTATCATGGTGAAAATTGCTTTGATCATCAATGATGACATTAGCATATTCCATCATAACTTGGGTTCTGAGATTAAGGACTCGAAAACCATGACTATCAGAAACATAGCTAAGAAAGATACCTTCATCGCTTTTAGTATCAAATTTCCCTCTCTGTTTTCGATCTTTCAGAATGTAGCACTTACTTCCGAACACTCTGAGATAATATAAGTTGGGTTTCCAACGTACCATAACTCATAAGGAGTATTTAGGGTTTTCGACCGTAGGTAGACACGGTTGGTCAAATAGCATGCTGTAAAAACAGCTTCTCCTCAAAACCTTAAAGGTAAGTTTTTGTTATGGAGCATTACCCTGGCCATTTCCTGAATGTTCTTATTCTTCCTTTCTGCAACTCTATTAGCTTGAGGAGTAATGAGTGGTGAGTATTGTTGAATAATCCCAAGTTTTTCACATAATTCGAACACCTTAGTGTCCTTGAATTCAGTTCCACGATCGCTTCTAATTTTCTTTAGTTTGCGACCTTGTTCATTATGGATTCTATTAAAAATAATCTTGAATTCATCAAGGGTTTCATTCTTATGAGCTAAAAATGCCACCCAAGTGAATCTGGTGTAATCATCTACCATAACTAAAGCATACTTCTTACCAGCAACCGTAGGTTGTTGAATTGGTCCAAAGAGATCCATATGAATTAAATCAAGTGGAGCTTTAGTGAGAATATCTCGAGATAATTTATGGTGAACTTTCGTTTGTTTACCCTTTTGACAGGCACCATAGACACCATCAATATTTTCATTGATTTTGGGAACGCCTCTAACATGTTCTTTGTTAATGATCTTAGTTAGAAGGCGATAATTGATGTGACCAAAACGCTCATGCCAAAGATGTGTAGATTCCACCTTAGTCAAATTGCAACAACTACTAAACTGAGTATCAAGAAGATAACTGTTATTTTTACCACAAGTTCACTGAAAAATTACTTTTCCAGTTTTGTCTACAATGTCACATCCATTCGCATTGAAGACAGCTTTATGGCCTTTGTCACAAATTTGACTAATAGAAATAAGATTTGCAGTCATACCTTTAACGTATACAACATCATGGATTTCAGGAACGCCAGGTAGTTTGATCGTCCCCTTCTTGATTATGTGCAACAACTCCCATCTCCAAAAGTTATGGGACCTCCTTCAAAGTCGCTTGAATTCACAAACCACGAGAGATCACCAGTCATATGTCGGCTACATCCACTGTCAAGAAACCATTGAAAATGCGATGTTGATTTTAGAGCAAAAGATCTCATGCTAACACTACTATCCCATTTAGGATTTCTTGTTAGATTTGTACACCCTTTTAGAGAAGTAAACAGTTGTTCAGCTTTCTTATAAACATTACTCGCAACCTTTAAACTTTTCCTGAAAGATGTAAATGTATGTTGAAAGTGATTGTGAGAGTCACATAACATACATGGACCAACATCTTTAATCTTATTTGAATGGTTCTGAGTTGCATCAGGTTTCACAAAGCCTAAACCTCGTTTATCCCCTGACTTGCGACAATTCTTCAGAGAAGAATTAGAGGAGTTACTCAAATCCAATGAAGAAACTTTGACAGACTTCAAATCCTTATTCTTTGCAATTTCTGCAATAAGATCAGAAATTATCTTGAACGCAAGCACTTCAGCAGGACACGCCTTTATATATGAAGAGGATCGTGTTGCTACTGAACGCCAAAATAATCAGCAATCTAATTTCATACACGTGAGGATCGAGAACTACTTCTCCAAAATTGAATCAAAGAAAACCCGGCGGGTATGCATCAGCATCAACCTCCTTATCCTCATGATATGCAAAGAGTTCTTCTTTCGAGAGGATACTTTTCTCCTTAATTTTCCATTTATGACGGAATCGGTAACGCTCATGAACACATCTCTCGGAATTTTTAGGAGAGAATGAATACAACCATGTCCTCCGCCTGAAAGAGTTTTCAAAGTCGCTTACCAGAAGAGAATACATCTGACTTTGGAAGAATGTTTCAATGAAACAATGAGCATCCAAATGATTATGTTAGAGATTCTGGATTCAGGCATTGGATTGTCATGATCCAAATGTGACTGAACAACAGTTGGTAGAGTCATGCATTAACGGTATGGTTCCCATATATCGCTTTACTGGAGAACCTGCGCTTTCAGACATTCTCCGAACTCCATGAGGCTGTGAAATGGTCAACTACAACAGCACCAGCATTGCTGGAAAGAACTAGACTCACAAAGAACGAATATGCGCACGAGACTCGAGGGAACCGATGTCTCATCAATAAATAATATAATATCGGGCCCTCTGTAAGCGTAGTGGGTGAAGGATAAAAGAGGAAATCTCCAGCAGTAGAACAACAACCCAAACATGAGGTGCCAGCACATCAGATAGCTTCACCCCTGAAGGCCGCGACTAAGACTCCCACACAACAACAAAAAACTGGAGAGGTTGCTCTAACCTTCCCGTTTTCGTTTGAAGAGGTAATCGAACCCCTAGAAACGTGGATTCAAGATGGCGTCATCAAGCTACCTCCTATCAGACATCCTCCAACAGAAGAAAAAATGGAAAATCCAAATATTTCCATTACCATAGGAGAACTCCAACTAAGCACTAAGGGAGTCCATAGAGATCCTCTTCCCGTCAGGAGCTGTATGATTTCTGGGGACTCCATCCACAAAACTGTACAGTCCATGATGGAGAATTTATGTGAGATTCTATACTTCTCTAAAGCGCAGCATCAAGACATATTTGCATCCCTCAATCGTGTTGTACCAGTCAAGCAACAATAGGTGAGCTTCCACACGCATGAAATCAGGGAGGAGCCGCTTCACAAAAAAAGAAGAAGAATAAACTCACATACGTGAGTTATCAAATACTGTCAATGTTTATGGCTGTGGCCGTCCAAGGTTCGTGCTCGTAGCTGTCACTCTTTCCTGCCAAGATCCATGGTCGTAGCCACCACTCTCCCCAGCCAAGATCCATGGTTCGTAGCCATCCAAGCTCTAGCCAACCTGTTTTGTTCCCACGAAAATACAGTCCTTTCTAATCACAGTTGCTTCCAAGAACCGTTGCTGCTCGTTTCTTGGTACCATCCAAGAGCTTCATCATAGCAACAACCACTACGGACAGAGGTAATCTGAACTTCTGCATATTTTAGTTTCCCATGGAGGAAGTAATAGAGTCACCAGTACGGAGGCAAGATGGTGATACCTTTATCATGGTCAACCCACAGACCATACAAGATAGAACCACGTAAACCACACTTGGGGACTGAGGCTCAACATAAAATCCCTTCACTGTCAAGGACCTCTTCAACTCAGAAGACACGGTTACACATGAAGTCATAACTGTGACAAGTTCACCACTCTTCAACATAAGGATATCATCACCTCCCATGGAAGGCGCCTGACCAACAAGCAGTATTTGGCTCGGCCATTCATAAGCGTTGTTATCAATGAAGAATCAAAGAGGAAAGTCACGCCTCAACAAGCTACACAGACCAACCACATCATGTTTGTCACATCACCTACTCAAAACTCAGCACCGCCTACCCAAGGCCTGCACGAAGCTGCGCATCAACAACCACATTGCCGACAAAGTCAAATTCGGTGTTTCTAGATTTCCAACTTCATACAGAAGGGGTTCATGGTATGCCATAAGTTTGGATACAATACAGGTTTATCAAGTGCGACTCCCCCCATTGATCAACAAATGACAGATCCAAAATATTGCCACTTTCCTTAATTCGTCAACCACCTTACCAGCAAATGCAATGGAAGTACACCCTTTAGGAAAGAATAAGCTTAGGATAATTACACCTGGGGACTGCCATCACGGGATACCTTCACGTTCCTCAACCAGGTTATTTCTGATATCAGCATCATCAATGTCAAAGCTTTACGAATCGTAATAATTTCTCAACATGAAGTCGTAAACATGCATCAAAGACTCCAAAAGTATGTCGCAGAGATATTTTCACATATCCGGCCACACCATCTAATCTAAAGTGTAAATGGGGACTGCTCATCACATCCCATTTCATACAACAATCCAAGATTCAAAAGATGGTCCAAAGGATATCTCTTGGAACGAAGTCCTTATAGCAATACAGAGGAAACAGAGCGCATCTCAGCTCGTTTACTCCACCCAGTAGCTCCGGAATATTTTTCCCATACAAACATCCCAAGCATATCGTTATCGCAATCAGAAGGGCATGAACGAGCCTATGAGATAAAGATTAAGAATTAACACCATTTCATTTCGGTCAATGCTAAGGATTTTAAAAAATATTTTAATTGCAACTCAGCAGTCTAGGCACCAAATAACTTAAAGTCAAGAACGGATCAACAACGCAGCTACACTCTCCAAGATTAGCCCTAACATGATCATTGCCGAACATATATTTCATCCATCCATCCCAGGAGTGCAATGAAGTTTGGTAAATTTAGATACTCATTCTTTTGGAGTCAGAACCTTATTACACATTATGGAGAATATCGATGGTACTGTTGGGTGGCTACATGCGCAATAGAGCACCTACCTTGAGTTCTCTTGGCTCGCCTTGCTGCTGATTATAATTATTGGAGATTGATTTGTTGAAATTGATGCTTGCTTTGACGCTGCTAAAAGAACTTACCTTGTCGTTGAAGATTGACACGCTTGTGATGGAGCTGCTGATAGTGATGAAGAGGATCCGGTACTACAGACGAAAGCATGAGCTGGACGAGCAACAAAAAACAGAAGAGGGTCGATACCCCTTTTTATACGAACGGAGTTTATAGAGTTCGAACAGAAGAAGGATTCCTTCTTGATCCATGAACAGGAATAGATGGCTAGGCGTACCGAACACATCCCCATAGATGACCTAGCAACAAGCTACTAAGAAGGCCATTGACCGCGCGATCCCGCTGAAGGCCGATTAGAATTTTCTTGGTAATATATACCTGCTTCGTATTTTCAATTTTATTTTCGAATGTCACCATCTAGTGCTTACCCCGCAACAATGTCACTGTTACATACTAAGCAGGGGACTTAATGTTGATGGTGGTTTTTAGTTCAAGGATAAAATTATAAAACCCTGTATTTAATGGGTCATTGTTCTGCAAAAAAATTGAGTCATTTAAAAGTAATGAGTGACCAGGCCTCTCTACTTACAAATGTATTGAGCAATTCAGTATATTTATATGAAATTTATTCAGAATGGTGCATGTGGCAACAATCCCAAACATTCTGTAAATTCTCGCCTGCTTATTAAGTATTTTTTCTATGCTATGTTCCCCGGATGAACCCTTAATATTGGTATGACATGACAATTGGTGTTTACTCGCAGCTGAGTAGCATGAATTTCCCGAGGTATCAAGATTTGCATGAACGTACTCAGTCAGAAGATGTGCTAATTGCTCTCTAAGGATAAAAGATTCTTTGTCAACACACATAATTTATCAAATTTGTTCAAATTTTGTGATAGCTCACAAGATTCAAATTTTGGCCTAATTAATTTGCAAATATTAGGTTTTTTGCGCTCTGCGCAATATCTCGAACCCTATTGGTCGAGACTAAACCGAGGTAAGCTAGGAAATTAATCCTCCATGGAGCTAGTAGGAGCAAAGTCCTACAAGAAATCAGAAAACAAGAAATAAATAGGAGTTGCGGCAAATAGGAGCATCAACAAGAGGAGGCATGGCCGCACTACTTGGACGACCAATTTGCCTCAGCAGGCACCACCTGTGGACGGCTGGCCACAGTCCATGTTGCTGCTTTCCGGCCCCTTTACTATAGACCAATCAGATCGCTTTAAACCCGCCACACGCACTTTTTAAATAAAGTTGGAAGTTGGTTGGTCGATGCGCCTAAATCCTTAAGGAATCTAATATAGGCTGCCCATTTCAGTCTCAGAAACAATCACGACCACACGATTTGGCCAGCCATCCTAATGAGTTTGGATTCCTCCCAACGAGATCAAGCAAACTCCATGATGTCCACCGGCGGTCCCACTATCATTCCATCCAATCAGAATCCTCCTCGCCCGCCATCAACATCCATGATCGCTAGCCAGAGCTAGGCTTATAGCGTTGTTGAAAAGAAGTTCAATGAGTTAAGACTGGCCATGACAGTCTCAAAATCATCGCATCCGTCCAACTTAGACATCCTAGTTGGATGGCTTAGATTTCATTTCAAATGACCAATGAAGTTCCGGTATGCTCGCCAACAACCCATCTCCATCCTTGGCCAGTCGAACTACCCACGACATGCCAAGAGCACATCAAACAGATTGCTCAAAGTAGGCTAGCCGCGCAGGTTGCAAAACCCTAATTTATGTTAAGCAGCAGTATATTACTACCGCAAAACAATCTCGGCCGTCCAACTTCGCCAGCCGAATTGACCGGCCTGGAATCAATCTCAATTAACGGGCAAGGTGCGGATATACTCACCAGCGGCCCAACAATTACGCTGGCCGGGCGAACAGCTTCCAGCATGCGCTAACACTAAAAAAAGTTGGCCAAAAATAGGTCGGCCACACGGTTTTTAAACCTAAATTGAATCAACGACAACCATTAACTGCCGCAAATCATCTCGGCCGCCCAAATTCGCCAGATGAATCGGCCGGCTTAACTCATACTTTAGGAAGCCAACAAGATTTAGCCATGATCAATAGACACTCCCCTTCCATAAGCCACAATCGTCCAAGACGCGGACTCCCCATATGACTCCTAAACGATCGTCCAAAAGGGGTTATTCGTGCCGCTTACATGAATTTTAAGGCAGCCATTAACTGCCGCAAATCATCTCGGACGTCCAACTTCGCCAGCCGAATTGACCGGCTTATATTAAATCTTAGGCGACCAATAAGATATCACCATAGTCGCCAGACATCACTCTCCTATAGAGACTGACCGGCCAACCTTTGGCATGCATAAATAGCTCCCAACAACTTCATGAAATGGCCGGTCATGCTCCATTTTAAGACATTAGGTTCCACGACCAACCAAGACAGTATCAATACAATGATCCTTCATATGCATCGATTATTTTGAGCGGCTTGTTTAAAAGCGATACTTTACATGCATCGAATACATATGATATTTTATGAGTATAGGTTTCTCAAATAACTTAGTTATTTAACCTAATAGCGTTACATGCTATTCTTTGCGGAAAGTCTCATGACTTGACTCGCCACACATGATTACCCGCCGCCTAGCTTGCGTGTGATTGGTCAAAATAACTTGGTCTTGCACACAAGACCCACTCAGCAATCTGTTGCATGTTTTTCCACAAAAAATACTCGAGGCATCAAACATGTCACAAATTGGGGGATGTTCATCAAGGTATTGGTCTGGCGGTTTACAGCGTACGGCATGCAACATGCCTATTATAAGAAAGTGCCAGGAAAGACGGACAGTTAGTGGCAGCAGAGAAGTAGTGGGTGTAAACTAACCGTCTTCTCTCATAACAAGATGTGGTTTTCAGCATTTTTTACACGATACCTACTTTTCCATCACTCAACTACTTCCACTTCCTACGAGGTCTGGGTGCGTTCAACTATGACTTATATAAATAGGTTTTCAACTTATTTCAACCAATAACAGAGTTTTGGTTAACAACATAGTATCCAGAAAAATACCAAGAACTGATAGCTTACATTCCGCAAGCCAGTTCCATATTCGGATACAAGTCATAAAATATCCACACATTCAGAGTTAACCATTCTAATCTCAATAACTTCTTCGCTTCCCTCCCTAAGATCACCTTTCTCCTTCACTTTGTGACCGAAGCAAGTCTGGAATGGCTATTTCTTGGTTTAGGCCAGAATTGTACAGATTGATCTCTCGAATCTAAAGTACTCCAGTGCAGTACATTTGTTTAGGGTTTAGATTCGTTTCTCGACGACACACCCAAATTTACCATTTTCAGCAGAATTATTTTTTACCCCAAAACACTAGCGGGATCATAATGAAATTCTCAAAGAGATAATTCATGACTAAAAGAGAACATATATCAACTTGGTTTCGATGATTTCACATAGTCGAAACTTAGTGTATTCATCAAGGAGTTTATAAAGATACAAGATAACTCCTACAATATTCCACAGCCGCACTCCCCACAAAGATTTGGTGAACTCTCCCCCATAAAATTTCATTCCTGAAAGAACAACAAGAGTGACATTACTTTTACAAGAAAATAAGGATTTCTTTGGACATTAACAAACTACATGAAACATGAATTTGTATCCAGAAAACTCAAATAAATTAACCATGAGAAGACCTTATAGATTAATTTAGTCAGTAATGCTCAGCATAAGAAAACTTACAGATCCATACAATACTTTCATATAGAAATGGATCAGGGAAAGATCAATCCTGCAGAATATTCAAAAGTTCATTCTATCCTTTATCAAAATTTGCATAATGACATAATAAACTTAACTTTTGACATATATGAGATACTCATAGTTCAAGGACGTAAACACACATATCCCATAAAATATTTTTGCAATATATAAAAACAATAAAGATTAATACTGGAAAATCATCTTGCAAATAACTTAGAATTTAAATAAATAAATCTAAAACATTGCAAGATGAAAATCGTTGGCAATAGCCAAGTATAATCACAATATTTGTTATTCCAAACACTAGTTATCCTTCTTAAAACACAAGAATAAATTCTCATAAGAAGTTTCCTAGTTATTATAGAGCTTTCTCATAGCATCTACTGAGAATTCCTTCTCATTATTAAAAATAAAAAAAACCTTGATTATGGGATCATTCAATTCCTCTAGATCTTCAGAAATATCAGTTAACTCACCAAGTTCTCTTTTCAGTTCACACAAAGTGTCTTTGTCATAGATAACATTTGTTCATAGTAAGCTATCTTTTCCAAAGACAAAACTATTTGAGATTTTAAATCATTTCTTTTGCTCATGAAATCCTTCACCATAGCCTTAAAGTTGTTATCAATCTGACAACTAGACAAAAAACAGTTAGAGGAAGAACCTTTTTCATCATTTGTAGACCTATCCTTTTTCTTTCTTGAGGTTTAGATTCCTTCACAAAGATACACATTAACTGCTTTTACAGCATCCCTTTTTGTGGTACCTCTAGTTACGGGAGCCATGATATTGTATCTTTCAAAGAAAAAGAGTGAAGGGAATTTAATCACAAATGAATTATAAATAGAGCACCAGACTACCAAATCCTAAAAAACTTTGAAAAAGTATTCACGATTCACGATCCATTATTTATTTTTGATAAAAAAATATTCAGTTTCAAAGCTTAACTTACATAAACTTAAAAAATTCGATGATAAGAAATTAACAACTATACATGACTTAAGCAACCTTGATGCAATCCTCATATTCTAAAGTTAATAATAAGGATGTATACATCACTACAATTAGATAGTGATGGAGTGAGCACAATTCTCACATCTTGTGTCACATGGTGACTTACCAAGGTTTGTTGTATAAATAAACTTCTTACCTCATCTGACTCTGGTTCTCTGAGACTTCTTCTTGCCTTCAGGAGTTCCCTGTTGATTACCCAAAGCCATATTCATCCTTTTGCATGTCATTCTGAAGTTTGGCAATTTTTTTGTTATTCTTCTTGAATTTCCAACACTTACTTTGGACATGATTCACATTTCCACAAAACAAACAATTCAGAGAGGAACAAAACTAGCCGGAACAAAGGAGTTGTTTGTGCTCACAGTCTTGCTTTTGAACCCTAAACCATTTGTATTTCCAAAAGACTTATGACCAAATAACATTGTTGAGATCTTGTCAGAGCTTCCAGACAACCTTTGCAGGTCACACTTAAGTGTGTCAATCTCTTTTTCTTTTAGAGACAAGGTTCTGGTGAATTCATCATTAAAACAATCAATCTAAAGACTTTTCACCCGAAGTGATGATTCAAGTTTCTCAAACAACAACTTTAGTTGAAGATTTTCTTGGTGAACTTATTTATTTTTATCTAAGAATTCCAAATTTTCAGTATTAGACTTGTATTCTGAATCAGAATCTGAGTTAATAGAAGTTTTTGCTGTGAGAGTTGAAATTTTTGTGCAAACTTCGGAAGTATGCGTATTGACCAACTGATATAATTTTTCTTGTGTTGAATCATCTGAAACATCAGGAAAACAGAGATATTTCTCAGATCTTTTGCTTCTTTTTACAATGTCCTTGATCTTTTGTAAAATCAATAACCTGTCAAGATTAACATGATTTGGACAACATTCATCGGCCCAAGAAAAGTTAGGAGAATCGCTTGTGTTAGTCATATCATTGAACGCAGATGTTCTGAATGTGTTCTTATCATGATCAAGAACTTTTAACTTTCTGACAAGTGAGTTTCTAGAAAGTGTCTCAAGGTTATTTCCTTCAACGATGGCATGTTTCTTAGAATCGTATTTGGCTGGCAACGATCTGATAATTTTCATCACAATGTCCTTTTCAGGAATAGTCTTACCTAATGCAGAAGATGCATTAATAATTTCAGACACTTTGTGATTAAACTCATCAAATGAATCTTCATCAGCCACACGAAGGTTTTCCCAATCAGAATTTAGGTTTTTGAGCCTAGCTTCTTTTTAAGAGGTATTCCCTTAAAATACGGTTTCTAAGATATCCCAAGCATGTTTAGACCGAGTGCACATAGATACATGATGCTGGAGATATGGGGTAATGGCATGGATGATAGCATTCAAACCATCATAATTTTGCTTTGCAGCAAGAATCTCATGATCCTAATACTCACCAATATCCTTTGAACCAGTTACACTGTCTACTGTAACCATTAGAGGATCATCGCTATTAATAACACCAACCCATGATTGAAAATCACGCGCTTGAAGAAATGCACGCATAGCAATTCTCCACCATAAGTAATTCGAGTCATCGAAGACTGGCGGTACGTTTACAGAGATAGCACTTATGTCCATAGAGTCAGATAGCTACAAACACAGACTTATGAGGTCTTAAACGTGTTTGCCCACTCTGATACCAATTGAAAAAACAGGGGTCTAACAACCACACCTAATATTTCATTCGGAAATCCGTATGTACTAACTCCAATATAATTTCAAGAGAATCAACTAGACAATCAGACTCAATCAAAGAAAGATATCCAAGATTTATATCCCTTTCTCAAATCAATCAACAAGATGGAATCCGTGAACTGATTGGAATGAGAATAACTTAAACGGTACCAAAGACCAATGTTCAATTGTCAATCAATTTATATCAATAACCAGATGTTGGATTTACCAATTGATTGAACTATGCACAAACTGTGATATTTAAATTATATAAACAAATATAATGCGGAAAAGAAATAACATAGACACCGGAATTTTTTGTTAACGAAGAAACTGAAAATGGAGAAAAACCCCGGGACCTAGTTTAGTTTTGAACACCATACTGTATTAAGCCGCTACAAACACTAGCCTACTACAAGTTAACTTCGGACTGGAATGTAGTTGATCCCTAACCAAGTATGACACCGATTAAGGTACAGTAACGTTCCTTACACCTCTGAATCCCAGCAGAACTCTAAGCACTTGATTCCCTTAGCTGATCTTACCCACAACTAAGATTTTCTACGACCCAAAGTCGAAGACTTATAAACAAATATGTCTCCCACAGATAAGTTTATTCTGATAGATAAATCTGTCTCCCGCAGAAGTACCTATGAAGTTTTGTTTTGTCTTTTGATAAATCAAGGTAAACAAGAACCAATTGATAATCCGGTCTTATATTCCCGAAGAACAGCCTAGAAATATCAATCACCTCACAATAACTTAACTATACGGTAGTAGAAGAAGTTAATGTGGAATGAATCACAAAGAATGAGACGAAGATCTTTGTGATTACTTTTTATATCTTACTTATAAGAGATAAATCTCGAACAAATCTTAGAGAAGATAGTACTCAATATGATAGAACAAGTAAGATCGGAATACACAACTACAAAGAAAATAGTTGGGTCTAGCTTCACGAATCCCAAACGAATTCTTCAAGTCGTTAACCTATAATGGTTTTGGAAAAACCTAGGTTAAAGGAGAATCGACTCTAGTCGCAACTAGGACACAAGAAAGTGTCGGGATTAGGTTTCCAGTTGCTACAGTTCTCCCTTATATAGTATTTGAAATCAGGGTTTGCTTACAATCAAAGCTAGGTTAGCTTAGAAACAAAGCATTCAATATTCACCGTTAGATGAAAACCTGATTTAAGATTCAAGCTAAGTTTGCTTAAAACCAATGCAATATCTCTCCACCATTAGATGGTCTTAGATTGGTACACACAAATGAAATATACCTTCATTTAGATATAGGTAACCGTACCTAAATGTGTATATTGAGTTGGCTCAACAATAGTTAACCGAAGTTAGCCATATGAAAACTTAACCACATTCATATAACACGTCTATATCAAATATGATGATCAATCAATCATGAAAGATAATCAAATGAATCTAGTTGTGTTACTCATAGAGTTGTTCAATTGTTTATATCTCATAGAAGTATACAAGACACAATTGAAACAAAATCAGATTTGATTCATGATTGTACAAAGTACTTATACAAGAATCAATTCATGAGCATTAAGCCACGGTATGCAAAGATTGCATTCCTTAATTTATAAATATATTTCTTCATGAGTTTGAAATCATACTTAACCGATTTTATAACTTTAACCATTAAGTTTGCAAATGGGTACGAAAACTTAATTTCCGGACTTTGGTCTTGTCCAGCAGTTTGCGAACGGGTACGCATATTGCTATCCCGGACCTTAACTCAGGTAGAACCATTAGCATATTGGTATGCAAACTTGGTTCTCAGACTTTAACAGTTAAAACCGTTCACATACTGGTATGCAAACTTGGTTTCCGGATCTGAATCATACCACAACAGTTTGCATACGGGTATGCATATTGTGTTGTATTAAGACAAAGTTTAATTGTTCTAAACTCCCATTTCAATCATTGAAACATCCTTAGAATACGACAATGGATGTCTCACACATACCATTAGCTTAAAAGTAATTTTTAAGTGATCGAATGATCAATACGAAATATTCCAAGTCGACATCAAATGACTCTCTCACACAAATCTTGTAAGATGTTTCAAGACAATTTTCACATGATCATCTTTTGACTTATTATTTAGTTTCCAACAAATAAATTGGTTCCAACTAAACTCGTCAAGAATGATGATGCACGTAGCTAAAGAAAAAAGCTTCCAATACATATTTCGAGAAATAGATAATCGAGTTAAACTCAGCTCGAAATATCAAATGTGTATAATATGTAGTCTAAAAATGTTGGTACACCAACACAAAATATGTATACCACCAAATCTGAAAGTAAACAACGTACAATAAGTTTTACTTGCTAATTTTTTTATTTAACTAGTATGAAGCCAAAGAATCGTATTTTCATATTTACCTTAAGGATGCCCCATAGACCCTCGATGCTTGACGAACCCAATGATCAGATATTGAGAAAAATATACAAATCGGCTAAGATAGCAGATCCCCAATTATAAGTAGCAACAACCTTCATATCTCGCAACGCCTCTAGCCATCCAACTTGGGCATGCCAATGTTTGAGTTGGGAAAAAAACTTGAACCAAGTAATCATAAATAAATACCTTCGCAATTCTTGTATCCGTGATAGGGTCATATGTATCAGAATCAGAGTCTGTAATTTTTTGAATAAAAATGTCGTTAAACCGGAAATCCATCACCTCTTAAGTTCTTGTGCTTCGCCTCTGTTGTTACGGAAAAGTACAACTGATTTTCATTGTTACATTTATCTTCTGCCAACCAGCTTTCTTGGTAAAATGTAACACCATCTCCCACACCGTAAGGTATCGCAAGTAGGAAATACAAATATAATGGTGTTATTCTTGTAAAAGCATTAAATATGTTAATCTTATTTACATATTTGAATTGATTGCATGAAAAATAACATACCTATTTTGAAGTCATCGAAATGAAACGTATGTGTATCATACCACCAATGCTCCACAAATATAAACAAAAATTTGTTTTGATATTTCTTCGCATCAATATGGTACAAAGTAAATCAAGTAAACTTATCAATAATAATTTCCTCACCATGAGGTAGCTCCGCATAAACTTTTTAACTTCGTACCAACCACCTCTTGGTTTTTTAGCACTGCTATCTCACTCTATTTTTGTAGACAAATGATCTTGGGTACTTTCTAAATCTTCATGAAAGTATATTGAGATCGCTTTCTTCATCCGAACATGATTGTATCGTCGGTATAGGTTGACTGGGTTTATTTCTAAGTAGTTTTTTTTTATTTGTATCATATCTTGAGACCAAGACTGTTAGAGTATTGCTCGGTCAAACTCGCATGTGTTGCTATATCAAGCATGTTTGTCAATGTTAGTGATCAAAACTATAAAGTCTTGATTTCTAGTTTACTATAGCTAAGGTCTCGGACTAGGATAAAGAGTGTAGTTGAGCTCAAGAACTCCATGGCAATCATCATACAAGACGAAATACTACTCAAGGAACCAGTGGATCTTCATCGACTAAAAGGTATGTGGAGACTTAAACTTATCTATCACTCAAAAGTATATATACTCTATCTCCTATCTTGAGACAAAAGTCGTTTTACTATATAGGCTAAATATATACACATGTGACATTTCAAACTGAGTATATCTCGCTTATCTATTTCTCGAAATATGTATTGGTAAAGATTTCGCTTTAGCTAAGTTCATCTTTTCCTAGTGACGAAAGTCATGTTATGTTTCAATCATTTTGGAAATTGCTCTGACGAAAACTAGTTTGTGAATAACAACTATATGACGTCCTCTGAGAATGTTTTAATGATTGAAATGAGAGTTTAGACAATATAACCATTGGGGGATATAAACATTGTTGTGGTAACACATATATGTATAAGTCCTTAGGACTTGAACCGAAGTTTGTGAATTTTGTTGATCAAGTGAAAACCAGAACTTGAGCAGTCAACCCAATCCGCGAACTCAGTCCGCGAACTGCGTAGTTCTCGAACCCGAGAATTTCTGTTGGAGTTGTAGCTTGGTTTCAGTCCGCGAACTGATGAAAGTTTTCGAACCCGAGAATTTCTGCTGGAGTTTGTGAACTCCAACCGGTTACTTAAGTCCGCGAACTTGAGTGTTTATGTCTAAAAATGATGTTCGTGAACTTATTTAAATTATTTAAGGAATGCTATTGCAAACCATGGATTTATAGTTCATGAATCGATTCGAGTGAATCACATCGTTTTTGCTTCAATTGTATCTTGTGTAGTACATAAGATCTCATAATAATTGAAAAACTCTCTAACTAGTTCATTTGAGTCATTTGGACTAGTTATGGTGAAGAAAAATATGGCTGATATGAAAGTTATCATTTGGCTAACCATTTGGCTGATTAATATTGAACCAACTATTATAAACGTTTGGGTACGATTACACAAACCCAAAATCGTCAAGTGCATGTGTGTATGACAAGCTAAGTTTTCAATCTAACGGTTGAGAGATATTAGCTTGTATCTAATCAGGTTTTCATCTAACGGTGAGTATTGAATGCTTTGTTACTAAGCTAACATTGATTGCAAACCCTTATTTGAAAGACTATATAAGGGAGAACTCTAGCAACTGGGAAACCTAATCCCCACACATTCTGTGTGATACTAGTTTGCTAAGCTAGAGTCGATTCTCCTTTAAACTTTGGTTTTATTCTTCTAAAACCAGGTTAACGACTTAAAGACTTCATTGGGATTGTGAAGCCAGACCGATACTACTTTTCTTGTAGTTGTGTGATCTGATCTTTCTGTTTCTATTGTACGAGTACAATTGTAATATTTGGCTTGAGATTTCTATCTCCGATAGACAAGATATAAAAGTAATCACAAACATCTTCGTCTCATCGTTTGTGATTTCACAATATCTTTTTTCGCTGCGTCGATTAAGACTATTGTGAGGTGATTGATAAAACTGAGTTGTTCTTCGGGAATATATGTCTGGTTTTATTGATTGGTTCTTGTTCACCTTGATTTATCAAAAGATGGAACAAAACTCATAGGTTTATTCGTGGGAGACGAATTTATCTATCTTGTAGACTTTTCTGTGTGAGACAGATTTGTTTCCTAAAGTCTTCGACTTTGGGTCGTGGAAACTCTTGGTTGTGGGTGAGATCAGCTAAGGGAATCAAGTGCGCAGTATGCTGCTGGTATCAGAGGCGTATGAGCATAACTGTGCCTTGGATCAGTGTGAGATTGATTGGGGTTCAACTACAGTCCAGACCAAAGTTAATTTGGAGTAGGCTAGTGTCTGTAGCGGCTTAATACGGTGTATGTTTAATCTGGACTAAGTCCCGGGGTTTTTATGCATTTGCTATTTCCTCACTAACAAAATTCTGGTGTCTGTGTTATTTCTTTTCCGCATTATATTTTTATATAATTGAAATAATACAGGTTGTGCGTTGTTCAATCAATTAGAATATCCGACCTTATTGGTTGTTGATTTAAATTGATTGACACTTGGATATTGGTTTTTGGTACCATCCAAGTTATATCTTTTTGATTAAACTCGTGAATCATATTTGCTAGAGTAAATCAAATTCAGAGATTGAGATAATAAATCCTTGAGTATTTTTTATTGATTGAGTCTAGTTGATTCTCTAGAAAATAACTCGGAGTTGTCCATACAGATTGCTAATCGAAATATTGGGTGTGGTTGTTAGACCCCCACTTTTTCAATTGGTATTAGAGTAGGCAAACACCTTTAAGACCTTATAAGTCTGTGTTTATAGCCATCTGATTTTATGGACGAGTCTATCTCTAATAACGTACCAGTCTATAAATTACTAGATGATTTTAAAAGCTTGGATTCACCTGAAAACTGTCACATCTAGGTCATTATATAAACATTCTCTTAACGTAGAACCTATTGAAGTATGGGAAATACGCCTAGAAGAACAGTTGGATGAACTTTCTGATGAAGGTGATTCAGATATTGATAGAGATGTTGATAAGGAAGTCTCAGAGTATGTTAAGGTTTTAAATTCATTAAAAAAAAAAAGATGACAACTTCTCATGTCACACCTCTTCTGACTCCTCTTTGTCGAGAAAACAAGAAATTGAGAAGATATTACGCAAGTGTTTATGTTTCGAATCCTTCTAACGAATTGATCCTCAAGGATTCTGAGGAGAACCTGCGTATAAAGTTACTTGAATGTGATAATCTTTATTAAAAGTATTTTTTGTTGGAAGAAAAACTTGCAGAATATGAAGCAAGGTTTAACTCTCAACAAATTAGTTTTGATGACAGAGAAAGTGCTTGTCTCGCTAGAGAAAAACGCCTTGAGGCTGATTTAGTTGCTGCTCTTGATAAAATCAAGATGTTGGAAGATGACTTGAAAAAGTTCAATACTAGTTCAAGCAAACTAACCACTATGCTAGGAGCAAGTAAAAAATCATCGTGATACGCGAGGATTGGGCTATAAGGGAATAGATGCTCTAAGTATTGGCAAAGAGGTAAAATTTGTCAAGTCTAGTGATTCTTCTCAACAAAAGGTTTCTACTGATGGAAAAAGTGAAATACCTTCACCGGCATTTAAGGTTCGAAAGAGCAAAGTATATCAACCTCCAAAGTCAGCACATACGGATCAAGGTAAGAACATTCCTTATGTTTGCCACTATTGCGGGAATAAAGGTCACCTGGAAAGGAGATGGCGTTACCGTATAAGGAATGAGAAACTTCACGATGTTCTTGTTTGGGCATCACAAGAAGTTGTGAAACCAAGATCATATGTTAAGGCTAATCCCCTTAATGCTACAAGTTGTAATTGTCCAACCTTTAGGCAAAAGAATCAGTGCTGTGATAAACCTATTTTTTTCCTATAAACGTCATATGAAGCCTTTTCACAATCGTAATGGTTATCAGAAGGATAACTTCGTAAAGACGAAGACAAGATCTGATGCTCCCAATCGGCGAAAGACTAACTTGCAAAAGAATAGTCAATCCAATTCTCTTCCGAGAAATATTGAAGAGAAAAATAAGAAGAAGGTCCTGGTTGTTCCTATACACACTCAGAAGTGGGTACCAAAGAAAGCCAATGATGCTTTAAGTGTGAAAAGGAATGATCTTCCAGAAAATTTGACTATGGAGAAGGCAATATCCATGATGTTGGAACTTAACAAGTTTTTTGGAAAAATGGAATTGGATGTGAAAGGTTCTAAAAGCGATCTCTTTCATGATAATCCAAAGGTCACTTGTGGTGAGCAAGACATTTTTCACCCCAACACAACTTGTGTTGTAAGTGCATACTACCAAGAAATGCCCTGCTATGTATACGGTGAGGGAAGCACGAGAATTGGGGCGCACATATTATATTCGGTAAGGCTGTAGAATTCAATTGAAATTTTCTAAAAAGGTATGTCTATAAACTTGAGAAAGTTTTATATTTTTATTACTTGTTTGAGTACTTATAATGATCCATGTACCTTGATTATCATTCATTTCTACCTAACTTGATCTGTGTTTAAGGTTCTTAAATGTTTAGGTTTGGAAACATTAGTTCGGGATGTTTGGACTTCATGGTACACATACCAAGTATGCATAACATCATTTAAAACCAAAATCCAAGGGCTTAAGTTCGCAAACCCCGTCTGCATACTGCTCCAGGATATGAAAATTCGTGTGCAAACCCGTAAGTTCGCGGACTTGCCTGTAGACGTCGATATTCGGTCGACTTGTTTTGGCAGTAACTTCTTCTTCCGAACTCGGAATGAACTCATTCTTTTTGGATTATCTTCCTATTTGAATTCTCTTCAAAATGGAGTTGAGAAACCTTAAATTTGGATGAGTTAAGATTGGTATTTGTCCTGTCTCTTGTTTTTGAGTATCTTGCTCCGTTTCGTTGCACTTGTTCCACTTCTCTTGAACTTGGGAACTTGGATTCTTGGAGTACTACTCTTATAATCTAATTTGTAGCTTTTACAAGAATGTTGTTTGAAAATCTTTTTATACGCCTTTGGTAGCTATTATAGGTATAAATTCGGGCGAAAAAGATTGATTCTACCCTCTAAGGACAAATCATCTTATATGTGCATTGCGAGTTTGTCTTGGTGCGTAGGAAACTTTTTATGGGAATTCATTCTTGTTTTTGAGAAGGATTACTAGAGTTTGGAATAACAATTATTGTGATTTCACATAGCTATATCCAACGTATCCATCTTCTTGTTTTTAGATTTATTGGTTTAAATTCTTAACTTGTTTGGAAGATGATGGTTGCAGTATTAATCTCTTGATTTTATATATTGCAATATATTGATGGGATATGTGCGTTTACGTCCATGAACTTGATTGTTCCATATTATGTCAAAAGTAAAGTCGTTCGTGAATTGATATGCAAATATTGATAAAAGAATGAATAGACTTTTGACATACACAAAAGTTAAGCCTATATTGTCACTTATTGGTGTAAGATAGGTTAAAATATTTTGTGATTCAAGGATTATGTCTATTGTGTGTCATTGTGAAAATGGTGATGGAAACATAGAATGAATCCTTGTGAATTCCGCAGTAATTGAACTTCCCTGATCCATATTTTGTGTATTACTGTGAGACTCCGTATTGTGCCTTATGTTGAGCATTAGACAACCAAAGTTGATTGTTTTTGCGATTAGCTTAGTTGTGTTCCATAAGATACTTTACGTCGAGTATTTTGAACTAAATCAATCATCTTGTGTGATTGTTTAGTTAGCACTCCATAAGTTTTCTTATGTTTAAGCATTTCTTTGACTGGGTTGGTTATTCATGATTAAATTAGTCATTGTTCCATAGAATGTTCTTATGTCGAGTATGGCCAATTAAATTGATTACTCTTGTAATTAGTTTGGTTGAGTATGGAAATTAGATTATTTGCGAGTTTTCTTGTGATTAATCTAATTGATTTATTAAGTCTCCATAAGTTTACTTGTGTTGAGCATATTTAATCAAATTAATCTTGGTTTGCTTGGATTAATATGATTGAATATTTCTTGTTGGATTCCAAATTCATACTTGTATGTAATTTGTTGAGTCTAAAGAAATCCTTCTTTTCTCTTGAAATTAAGGTCAATCTTGTTGTTCCCTTGGGAATGACATATTATGGAGGAGAGTTCTTTTGAACTTGTGCTTAATTGTCAAATCTTTGTGGGGAGTGCGGCTGTGGAATATTATAGGGGTTATCTTGCATCTTTATAAACTCCTTGATGAATGCATTTAGCTTCGGCTTTATGATTGCATCTAAACAAGATGATATACATTTACCTTTGGTCATGAAATGTCTCTTACGAAAATTTCATTAGGATCCCGTTCTTGTACCTTTGCCAATTTTATTGACAAAAAGGGGGAGAATTAATATGTAGTTCACAATACAAATACATATGGTTTTCAGATCATTATGTAAGGGGGAGTGGTTTCCATGTAAGATGGAGTATTGACTAAGGGGGAGTGAAGTATCACCGTAGTATTTTTGTTGAAGTTGTGATGCAATTGGACTTTGACGCTGTGTAATAATACTGTGACACTGTATAACAATGATTTAGAACCGATGCTTTTCTCATTGTTATAGCTACGGATTTTCAACAATGATGATGCTAAACTTACAACCTTTGGGATCATTGGACTACTTGGAAGTGACGAAGATTTCGAGTATTGTTGAAGATTAGACATGTGGAATAGGAGCTACAAAGTTTATTTATATATTTTTTGTATTCCATATGTATTAATAGTTTTTCCACTAAAATTGACAAAGGGGGAGATTGTTAGAGCATTGCTTGGTCGAACTCGCATGTGTTTCTATATCAAGCATGTTTGTCAATGTTAGTGATCAAAACTATAAAGTCTTGATTTCTAGTCTACTATAGCTAAGGTCTCGGACTAGGATAAAAAGTGTATTTGAGCTCAAGAACTCCATGGCAATCATCATACAAGACGAAGGACTACTCAAGGAACCAGTGGATCTTGATCGACTAAAAGGTATGTGGAGACTTGAACTTATCTATCACTCAAAAGTCTATCTACTCTATCTCTTATATTGAGACAAAAGTCGTTTTACTATATAGACTAAATATATACACATGTGACATTTCGAACTGAGTATATCTCGCTTATATATTTCTCAAAATGTGTGTTGGTAAAGCTTTCGCTTTAGCCAAGTTCATCTTTTCCTAGTGACGAAAGTCATGTTATGTTTCAATCACTTTGGAAATTGCTCTGACGAAAACTAGTTTGTAAATAACAACTATATGACGTCCTCTGAGAATGTTTCAATGATTGAAATGAGATTTTAGACAATATAACCACTGGGGTATATAAACATTGTTGTGGTAACACATATATGTATAAGTCCTTAGGACTTGAACCGAAGTTTGCGAACTTTGTTGATCAAGTGAAAACCGGAAGTTAAGCAGTCAACCCAGTCCGTGAACTCAGTCCGCGAACGTGCGTAGTTCTCGAACCTGAGAATTTCTGCTGGAGTTGTAGCTCGGTTTCAGTCCGCGAACTGACGGAAGTTCTCGAACCCGAGAATTTCTTCTGGAGTTTGTGAACTCCAACCGGTTACTTAAGTCCGCGAACCCAGTCCGCGAACTTGAGTGGTTATGTCTAAAAACGATATTCGTGAACTTATTTAAATTATCTAAGGAATGCTATTGCAAACCATGGATTTATAGTTCATGAATTGATTCGAGTAAATCACATCGTTTTTGCTTCAATTGTGTCTTGTGTAGTACATAAGATCTCATAGCAATTGAACAATTCTCTAACTAGTTCATTTGAGTCATTTGGACTAGTTATGGTGAAGAAGAATATGGTTGATATGAAAGTTATCATTTGGCTAACCATTTGGTTGACTAATATTGAACTAACTATTGTACACGTTTGGGTACGTTTACACAAACCCAAAATCATCAAGTACATGTGTGTATGACAAGCTAAGTTTTCAATCTAACAGTTGAGAGATATTAGCTTGTATTTAATCAGGTTTTCATCTAACGGTGAATATTGAATGCTTTGTTACTAAGCTATCATTAATTGCAAACCCTGATTTGAAAGACTATATAAGGGAGAACTCTAACAACTGGGAAACCTAATCCCCACACATTTTGTGTGATACTAGTTTGCTAAGCTAGAGTCGATTCTCCTTTAACCTTTGGTTTTCTTCTTATAAAACCAGGTTAACGACTTAAAGACTTCATTGGGATTGTGAATCCAGACCGATACTACTTTTCTAGTAGTTGTGTGATTTGATCTTGCTATTTCTATCATACGAGTACAATTATAATAATTGTCTTGAGATTTCTATCTCTGATAGGCAAGATATAAAAGTAATCACAAACATCTTCGTCTCATCGTTTGTGATTCCACAATATCTTTTTTCGCTGCGTCGATTAAGACTATTGTGAGGTGATTGATAAAACTGAGTTATTCTTCGAGAATATAAGTCTGGTTTTATTGATTGGTTCCTGTTCACCTTGATTTATCAAAAGACGGAACAAAACTCATAGGTTTATTCGTCGGAGACGAATTTATCTATCTTGTAGACTTTTCTGTGTGAGACAGATTTGTTTTCTAAAGTCTTCGAATTTGGGTGGTAGCAACTCTTGGTTGTGGGTGAGATCAGCTAAGGGAATCAAGTGCGCAGTATCCTGCTGGGATCAGAGGCGTATGAGCATAACTGTACCATGGATCAATGTGAGATTGATTGGGGTTTAAATACAGTCCAGACCGAAGTTAATTTGGAGCAGGCTAGTGTCTGTAGCGGATTAATATAGTGTATGTTTAATCTGGACTATGTCCCGGGTTTTTTTTGTATTTGCGGTTTCCTCGTTAACAAAATTCTGGTGTCTGTGTTATTTCTTTTCCGCATTATATTTTTATATAGTTGAAAGAATACAGGTTGTGCGTTATTCAATTAATTAGTATATCCGACCTTATTGGTTGTTGATTTAAATTGATTGACACTTGGATATTGGTTTTTGGTACCATCCAAGTCATCTCTTTTTGATTAGACTCGCGAATCATATCTGCTTGAGTAAATCAAATTGAGAGATTGAGATAATAACTCCTTGAGTATTTTCTATTGATTGAGTCTAGTTGATTCTCTAGAAAACAACTCGGAGTTGTCCATACAGATTGCTAATCGAAATATTGGGCGTGGTAGTTAGACCCCCGCTTTTTCAAAGACATTTCTATTAAGAAATTTAAAGAAGTTGAACAAGTATTAGTAGGCTTTGTAGTGGAGAAAAATTGTAGAAATCATTAAATTTGGTGTGAGTAAAGAAGTTAAATAAGTATGTCATTTATAAAGGGGAAAACATAGCTATTGTTTGGCTGTTTAAAAATAGTCGTCGTCATAAAATATTGAAACAATCATCTGAACTTGATACGAGCCTTGGCTCAATTTGAGATGGTCGTCTCAATTTGCAACAGTCAAATCAATGTTTTATGATAAACCATTTTCCATTGCTTAAAACTGAGTTTACCCATCTACGTGACCTAGTGAATATGTTTTTTTATCAAGTCCCACTAGCTCTTAGGGGAGCTACAATATTGATTTCTAGGTTTTAGGTTGACACCCCCAGTTCAGACAGTATGTACTTTTGTCGGTCTTTTAAAATTTTGGTCCCCCTGGGATCCAAAGACTCTGCAATCATGTGCATTATTCGGAGTTTTGAAAGTTGGAGTCCGTAAAATTCCAACATCGTTAATAGGGTACCAATTTACTCGGGAGGGTACCAAATTCCATATGAGACAAAGTACGCTCCCAATTTATCATATAGAATTTGGTACCTTCCCCCAATAAACTCATGCACCATTAACAACATTGGTAAAATTCAGTCTGATAATCAAAAGAAATATATTTCAAAACTTTTGGCAAGTTTGGGCACAAATTTTATAAACCCGATTTAAGTTTGATAGGCATGAATATCTCTAACCCGAGCAACCAACCCAACCCGAAGAACTGCAATATTATTATATAATTATTTTATAATGATATTTTCTTTTTTTTTTATTTATAAAATCCAATTAAAAATGAACTCGCAATTGGGGGATACCCAATCTAATTGGGGGATATAGATTACTTCCCCCAACCCATGAATCATGCTAAGGGGTGACCATTTGAAGTGCAAGTACTAAAATACCCTTTGGTTAATTAAATTCTTTATGAAAAGACTGTTTTACCCTTTAACCTAAAACATTAAAACTAAAAACCAAAACATATATCCCCCATTCATTCAATCTGTACCGGCACTCTCTTAGGTTTAGGTTTTTGATAAAAAAAAAATCTTCATCATTCTTCAACCGATTTTCGTCGATTAACCCACCCGAATCATAAAAATGCCTCCACGAAGAAACCAAAAGCCCCACCGAACTCAAAATCAATTAGTGAAGAGAAATTAAAATAAATACTTGCTAAGATTGCTCAAGAGCAAGAAGAAGAAGAAGCAGCGCTGTCGGACAATCAACCGCTCGCAACAATGGCTTCTGTGAGAAGATAAGTTATTTTAAACTCATTTATGAGTGTTTGAATTTATAGCAATGGGTTTAGGTTAGAATCGTGAAACCTAAAGAAAGAGTTGAGTTTCAGTAGATTCTGGCATCGAATTGTGTATGAATACTATGCCGGTTTGGAATTACGACATGCTATCCAGGTTGAATTCAGAGCCGGTATTTAGTTACAGCTTACATGGTAGGATGAATACAATGCCGGTTTCAAACCCTGAAACTCAATGTTATGTATCGGCACAGAAATTGGGTTGAATCCTATGCCGGTTTTTTATTACGGCATTCCTTTATGATGATTCGAGTATGTCGGTATTAAACTAAAACTTACAGGAACATTATAGAATTTTCCCCCACTACCGGCATTCCTTTTAGGTTGCACTGTATGCCGCTACTCAGTTACGGCATGGAATTGATTTATTTTTATAGTGCTGGTAGTATTGTTTTGGTATCCAGGAGAATTACGTATGACTACCGGCAATATCGATAGATAATGGTTACCGCCGGAACAATGTACTTGCAGGGAATATTAACTAAGTTTCTATGCTGGGAGAGTAGTACCAGCGTACTTTGTTTAGTGAGTCTATACCGGTACTGATACTAAAAATGAGATGTCTTATATTCATTTCGTGTGCTTATGATATAGGTAAAAAGCCAAGGAAGATAAGAAAGGAAAAGGTAAAGATGATGCGACTAAGAGAAGGAGGAAGGACGGTCTTGATACTCCTCAGACTCTGCCTCCCCGTGGGAAATATGATGGTCGCAAAAAGCGTTTGGGGGATGAGTCTAGAGGGATTACTTGGGAGAGTGGTGGTGACCGTAGTCGACTTGTAATCAATGAACCTACTACACCAGTTGAGCACGATGAGCAAGATGAATAGGAAAGTGAGGAGGAAGATAATGAGGTTCATCCAAGTCAATTTACAAGCCAAAGAAAAGTGGGCGGGCCTAGTGAACAACCGACACAAGGTAGAGCCAAAGGAAATGGCAAAGTAAAAGTTAAAGGTTCAAACTTTCCTCATGTTGATGACATGATTCCTGACCTTGATGGTGGTCGAATATGGGGTGAAGTTAAAGATACGAGAATTCTATTTGGATATAAGCACTCGTGGGCTCGTACTATCTATCAAACCTATGTAAGAATTTTTTAATCTTGTGCATATGTATTCTTGTGTATTTATGTTAAATATTTTAACTATACTATCTCATAATTATAGGATCATAAGAAGGCTGTGCGTGTTTGCCGAAACCAAGTTGCGGCCGATTGGGATTTGTCTTTGGAATGTGAAGAGGTCCAAACATTAGTAAGAGATTCTGGTCTATATGCTCTGGTTGAAAATTATGTGAAGTGTAATGTTGTGACAGTCAATTGCTTCGTCGAAAGGTATCATGGCGAAACTGATACCATGCACTTCCCGTTTGGGTATATGACCTTGATCCCGGATGATTCTCAGAACATTTTAGGCTTGAATGTTTTCAGCAAATCAATAGTAGAAGGAGATCATTGTCCGGACCTAGAATGGTCAAAGTTGCATGCTTTGACTAACAAGCTGTTGGGTTAGGACTTCAAAACTTCTGTGAAAAACTTCTATGTATCTAAGGCTAGTAGGACAAAGACAATCAAGCTGACGCATCTTAAAGAGAAGTTTAAAAAAATGCAGGAAAGAAGTTCGAAGGATAGATGGGACCCTGCACAAATTATTTATACAGCTGTTGCGTACCTTTTATTCATCTTGGGCACTAAGGTATTCCCCGACACTAGTGGCAACCGGGTTAGCGCAAGCCTCCTTCAATACTTGGATCCATTGGAAGATGTCTTTACCTATTCTTGGGGCACCGTGGTAATGGTACATTTGATGACGGAGATGAGAAAGGCCTCTAAGGATGTTACAAACCAATTTGTCGGTAATTTCACTTTGCTCCAAGTAATCTTGTTTTTAAACTTATGTTCTTATGTATATTGTTCACATATACTGTTGAAGAATAAACCAACATACTAGGAAGAAGACATTATGGTTGAGTCAACTGGTACAGTTGACATGAAGAATAAACCAATATGGTTGAGTCAACTTGTACAGTTGACATGAAGAATAAACCAATATGGTTGAGTCAACTTGTACATTTGACATGAAGAATAACCCAATATGGTTGAGTCAACTGGTATAGTTGACATGAAGAATAAACCAATATGGTTGAGTCAACTGGTATAGTTGACATGAAGTGAATGGATCAACAAGAGTTGTTGATCCATGGTACGGTTTATCGAAGTTTACTTGGGTTGCAAGTATTACTGGTTTTAAGAGTTTATTTACGTGAGAATTGTGTGGAAGTTTCTTTGTTAGTTTGATTATGTTTGGAAAGTTATTTTTCTTGAGAGTCAAGTTTCTTACTCATATAAATAGGTTGTTGAGCCATGAGTCGAAATATATCAATCAAGAGAAGTTTGTTTGAGTTTTAATTCCGTGTTCTTTTCATTAAGTCTTTGATATCAGATTTTCTATATATACCGTGCCCTTTTTATGAACTCGGAAACAAAATTTATTGCTTATTATATGTATCATTCCATATTGGTATAGGTGTGAGCTTATGAACACTTCCCAACATTGTTGAAGGACTACCCCTACTTGAGGATTATAGACTTTCCTGAACCTGATGCGCCTAGAGCTAAGAGATACCAGTTCAACAATACTCCGAAGCCCGATAAAAATGGTCAACTAATAAATATGAGATTGGCTCTAAACACGGTGACTACCAAAGATGTTGTGTTCGAACCTTACAAGGGGGCTAGAGCAAACCGCCAAATTTTGAGGTATCCGAATGTTTCATTCTACAATGGACCGTTGTTCCACCCAAAGGGATATGTTATGGACGATCCTCGACGTGTGATACAGAAACTTGGATATAAGAAATTACCTGGCTCCATGACAGCCTCTTCTTCAAGTATATTCTTGACTTGGATGAGTCCATTACAAGTCCCTCAAAGTTGAGGGTGGTGTATTATCCTGTTCTAGAACCAACACATTGGAGGGATAGGTGAAAAAGCGGGGGTCTAACAACCACACCCAATAATTCATTTGGCAATCTGTATGGAACAAACTTCAATATAATCTCAAGAATAAAAACTCAATTGAGAAATAATATTAAAGAGATTTATCTCCTTCTCAACACAATCAATAGTTAAACAGAAGCAAGTCCGTAAACCTGATTTTAGTGTGAGGTTACTTGAAACAAACACTAAAGGAACAATCACTAAAGGAATATTTCAATACGGTGTCCACTTGAAACATGGTTGGACAATGTGAAAATAACAAAATCAATTGTTCAAGATCAATCAAGTCTTATCCAACAAACAAGGTCGGATTTAACAACTATGATTGATTAACGTACAACCTGTATTATTTCAATTACAAAGATAAACAATATAATGCGGAAAATGAAATAACACAGACACCAGAATTTTGTTAACGAGGAAACCGCAAATGCAGAAAAACCCCGGGACCTAGTCCAGAATAAACACACACTGATTATAAGCTGTTACACCAATTTCCTACTACCTATTTGGACTAGATGTAATAACCTCTTCAGCATAAATATAAATCCTAGCAGAACACCGATTCTCTTTAGGAATTCTTCTCCTTAATCTTCCAGCAGAACCCAAGGCTCTCTTTAGAAGATACAACAAAACGATTGATGCGATTTGATATTTTGTTTGCACAAAACACCAGTTTGATTTCCCTTTAGATATAAATCAAGGTTTTGGAAATCTTGTAGATTAAGGTTTTAACTTACAATCAGTATGCGTACTCACAAGAAGTCCGTGAACCTGATTTTCGTAAGTGAACTTGGGTGATTCCAAAGATCAATTTCCAAGTTAAGAAAACCCTAATATTTCTACCACAAGAAAAACTAGATAAATCTAGAGATATCTTGTTTAAAACTTCTCAAGGATTTTTACGAGATGCCTCAAAAGAAGTTTTTCTTTCTAGTCTCCGATTTCGACTAACAAGTGTTGGTATATGATCGGAAACTGAAATCTATCAAAACCTAGGGTTTATGATCAACAACTCTTGAATGGTTTTATATCAGAAGAGAAACCCTTAGAATAAACAAGAGGTGAAAAACCCAGATTACAAGTTGTATAATCAATCACGAAGTTAATCCAACTCGTCTTTGTGATCCCCAATACAAAGACTTTTATCTCACTCTTGTTCACGAAGAACAGAAGACGTGGAAAACAACCTGCAGAGCTTACGCCAATTTTCCAAAGGGGATGAAAAACTTGTAAACTCACGAACTCAATATTTATAGTGAAACATAGCTTGAAAGCTAAGCAAAGCTATTTTCCTTTTTCAAGACTCTCCTAATTTTAGGAGTCTTTCCTAAGTTACAACTCTTACCAAAATAATTAGATAAATAATTAATTAGCAAATATTGTATTTATGTGTATAAATAACATTTTAACTTAGGAAGGAATCACAAACACTTTAATATGGTAATCAAAAGTGTTTGGACCAGTAGCTAACTTGCCTAGATGAGGAAACATCACCAACATGACCAAAAGTGCCTTTTAGTCACGTACTGGGCCCAAGTTCGCGGACTCAAAGGCCCATGAAATGTTTCCTACTAATGAACTTAAATCACTCATAACTTGATCGTTACAACTCGGAATTGAGTGATTCTTGGCTCATTGGATTCGCAAGCTCATTCACTATAACATGAGATCCTTTCCAAGGACAAAGGTTATTGTCACAAAGGTCATGGCTCAAATAACCTCAAGTATATATACATAGATGTACATTTGCCGTCATTGGAATTGTTCCATAGAGTGATCATTTATCTCGATAGATTAGAAAGGTAGAATTGAACAAGAATCCAAATGAAATCAATCACATACCTTTGTTGATAAGGTACTTGTTTATGTCTTCTTGTAGTCTTCAATCTTCAATCTTCATCCTTTAAGGATAGCTTCGATTCATCTTCTTAGACCTAATCTAGTTCCAAACTATAGTTAGTATGCTAAATCAAGAATGCATTTTGGAAACTAAAATTGACAACTAACTTGACATACCAACGCTAGTGGGTTCAACCGAGCAGTGCCCTAACAATAGGGAACCAAGTCGTTTGGTAGATATCAGTAACTGGGAGGTTGTGAACAAGGGTGATGAAGCCGATCCCTCCTACATTAATGATTACCTGGAATGGTCACATTGAAAAGGCGAGGGTACCCCAATTATACCTCAAGCTATCACTTTTCCTTCCTATAAGTCCTTTCCTCGAAAGTGATTGTCTATGGACAGATTCGAGACAATACAACAAATCGGTTCACACTTTGTGTGATCGTCTATGGATACGAGATCGAGTTAATACAACAACAAAGTGTGTTTACTTGATACAAAGGTTCGAACTTAACCAAACTCAATAGGATTCACGTATCAAGTAAATAGGAATTAATGTTTGTGCAATTTACTTTAATTATAATAAAACAATTATAATGCAAAAATATAAAGTAAATGACACAACAAGATTTTGTTAACGAGGAAACCGCAAATGTAGGAAAACCCCGGGACCTAGTCCAGAATTGAATACTCTCAGGATTAATCCGTTATACAAAATAAGACAACTTCGTATAGTTGAGACCAAACAACTAAACCTATAGTTCACCTAGTTCCGTCTGTATTCCCACGCATCAAACCTGTAAACAAGTCACGTACTTGGACCAATTCCTTTGGTTCGTAATCCAAACAGTAAAGGAACAACAAATCTATTTGGTATCAACTCTCTTCAACCAAGTGATATGAGTTGCGCAAAGGTTCCCTTGTTTACCTTAACATAAACTCCTTTGCCAGGTTCCAAGATCTATCTTATGTTCAATCACCCAAAGGTAATCGTTAAGATTAAACCAACAACACTCTTCAACCAAGTGATATGTGTTGATGCCGATCTTCCTCAATTGATCAATCCAATCTACCACAAGGATTAACCGATTATTAATTGGATCCTCTTTTTCCCATACAAGTATTGTGCACACCAAAGATTGTAAAATCCAAGTTAGAAATCTTCAATATCTTATTTGTCTTCAAATCTTCTTAGATCTTCAATAAACACTTGCACATAACTACTTGAATATCTTATGATCAATCACACACAGAACGGAGTCTGTTAACAATGGATTATCACAAGATCATCTTTAGATCTAACAACAGTCTAAAGATCCCTGTCGAAACTTTGAACTAGTTTGAGTGAATCTTATATCAGAAGAGAAGATTCTCAAGCATAAACAAACTAGGTGCAATCAAAGTTCAACCATCGTTAGTCAATCAAATCAATATGAAAACTAAATATAAACCGCAATATCTAGTTTCCCACCAATGGGTCGCTCTAGAGCTTCTCAATCCCAAAGAAGACTTTAAATTGAGCGGACGTAAGAGATTTCACCTAATTAGATTACTCTCCTCTCCAATAGGCGGCTTCACCAGTAACAAAGACAAAAGAGTAAGTTTAGGTTACACAGGATTAGTTTTCTCGAAATGCAAACTCAAAGTATTTATAGACAAGGAAGTTTGGACACCAAGGAATTTCCAAAACCGAAAATGTTCTCAAGATATTTTTCATTACTCCACCAAATTCGGTTTCCATAATTCCTGTGAATGCACTGTCCAAAACTAATGATCGAAATCTCCTTGGAAAATCTTTAATTAGCAAATGCACATTACTAATTCTTATTTTCCATATATAATTAAAAACCCTTAATTAAAAAGATTCTTAACTTATTTAAATTCGATCTTGGGATTTACTTCCTTCTTAGCCGTTAAGGAATATCTTTGAACAAAATAGAATAAGCATTAATGCATTATGTTCATAGAGTGACGACATCTTACTCTTGCAAGTATTTTCCATGCTTGCTCACTTGAAACCGATTTACCACACTTCCAAACAAGTTTAGAATTGGTTCATCTGACTTTCAAGAACTATGTGATTGATCAAGTAACACTCAATCACAACTCATGGGTTTACCTCCATGTGAGTACTGTGCTTAGTTACACTATCTTACCAAATATACGGCTGACTAGGTACTAGGATCGGTTCCCCACATATATTTGGTATCTAACTTGTATGCACTGCACATGTCCATAGGATCGGTTCCCCCTTCCCAAAAACGTGTTGCACATGTTCATAGGATCGGTTCCCCTTTCTTCCATAAACCTTGTTGCACCTCATACAAGGATCAGTTCCCCTTTTGATGCACTGCACCTCTTACTATGATCGGTTCCCCTCTTCCCAGTAATAAGTTCAAACATACACAACCCGATCATACCCCAGGTGATTACTTATGATCGGTTTCACTAATAAAAGTCACACCAATACATAAGTTAGGACTCATGTGAATAGTTTTACCAAGAACACAAACAAGTCGTGAGCGGTTATACTAATCACACATATTGGTCGTTCATAAGATATGCAATGAAGAACAACCCCAATAACTCCTGGCGATTTCCTTTTCGGTGCACAACACATATCATGAACTTACTTCCTTAGAACACATGTAAACACTGTTCTCTAGGATGAAATCCTTACCTCATACCCATACATAATCATAATAGCATTCATACGATTATGTCGATGTCTTATACACAAAGTTTAATGGTTAAGTAAGAAACTTCATATTGTATTCCTTAATACTATGTCTATCTAGAGTGTTCATGCTTCACAGTTTTATGTTTTCAATATGCACGACTTGAAAGATACGTTAGGGAATGAAACAGTTCAAGTCAAATATCACTAACCTCAAGTGGAAGGATTATGTTGTCGTTGTAGCTCCGAATTTCTTCACTTTTTCAAGTCTTCGCAATACTTGTAATGTTTCACCCTAATACTATCAAGATAATCTATATGAAGTTGACTCTAGTACATTTAAATCAAGCGACTCTTAAATGAGTTTTGCTTCACTAAAATATGACAACCAAACTTGACATACCAACGCTTGGTGGGTTCAACCGAGCAATGCTCTAATAATCTCCCCCTTTGTCAATTTTAGTGAAAAAACTCTTACAATCATATGGATAAACAAATTACAAGAATTCATTACACATACGCTTGATTCCCGAATCCACAGCACATAACCTGCATTCATTCAATCCTCAAAAATGCAGCAGCTGCACTATAATAACAAAGCTTATACTCCTTGTAAAGGTGAGCTAGGTAGATTTTCAATCCACACATCTTTGTTATCCCATTGATATGATATATTACTCCCCCTTAGTCTGTGCTTTTCCTCATTCGTTATATAACCGTTCAAGCACCATTGTCCTCTTCCCTAGTGACACCAATCAACCATAAATTGATACCAACATCACTTGTTTACTCCATATATTTCTCCCCCTTTTTGTCACAAAAACGACAAAGAAGTGAACAAATAAAGGACAACACGAAAAGGATCTTACAAATCTCAAAATAGACTTGCAACCTGTTGAGTCAAGCACGAGGGTTTTACATACCATTTTTGATAATCAATATCAAAACTGAAACTACAAGTAATTACGTTTTGATATGTTATCATGGAAATAATTGGCCGAAGAAATTTTCCCAACTAGTTTAGCAAACCAAAAAACAACTAAGCAAGTTAGTCCCTTTGCTAAACCGATTGTATAAATACAACCGCTTCATTCGATAAGACCAAAACAAAGATAAACTCTATTTTTCTCATCAGGTTCTAATTATCCATATTACTTAGACCTTTAGATTTCAAACTAGCCAAATACTAGGTTAGTTAACTAGCATTTCCTTGTTTAGGCTTTTGGCTAGACTTGAATAACCGAAACCTCCACTTTGATAAGTCTAACTAAGATCAAAATTAACTTAGTTTATCTTATCCAGAATCAAATTGGACTAAACAACTCGTCCCGTCAACATATTCATTAGTTAAGCCATAAATAATTCATACAAACCAATAAATCAACTTGCATAATTATTCACCTCAACCGGATACAATAGAAACAACATATATAAACCAAAGTTTCACTATTGCACTGAAATTTTGTAAGCTTAACCAATTGATACTACACAATAAAGCAAAAATAACAATTTTTTTACTTAACTGGAAGCAATTGAATTAACATAGACATTAAAGCACCGCAATTGCACCAAATTTCGTAAGCCTAAACTAATGATATCACACAACAAAGCAAGATAACAAAAGTTTTACTTAACCGGAAACAATTGAATCACACACATATCCATACATTCAGAATGGAATAAACACATCAATTGTACCAACAATTTATTTTAAGCAAAAGCAATATATATATATATATATATCAAATAAAATAGGCTTTTCTTAAAACAGGAAAACAATTAACTAACAAGATTGTTACCACAATTTCGCATCCAACTTCTCCAAATATGATTCCATCGCTTTCTTCTTCCGGGAGAATTGATATCGAAATACCATCATGTTGTCATTCTCATGCCGAAAACAAAAGAATAACAATAACCAACCTTTACCAGAGAAAGGTTGAAAATCGGTTTTAACAATTGGAAGCAAAAGTTGAAAACCGTCGAAACACATATGCTTTTATGCTAAACCAAAACCGATTCAACATATTATGACTTTTTCACATATTGTTTCTAGAGGAATCCCTCATGATCCTTTGATAAAGCCTACCAACTTGGGATAGAAATTAATCCTACTAAATCAAAAAGTCACCCAAACCATAAGGGTTCACAACATCATATGAGATCGAATATTAAGGTCATGAAAATCGTAATCAAACATCCCATAAACACAAATGCAATACACCATAAATTTTTAACAAATAATCAAGTATTGAAATTACATCTATCATGTAGGTAACTTAATTGCTAAAACAACGCAAAAAGAATGAGGGTATTCCGAGTTCGGACAAAGAAGTTATAGGCAAAACAGTTTACACTCCTTTGTATTGCACCTCTCACTAGGATCGGTACCCCCATGTGTTGCTAGTGAAAGATCACAATACTAAATTGTTTTCGACATAAATTTTGCATACGATGTCCGAATTTAGTGATTTTTGGCTCGTTTTAATCGTAAAAACAAGAGATACACATATATGATCAGTATATATCAACATCATAAACTCACAATTACCTTTTCTATCAAAACTCAAATATAGATAGAGAAAGTATGAGTATAGAAGAAAATAAATCTCCTAAAGATGTTAATTAGTCATATAATTACCCGAGAGATCATGTGCTCAGTTTTACGTGCTTCTTCACCCTTCATAATATTGAGCACAAGGGCGAGCATGTACATTCCAACACAACTAGGTTGCGTTGAGTTGATCTTTGTCTTGTTCGTCATGAGTGACTAAGACCGAATCATCATTCTTGACCTCTTGCATGGTTTGATTCCTCATGTTCCATCTCTTGTTTTTCTTCTTTGACTTGTGATGAAGAGTGTCATTATCACAATCTTTACTAGTACAAGAGATTTCAGACATAATGTCTTTCTTTAGCCTTTCAACAAGACTCTTGTAATTATTGTCACCAACAATTAATAGCTGAGAGTCATTCTTGTGACTAACTTTTGGTCCCTTCTTGGCTATGGAGGACTTAAGAACCCATTTAGAGTTGGGTTTCGCAGGAGCAGCTTTATTCTTTGAAAAATCGGGGGTCTAACAACACCACCCAATAATTAGATTAGCAATCTGTATGAACAACTCCGAGTTGTTTTCTAGAGATTCAACAAGACTCAATCAATAGAAAATATCTCAAGGAGTTATTATCTCAATCTCTCAATTTGATTTTCTCAAGAAAATATGATTTACGAGTCTAATCAAAGAGAGATAACTTGGATGGTACCAAAGACCAATATCCAAGTGTCAATCAATTTAAATCAACAACCTAAATGGTCGGATATTCTAATTGATTGAATAACGCACAACCTGTATTATTTCAATTATATAAAAATATAATGCGGAAAAAAATAACACAGACACTAGAATTTTGTTAACGAGGAAACCGCAAATGCAGAAAAACCCCGGGACCTAGTCCAGATTAAACATACACTGTATTAAGCCGCTACAGACACTAGCTGATAGGTGTAGAATACACCTAATTTACTATCTAGTAGTTTATGCTTTCTTTGCTATTTTGCTTGTAAATTATGTATTTTATGTGTGTTTTTGAGCTATTAGGTACTCTGGAGTCGCACGGACGAAAAGAAGGAGAAATCACCAAAATTGAGCATAAATGGCAGAATTGTCATTTCACAGGGCGACCACTATCTGGAGTCCAGTCGTGGTTAAGGGATAACTCTTTTGAAGTTTTAAAGACAAGCCAGCTATGGTTAAGGGGTTACCATCTAGGGTATCCCTTATAAGTATCAGTGGGTGTAATTATCACTTAGTATCCCTTATCCAGAGAGCTATTGTGTTATTAGCACCCAAACTGGGGTGGTCTCATCTCTGGGGTGTACCATCCAGACCCAATTTAGTATAACCTAACCCTAAAGTTGAAGAGACATTATCCCCCAAATCATTTGGGGCTGAAACCGAGAGGCAGCAGCCATTTTCTCTCCTAAAATTGAGAAAAGGGAAATAGAGGCGCAGCCATAAGCAAAAACCGCGAGAGAAGAAATTAAGAGAGAGTTGAGAGAAGAATTGATGAATCTGGTGGTGGTCGTTGCTGTTGTAGAAGCAGAGATGGTGTTGAAGCTCAGAGAGATGTTAATGGTGTTGATAAGAAATAGTCAAGACGATGTTGTTATTGAGAAGCAATTTGCTGCAATCAATTCAGAGAGGTTAGGGAATCGGTGGAAGAACGAGATGGGTAAGGGTTTCGCTATGATTCAATCGAATTTGGGGGTTTTGCTTTCAGTCCTGTAATAATGAAAGAATATATGAATCTGGTTCAAATTATTGTTTATTTTCATGGGTATGAAGACGAATTTCAAGATTCAGATAGAGATGGGTACAACCGAGAAGAGGAGAAATTGTTGTTGTGAATTATGCAGCTGTAGTTCAAGTTGCAGGTGATGCTGAGGATTTTCATGGGTTGTTGCTAAGGAGTTCAGATGGATTCAAGAGTTGCAGGAGAGTTTGAATGGACTTTGGTAGTCAAGGTGCTTTTCAACAAAAGGTTCCTAATGAAGAAATGGATAAGGAATTGGTAGCTAAAAGAGTATAAAGAAGCTCAAGTGCAGTTGCAGTTGCAGTTGGTAAGATGTTGATTGTGTTGCTGCACTTGCTGATTGCATGGACTTGGGAGTTGAGCAGATGGAGAGCTAATGGTAAAGATGTGAAGGGACATGGAACTGGGAACTATAGGTGTGATGCTGCAAGGGCTAAGCTTGCAAGGTTTGAGCTACAAAAAGTGTTGGTGGTGATGCTACAGATGATGTTGGTGTCACAACAGAGATGGGTAGTGGCCTGAGGTGATGTATGGATTGATTTGCTTGGAGAAGACTCAGATGAATGAAAAGACCTTATTATATTGAAAGAAGAGAAGAATGGAGGAATGAGATATTGATCTGTGTTGGCAGTATGGGGTACAGAAGAATGGGTATTAAACTGGAATTGGAAGAGCTGTAGAGATGAGTGAGCAAGGCATGAATCTGAGTGATGAATGTATGGCAATGCGGGATTGAGTGAAGCTGGGTGGTTGCTGATGCAAGAGAGAGTTACAGTTACAGCTGCATCTGCAGAAAATGGTTTGGTGCTTTGAGCTACAAAAGTAAATAAGTTGATAAAGCTATAGCTGCGGTTTGTGGTGATTCTGATTGAGAGACAATGGTGGTAATGAAGCTGCACATTGAGAAGCTGGAGATGCTGTTGATATAATGAGTCTATGGTTGTGTAGGAAGATGGGTTTTGAAATTTATTGAATGTGAAGCAACTCAGTAGCAGCATTGAACTGCTAAACTAGATAAATGCTAGGTGTGTTACATGGAAGAATCTGAAGTTGAAACAGAATTGGTGCTGTTTGAGAAGACATTGGTTGAGCTTACATTCCGATGGAAGTTACATTGCGGATGTGATGTTAATGAGAAGAGGAGAAGTAAAGCTGATGTTCTGCAATGAAGATTGGTATTAAGATTAGTAGGTTTAAAGTATTACAGGTGGTAGATGTGATGTTTCTGTAGCCTGAGAAACTCAGTAAAGAAATGGGGTGAAGTTATGCAGTGTAGCTGAATGACAGAGCACAGCCATCTTGGATGTGAAGCACAATGATGGTGCGGCAGGGCCATTATGGCTGGAAAGGATTGCAACTGAGTTGGCCTGGTAACTCAGCCTAGTCAGGCGAGTTTGACCCGAGCTGACTCAGTAATTTGACCCGATGACTAACAGAAGACCGTCTTAACCGTTAGTCCTAACGGTGGACTGACGGAATATTCCGTCGACGGAGAGAATTTCCAGGTCGCTGGCGGTGATGAATTCCGGCCAATTTCCGGCCAAAAACCCATTTTTCCGGTGAGAAAAATACAGAATTTTGTATGGACTTCTCTCATGTGTGTGAAGATCTAGAATTGGGAATTGGATGAAAACTTGGAAGTTTTGGAGAATTGGACTAGAAATTGGAATATGGCTCAAATTGGGAAAGTGGTGTTCTTTTGGAATGAGGATTCTTTTCCTACAAAGACATGGAGAGTATTGAAGCCTATAAATAAAGGAGTTCTCTACAACTTTTTACACACATCTACTTTGGAGAAGGAGTTAAAGTGCACAAGGATTGGAGGAAGGAGCAACCATCATCTTTTCAATAAGTTTTCTTTCTTCCTTAAATTATTATTATTATTGCATGAACTCCAAACTATGAGTAGCTAATTTTCTTATTGATTGAGGATGAATTCCTAGTTCTTAATATATGATTTGAGTTTTGTTTCAATTCTACTTTGAAGTTTTTCATATGATTATCGATTGTTTTTGCTAATATTAATGTTTATGCTTGATTGATAGGTCATTTGGGTGGCCAACTAAATTGATTTGTTAATTAATCTAAAGCTAGTGAAAGTTAGGGGATAAGTAATCGTTTCTTGACTATTTACATAAGTAGAAAACACAAGACCTTGCGGAGGGATTCCGTGGAGGAATTGTGTGTGAAATCAACATTAGCAAGTGGACCTTGATCTAAGAGTCTAACTACTAATATCAACCTAATAAATTCATAAATCTTAATGCATTTAACTAAATTACATCTTGGGTGATCTACTACTAGGTGGTTTGGTGAATAGAATCCGGTAGGCGAGAACTTCTGTATCCAGTGATACAAGGGATTTTGGGGTTAGCACTGATCTAGCTGCTATACCTACGGTTGGTGATAATCTATGACTAATAACAAGTGGAAAAGAACATAACTTTAATCATTGTTTTGCAGCGAAGAAGGATTCCTTGATCTATTCTCTCTCATTGATTTCAACTTACACTTTTAATTACTTTGTTTATTTCTTTTGCTTTATAAATTTTAGAACCAATCCCCCCTTTTGTGACAATTTTACAACTAATAATCTCTTGCTCCTCGTGGGAATGATCTTGACTACCCTATATTACTTGTTAATTAGGTAGTAAAACATTAATTAATTTGTTGTGGTTACGACACGCATCAAATTTTGGCGCCGCTTCCGGGGAGCAACGGGCGATTTTAGTTGTTTTCTTTTTAATTTTTGCATTATTCTTGCTTTGTTAGATTCTATATTGTATCTAACTTAGTTTTTGAATCTTGTTTTAGGTACTATATCTTTGGTGAATGCTTCAAGGGGGAAGACCGAGTCCAATTGGAATACGTTTTCGATCCGGAACTCAACTAAAGGACTTTATTCGAGCGGTTAACACTCTGCTTCCTCGTTCTACATCAAGTGAATTCACAGATTCGGACATAGAAGAAGAAGCAATGGGTGATCGTACATTCAAGGACCTAGCTTCTCACAAGCTCGATACACAATAATGGTGTATCCAAACTAACTCAACTTTCGAGATCAAGCCGGGGTTGATTAGAGAATTACCAAAGTTCCATGGCATGGTGAATGAAGACCCAAACAAACATCTTATGAACTTCAACACCATAGTCACGGCCATGCTTCCACCGAATACTAATGCGGATGGAGCAATGTTGAAAGCTTTTTCGTTCTCTTTGGAGGGCAATGCTAAGGAATGGTTATATTATTTGCCTTCCGGAAGTATCACAACATGGAATTGGATGAAGAAACTTTTCCTCGAGAGATATTTTCCCGCATCAAAGGCTACTCAAATTCGCAAAGAAATTTGTGGGATAAAGCAACATGTGGGAGAGTCATTATATGAATGTTGGGATCGATACAAGATATTGGTGGAAAGTTGTCCACACCATCAATTTAGTGACGCCACGATAATCCAATACTTCTATGAAGGTCTCCAAACAAATGATAGATATCTTCTTGACGCCGCCGGTGGTGGTGCACTAGTGAACAAGACGGTGGCCGAAGCTACCGAGTTGATTGAAAGTATGGCGGCAAACTCGAAACAATTCTATGCAAGAGGTGATTCAATGGTTAAGTTGGTGCATGAAGTTAGTGACTCGTCTTCACAATCCGATCACCGGTTAAACAACATAGAGAGGGTAGTGCAACGATTGGACGCGGTAATTATTCCGGATGATGAAACCGAACAAGTAAATGCTTTATATCCAAATCAAAGTCCAAGGTACGATCCATACTCAAATACTTACAATCCCGGTTGGAAGGATCATCCCAACTTTAGCTATGCAAACAAGCAAGCGGCGGCTCCTAATCCATATGCGCAACAAGGTGGATTCCAACAATCACGTTTCCAACCTCAACAACAACAATTCCAACCACAACAAGTCAAGGAGCAAGATTCTTCGAATAATGACAAGTTGAATGTGATAATGCAAAGCATGCAAGGTCTCACTTCTATGTTACAACAAAACCAACAAAAGACCGATTCGGCAATCAAGGATTTACAAACTCAAATGGGACAATTGGCGACCGATATGAACTTAATGAAAGCTCAAGCATCCACAAAGCTTCCTTCACAACCAATTGTGAATCCAAGAGAGAATGTTAGTGCGGTTACTTTAAGAAGTGGAAGACAAGTGGAGAGTTAAACTCGTCATGAAGAAGCTAGTGAAGAAGTATTCAAAGAGAAGGAGGATTCCGAACCAAGGGAGACTTCAACATCAACTTCCTAATCCAAGGAACTGGTTCCTACTTTCACTACTCCACCACCTTTTCCTAGTCGTTTTTATAAGTCCAAGAAGGAAGCTCAAGATAAGGCACTCATGGATATCTTCAAGAAGATAGAAATCAACATTCCATTCATCGAGGCCATTAGGACAATGCCAAGGTATGCTAAGTTCATGAAGGAGTTATGCACAAATAAGGATAGGTTGCTTGATAATGAAATTACTAAAGTTGGCGAGAGTGCGTCGGCTATGCTTTTGAAGAAGATTCCTACAAAGTGCACGGATCCCGGGGGTTTCATGGTGCCAATTACTATTGGTAAGAAAAGGTTTGAACATGCTTTACTTGACTTGGGAGCTTCCATTAGTATGATGTCGGACGATATATATGACTCCTTGAATCTTGGACCGTTGAAAGAGACAAGAGTTATTATCCAACTAGCAAATAAATCTAACATCTATCCAAAGGGGCTTGTAGAATACGTTCTAGTGCAAGTGAATGAATTAATTTTTCCGGTGGATTTCTTTGTGGTGGATATGGACAATAATGAGAATCGGTCGTCTACTTCTCTACTTCTTGGGAGGCCATTTATGAAGACCGCAAAGATAAATATTGATGTGGACAAGGGTACACTCACTATGGAATTCGACAAGGAAGTAATACACTTCAACATATTTGAAGCCATGCGCTACCCAAGTGATGTGCATTCCGCTTAGTCCATTGATGTGGTTAGTTCATTAGTGCAACAAATGGTGGAATTGAATCGAGAGGACGAACTTGATGTGGTATTGCAAAAGAGCATTGAATTGGACGTCCACGGCTTGCCTAACTTGGATGTTGAAATTTCCACGGAATTGGTGGAGACGTGTGGTTCATTGATGGCATTACAAAAAGCTAAGGGTAATGTTTCCTATATTTCTTTACCCGTGAATGATGAATTACTTGTACCATCTATTGTGAAGGCACCTAAACTAAAGTTGAAGCCACTTCCGGACCATTTGAAGTATGCATTTTTGGGAGATGGAGATGAGCTTCCGGTGATTATTTCAAAGAACCTCACACCGGTACAAGAAGACCTTTTGCTTAGAGTCTTGAAAGAGCAAAAAACGGCTATTGGTTGGACAATTGCGGACATCAAAGGCATTAGTCCATCCATATGCATGCATAGGATTCTAATGGAAGAGAACGTGAAGCCGGTACGTGATGCTCAACGTAGGCTTAATCCTCCCATGATGGAGGTTGTGAAGAAAGAGATACTCAAATTGCTAAGTTCGGGGGTGATCTACCCAATTTCCGATAGAAAATGGGTTAGTCCGGTATAAGTGGTGATAAAGAAGTCCGGTGTTACGGTTGTTCGAAATCAAGACGATGAACTTGTTCCTACAAGAGTTCAAACCGGTTGGAGAGTGTGCATTGATTATAGAAAGCTTAATTCCGCAACCCGAAAGGATCACTTTCCTTTACCTTTCATTGATCAAATGTTGGAGCGGTTAGCGGGGCATTCTTATTATTGCTTCTTGGATGGTTATTCGGGATACAATCAACTTGTTATTGCACCGGAGGACCAAGAGAAGACCACTTTCACTTGTCCGTTTGGAACGTTTGCGTATAGACGGATGCCGTTTGGTCTTTGCAATGCACCGACTACTTTCCAAAGATGCATGGTGAGTATATTCTCGGATTACATGGAGCGCATTATTGAGGTATTTATGGACGACTTTAGTGTTTATGGCAATTCTTTTGATATTTGTTTAAACAACCTTGAACCAGTTCTTAAACGATGCATAGACACAAACCTTGTCCTTAATTGGGAGAAATGTCATTTTATGGTAAATCATGGCATAGTACTTGGTCACATTGTGTCCTCTCAAGGGCTCGAAGTGGACAAGTCAAAGATAGATTTAATAAGAAACTTACAATATCCCACTTCGGTGAGGGAGGTTCGTTCTTTTCTTGGCCATGCAGGTTTCTATAGGCGTTTTATCAAGGATTTCTCCAAAATCTCCATGCCGATGTGCAAGTTACTACAAAAGGAGGTACCTTTTGACTTCAACAAGGAATGCAAGGATGCTTTTGACAAATTGAAGGCAATGTTGACAAGTGCGCCGATTATCAAGTCACCAGATTGGAATCTTCCATTTGAATTAATGTGTGATGCTAGTGATTATGCGGTTGGAGCCGTTTTGGGTCAAAGAGTGGAAAAGTTGTCCCATGTTATCTATTATGCATCTAGGACCCTTAATGATGCACAAATCAACTATTCTACCACGGAAAAGGAGTTATTGGCTATAGTGTTTGCATTGGAAAAATTTCGATCATACTTGGTGGGTACAAAGGTTATTGTGTATTCCGATCATGCGGCACTTAGATACTTAATAAAGAAGAAAGAAGCTAAGCCAAGACTAATCTGGTGGATTCTATTGCTACAAGAGTTATACATAGAAATTCGAGATAAGAAAGGTGTGGAGAATACCGTTGCGGATCATCTTAGTAGACTTGTTATGTCTCAAGAAGAACTTCAATTACAAGACCGTTTTCCGGACGAACAACTTTTCTCCTTGGAAGAATTCACACCTTGGTATGCGGATATAGTGAATTATTTGGTGACAAGGAAGGTACCTAGTACAATGTCCAACTTCCAAAATATGAAACTTAAGAAGATATCCAAGCAATATGTGTGGGATAAACCATACTTATGGAAATATGGCGTTGATCAAATCATACGAAGGTGCGTACCTAACTCCGAATTTCAATCTATTCTCTCCTTTTGTCATACTTTTGCTTGTGGTGGCCATTTTGGTTCTAAACGTACCGCTCTCAAAGTTCTTGAAATTGGATTTTATTGGCCTACCTTGTTTGAAGATTCATATGTTTTTTGTAAATCGTGTGATAGATGTCAAAGAACGGGCAATCTAGGTGCTCGAAATCAAATGCCACTCACACCAATTCTCGCCGTAGAGATTTTTGATGTGTGGGGTATCGATTTGATGGGCCCTTTTGTTAATTTGAATGGAAAATTTTATATACTTCTTGCCGTATATTATGTTTCGAAATGGGTGGAGGCTAGAGCCACCAAAACTAATGATTCTCAAGTTGTTTGTGATTTTGTAAGAGAAAACATATTCACTAGGCACGACACACCAAGAGTGATGATAAGCGATAGAGGATCACATTTCAAGAAGTCTTTTCACGCTCTCCTCAAGAAGTACAACATAACACACAAGATTGGTACGCCTTACCATCCACAAACTAGTGGACAAGCTGAAATTTCAAACCGTGAGATCAAGTCCATTCTTGAGAAAACGGTGAATACCACAAGGAAAGATTGGAGCTTTAAGCTCAATAATGCACTTTGGGCATATAGAACGGCGTATAAGGCACCGATTGGTATGTCTCCATATCGGTTGGTTTATGGCAAAGCTTGTCATCTTCCGGTTGAACTTGAACATAAGGCTTATTGGGTGATAAAGAAATGCAACATGGAGTATGATGAAGCGGGAAAAAAAAGAAAGTTACAACTAAATGAGCTAGAGGAGATACGTAATGATGCTTACGAGAGTGCCCGGATTTACAAGGAAAAGACCAAGCTTTTTCATGACAAGATGATTTCTCGTAAAAGTTTCATAGTGGGGCAAAAAGTACTTTTATTTCATTCTCGCCTTAAACTATTTCCTGGAAAATTAAGGTCCCGTTGGATTGGACCATATGTTGTTACTAATGTTTTTCCTTATGGTGCAGTTGAAATTACTAGTCTTAGAGACAACTCGGTTTCCAAAGTCAACGGCCATAGATTGAAGCCATACTATGAGAAAATCGCCTATGTGAATGTGGATGAACTTCCATTTGAAGATTTGCTCCCTCTGGAGGAGTAATAAGAAGCAAGAGCTATGTCGGGCCGTCGAATTTAAAACAAGCGCTAAGTGGGAGGAAACCCACCGGTTTTGTATTTCTTATCCTTTTGTTTTTATTTGCTTTTTGTTTTGTGTGTTTATTTTTCTTGTTTCATATCATATTAGAATTTCCCACCTTGACTTTGCTAGGAGGATTCAATTACATTGAGGACAATGTAAGGTTTAAGTGTGGGGGAGTGGCTAAGCATATATTTTTGCATATATATATATATATATTTATTTATTTTTTGCATAAAACTTTCAACTTTTAGAGATTTTAGAGTCACTAGCATGCTTCTAGGTATGATTACATAGAGAATTCTGACCGACATAATTGAACTTGGAAATGTTAGGGAACTATGTTCGATTTCTTGCTTGTTAGAGTGTTAAATAATGGATTTAATCATGCTGGTGATGCAAATTTGGTGTAGGAAGAAATGCATTATTAGAGTTGATGATCAATCATTAGTGGAGACTACCCATTTTCATATCAACCAAGGCACCGACCAAAAATTCTTCCTTTACTAAAGAGCTTCTTTTGAGTGTGTGTCACCATACGTTAATTCCGGGTGGAATGGTGAGCTACCCAATTTCACACCAATTTCAGCACTATTTTGATTTCTTGAGTGCTAATTTTTGTCAATCATGAGGGTGAAATCTATGGATGAAAGCCTCCTTCTTGTAGTTTGATTTTCAGTTAGCACCATTCTCTCAACAACGGGTCCATAGAAACACCACAATCATCAACAACAAGGGAGCAACATCAAAATCTACAAGGAAAGTTGAAAAGGTTCAAGGTTTGCAAGCAACAATGGAACAAGAAAAGAGCTAAATTTCAAATTCAAGTAAAACAACATACAATGAGCAGATTTTTGTATACATGTTGAAGACTTACAATGCAATGAGGTAATTCTATATCCAAGTACAAGAGCGGAGAAAAGCAAAAGGTGAGAATTATTGAAGTTTATGATTTCAAGACGATACAAGTTGTGAAGAATCAAGCGGTAAAATACTTTTCCACGGCCATGGTTGTTTTATTTTTCACTTTGATTTGTATTTTGTTTCTCTTGTTTCAAAGAAAAAAAAATTGAAAAAGAAAAGAAAAGAAAAATTTGATTGAAAAATATGAGACAAGAGAAATATCTATTATTGTTTTGTTTTGAATAAGTCGTGGGGAAGGAAAATTTATAAGGAAGTTTCAAGCGACAAGGATTTTAAGGAAAAAGGTTACAAATTGTCGAGGATCTACGAAATTCGAAAGTTTATCATCAATAGTTGAAGCCGAAGACCAAGAAGATGAAGACGAGGAGCGAAAGACGTTTCTATTGGATTCCGTGAGAGTGGTGTTATCATAATTGGCAATCGGATGTGAAGGTAAGTAAGTAATATCATCCTCGATATAAGTGGTTGATTTCCTTTCTTAGAGATCATTAGAAAAATGGTTTTTCAAAATGTTAAAAGATGTGGGTTTTTCAAAATTTCGGAAGTTATCCTTCCTATCATTCAACGTGTTGCAGGAATTCTCTCTTCATTCCTACCTGCACACATGTGAGACCCATAAAAAAACCGTCTTTTTGAGTGCAATTATCATAAAACCCTTTTGGTGAGGCAGAAGTCGAGGAGAAATGCTTATTGATCGTTTCTCAAACACGTGTTCTCTCATTATGGTGTGGTTATTTCTCACTCAACATTTAAGAATGAGAATATGTTCTTAAGTATTTCTAACTTCTTATTACTAGCATGCAGAAACTATATGTCCTCATAACTCTTTGGATGCTTGGGACGCTAGAAAGCTTTGAAGTTGTAAGTTTTAGTTTGATTTGCTCGAGGACTAGCAAAGTCTAAGTGTGGGGGAATTTGATAGGTGTAGAATACACCTAATTTAATATCTAGTAGTTTATGCTTTCTTTGCTATTTTTCTTGTAAATTATGTGTTTTATGTGTGTTTTTGAGCTATTAGGTACTCTGGAGTCGCACGGACGAAAAGAAGGAGAAATCACCAAAATTGAGCATAAAGGGCAGAATTGTCATTTCACAGGGCGACCACTATCTGGAGTCCAGTCGTGGTTAAGGGAAAACTCTTTTGAAGTTTTAAAGACAAGCCAGCTATGGTTAAGGGGTTACCATCTAGGGTATCCCTTATAAGTATCAGTGGGTGTAATTATCACTGGGTACCCCTTATCCAGAGAGCTATTGTGTTATTAGCACCCAAACTGGGGTGGTCTCATCTCTGGGGTGTACCATCCAGACCCAATTTAGTATACCTTAACCCTAAAGTTGAAGAGACATTATCCCCCAAATTATTTGGGGCTGAAACCGAGAGGCATCAGCCATTTTCTCTCCTAAAATTGAGAAAAGGGAAATAGAGGCGCAACCATAAGCAAAAACCGCGAGAGAAGAAATTAATAGAGAGTTGAGAGAAGAATTGATGAATCTGGTGGTGGTCGTTGCTGTTGTAGAAGCAGAGATGGTGTTGAAGCTCAGAGAGCTGTTAATGGTGTTGAGAAGAAACAGTCAAGACGATGTTGTTGTTGAGAAGCAATTTGCTGCAATCAATTCAGAGAGGTTAGGGAATCGGTGGAAGAACGAGATGGGTTTTTGTTCAATTTGAAATCTAGAAGAGATGGGTAAGGGTTTCGCTGTGATTCAATCGAATTTTGGGGTTTTGCTTTCGGTCATGGAATAATGAAAGAATGGATGAATCTGGTTCGAATTATTGTTTATTTTCATGGGTATGAAGACGAATTTCAAGATTCAGATAGAGATGGGTACAACCGAGAAGAGGAGAAATTATTGTTGTGAATTATGCAGCTGTAGTTCAAGTTGCAGGTGGTGCTGAGGATTTTCATGGGTTGCTGCTAAGGAGTTCAGATGGATTCAAGAGTTGCAGGCGAGTTTGAATGGACTTTGGTAGTCAATGTGTTGTTCAACAAAAGGGTCCTGCTGAAGAAATGGATATGGAATTGGCATCTAAAATAGTATAAAGTAGCTCAAGTGCAGTTGCAGTTGCAGTTGGTAAGCTGTTGATTGTGTTGCTGAACTTGATGATTGCAGGGACTTGGGAGATGAGCATATAGAGCTGCTAATGGTAAAGATGTAAAGGGACATGGAACTAGGAACTACAGGTATGATGCTGCAAGGGCTAAGATGGCAAGGTTTGAGCTACAGAAAGTATTGGTGGTGATGCTACAGATGATGTTGGTGTCACATCAGATATAGGTAGTGGCCTGAGGTGATGTGTGGATTGATTTTCTGGGAGAAGACTCAGATGAATGATAAGACCTTATTACAGGGAAAGAAGAGAAGAATGGAGGAATGAGATATTGAGCTGTGTTGGCAGTATGGGGTACAGAAGAATGGGTATTAAACTGGAATTGGAAGAGCTGTAGAGATGAGTGAGAAAGGCATGAATATGAGTGATGAATGTATGGCAATGCGGGATTGAGTGAAGCTGGGGGGTTGCTGATGCAAGAGAGAGTTACAGTTACAGCTGCATCTGCAGAAAATGGTTTGGTGCTTTGAGCTACATAAGTAAATAAGTTGATAAAGCTGTAGCTGCGGTTTGTGGTGATTCTGATTGAGAGACGGTGGTGGTAATGAAGCTGCACATTGAGAAGCTGGAGATGCTGTTGATACAATGGGTCTGTGGTTGTGTAGGAAGATGGGTTTTGAAATTTATTGAATGTGAAGCAACTCAGTAGCAGTATTGAACTGCTAAACTAGATGAATGCTAGGTATGTTACAGGGAAGAATCTGAAGTTGAAACAGAATTGGTGCTGTTTGAGAAGACATTGGTTGAGATTACATTCCGGTGGAAGTTACATTGCAGAAGTGCTATTAATGAGAAGAGGAGAAGTAAAGCTGATGTTCTGCAATGAAGATTGGTATTAAGATTATTAGGTTTAAAGTATTGCAGGTGGTAGATGTGATGTTTCTGTAGCCTGAGAAACTCAGTAAATAAATGGGGTGAAGTTATGCAGTGTAGCTGAATGACAGAGCACAGCCATCTTGGCTGTGAAGCACAATGATGGTGCGGCAGGGCCATTATGGATGGAAAGGATTGCAACTGAGTTGGCCTGGCAACTCAGCCCAGTCAGGCGAGTTTGACCCGAGCTGACTCAGTAATTTGAACCGATGACTAACAGAAGACCGCCTTAACCATTAGTCCTAACGGTGGACTGACGGAATATTCCGTCGACGGAGAGAATTTCCAGGTCGCCGGTGGTGATGAATTCCGGCCAATTTCCGGCCAAAAACCCAGTTTTCCGGTGAGCAAAAATACAGAATTTTGTATGGACTTCTCTCATGTGTGTGAAGATCTAGAATTGGGAATTGGATGAAAACTTGGAAGTTTTGGAGAATTGGACTAGAAATTGGAATATGGCTCAAATTGGGAAAGTGGTGTTCTTTTGGAATGAGGATTCTTTTCCTACAAAGACATGGAGAGTATTGAAGCCTATAAATAAAGGAGTTCTCTACAACTTTTTACACACATCTACTTTGGAGAAGGAGTTAGAGTGCACAAGGATTGGAGGAAGGAGCAACCATCATCTTTTCAATAAGTTTTCTTTCTTCCTTAAATTATTATTATTATTATGTGAACTCCAAACTATGAGTTGCTAATTTTCTTATTGATTGAGGATGAATTCCTAGTTCTTAATATATGATTTGAGTTTTGTTTCAATTCTACTTTGAAGTTTTTCATATGATTATCGATTGTTTTTGCTAAATTAATGTTTATGCTTGATTGATAGGTCGTTTGGGTGGCCAACTAAATTGATTTGTTAATTAATATAAAGCTAGTGAAAGTTAGGGGATAAGTAATTGTTTCTTGACTATTTACATAAGTAGAAAACACAAGACCTTGCGGAGGGATTCCGTGGAGCAATTGTGTGTGAAAGCAACATTAGCAAGTGGACCTTGATCTACGAGTCTAACTACTAATATCAACCTAATAAATTCATAAATCTTAATGCGTTTAACTAAATTACATCTTGGGTGATCTACTACTAGGTGGTTTGGTGAATAGAATCCGGTAGGCGAGAACTTCCGTATCCGGTGATACAAGGGATTTTGGGGTTAGCACTGATCTAGCTGCTATACCTACGGTTGGTTATAATCTATGACTAATAACAAGTGGAAAAGAACATAACTTTAATCATTATTTTGCAGCGAAGAAGGATTCCTTGATCTATTCTCTCTCATTGATTTCAACTTACACTTTTAATTACTTTGTTTATTTCTTTTGCTTTATAAATTTTAGAACCAATCCCCCCTTTTGTGACAATTTTACAACTAATAATATCTTGCTCCTCGTGGGAACGATCTTGACTACCCTATATTACTTTTTAATTAGGTAGTAAAACATTAATTAATTTGTTGTGGTTACGACACGCATCACTAGCCTACTACCAATTAACTTCAGTCTGGACTGTAGTTGAACCCCAACCAATCTCACACTGATCCAAGGTACACTTATGCTCCTACGCCTCTGATCCCAGCAGGATACTGCGCACTTGATTCCCTTAGATGATCTCACCCACAACCAAGAGTTTCTACGACCCAAAGTCGAAGACTTTGATAAACAAATCTGTCTCACACATAAAAGTCTACATGTAATATATAAATTCGTCTCCCACGAATAAACGTATGAGTTTTGTTCCGTGTTTTGATAAATCAAGGTGAGCAGGAACCAATTTATAAAACCAGACTTATATTCCCGAATACCAGCTCAGTTTCATCAATCACCTCACAATAAACTTAATCGACGCAGCGAAGAAGATTATTGAGGAATCACAAACAATGAGACGAAGATGTTTGTGACTACTTTTATCTTGCCTATCGGAGATAGAATCTCAAGCCAATTATTACAATTATACTCATACGATAGAAAGAGCAAGATCAGATCACACTATTACTATAAAAGTAGTGTCGGTCTGGCTTCACAATCCCAATGAAGTCTTTCAGTCGTTAACCCGAGGTTAGAGAGAAAACTCAAGGGTTAATAGAGATCGACTCTAGCTTATAGAAAACTAGTATCACACAATAAAAGTGTGTGGGGATTAGTTTTTCCAATAGCTAGAGTTCCCCTTGTATAGTCTTCAAATTAGGGTTTGTAATCAATGTTAGCTTAGTAACAAAGCATTCAATATTCACCGTTAGATGAAAACCTGATTAGGTATAAGATAATATTCCTCAACCGTTAGATCGAATACTTAGCTTGCCATACACACATGTACTTGAAGATTTTGGGTTTGTGTAACCGTACCCAAACGTGTACAATGGTTGGTTCACAACTAGTTAACCAAAAGGTTAGCCAAATGATAACTTCCATATCAACCATGTTCTTCTTCACCATAACTAGTCCAAATGACTCAAATGAACTAGTTAGAGAGTTGTTCAATTACTATGAGATCTCAAGTACTACAAGAGACACAATTGAATCAAAAACGATGTGATTCACTCGAATTATTTATCATGAACTATAAATCCACGGTTTGCAAAAGCATCCCTTAGAAATATAGAATAAGTTCACGAACAACGTTTTCAGACATAACTTCTTGAGTTCGCAGACTCAAGCTAACCGGTTTAAGTTATAAACTCCAGCAGAAATTCTCGGGTTCGAGATCTTCCGTCAGTTCGCGGGGACTGCACATGATCTACAAATCCAGCAGAAATTCTCGGGTTCGAGAACTACGCCAGTTCGCGGACTGGGTTCGCGGACTAAGTTGCTGCTCACGTTCCGGTTCCACTTGATCAACAAAGTTCGCAAACTTCGTTTCAAGTGCTAAGGACTTATACATATATGTGTTTCCATAACAATGTTTATATCCCCCAATGGTTATATAGTCTAAACTCTCATTTCAATCATTGAAACATGCTCAGAGGGCGTTATATAGTTGTTATTCACAAACTATTTTTCGTCAGAACATTTTCCAAGAAGATTGAAACTTAACATAACTTTCGTCACTAGGCAAAGATGAATTTGGCTAAAGCGAAAGCTTTACGAACACCCATTTCGAGAAATAGATAAGCGAGATATACTCATCTCGAAATGTCACATGTGCATATTCTTAGTCTATATAGTAGAACGACTTTTGTCTCGAAGATAGGAGATAAAGTAGATAGACTTTTGAGTGATAGATAAGTTCAAGTATCCACATACCTTTTAGTTGATGAAGATCCACTGGTTCCTTGAGTAGTCCTTCGTCTTATATGATGATTGCCATGGAGTCTTGAGCTCAACTACACTTTCTATCCTAGTCCGAGACCTTAACTATAGTAGACTAGAAACCAAGACTTTATAGTTTTGATCAATAAGATTGACAAACATGCTTGAGATAGCAACGCATGCGAGTTTGACCGAGCAATGCTCTAACAATCTCCCCCTTTGTCAATTTTAGTGGAAAAACTATTAATACATATGTAATACAAAAAATATATAAATAAACTTTGTAGCACCTATTCCACATGCCTAATCTTCAACAATACTCGAAATCCTCGTCACTTCTAAGTAGTCCAATGATCCCAAAGGTTGTAAGTTTAGTATCATCGTTGTTGAAAATCTGTAGCTATAACAATGAGAAAAGCATCTGTTCTCAATCATTTTTATACAATGTCATAGTATTAATACACATCGTCAAAGTCCAATTGCATCACAACTTCATCAACAATACTATGGTGATACTTCAATCCCCCTTAGTCAATACTCCATCTCACATGGAAACCACTCCCCCTTACATAATGATCCGAAAACCATATGTATTTGTAGTATGACCTACAATTAATTCTCCCCCTTTTTGTCAATAAAATTGGCAAAGGTACAAGAATGGGATCGTAATGAAATTTCCGTACGAGACATTTCATGACCAAAGGAAAATGTTCTATCATCTTGTTTAGATGCAATCATAAAGCCGAAGCTAAATGCATTCATCAAGGAGTTCATAAAGATACAATATAACCCCTACAAATTCCATATCCTCACTCCCCACAAATATTTGACAATTAAGCGCAAGTTCAAAAGAACTCTCCCCCCATAAGATGTCATTCCTAAGGGAACAACAAGAGCGACCTTAATTTCAAGGAATCCCTCATGATCCTTTGATAAATCCTACCAACTTGGGCTAGAAATTAATCCTGCTAAATCAAAAAGTCACCCAAACCATAAGGGTTCACAACATCATATGAGATCGAATATTAAGGTCATGAAAATCGTAATCAAACATCCCATAAACACAAATGCAATACACCATAATTTTTTAACAAATAATCAAGTATTTCAATTACATCTATCTTGTAGGTAACTTAATTGCAAAAACAACGCAAAAATAATGAGGGTATTCCAAGTTCGGACAAAGAAGTTATAGGCAAAACAGTTTACACTCCTTCGTATTGCACCTCTCACTAGGATCGGTACCCCCATGTGTTGCTAGTGAAAGATCACAATACTAAATTGTTTTCGACATAACTTTTGCATACGATGTCCGAATTTAGTGATTTTTGGCTCGTTTTAATCGTAAAAAAAAGATATACACATATATGATCAGTAGATATCAACATCATAAACTCACAATTACCGTTTCTATCAAAAATCAAATATAGATAGAGAAAGTATGAGTATAGAAGAAAAGAAATCTCCTAAAGATGTTAATTAGTCATATAATTACCCGAGAGATCATGTACTCAGTTTTACGTGCTTACTCACCCTTCATAAGATTGAGCACAAGGGCGAGCATGTATATTCCAACACAACTAGGTTGCGTTGAGTTGATCCTTGTCTTGTTCGTCACGAGTGACTAAGACCGAATCATCATTCTTGACCTCTTGCATGGTTTGTTTTCTCATGTTCCATCTCTTGTTTTTCTTCTTTGACTTGTGATAAAGAGTGTCATTATCATAATCTATACTAGTACAAGAGATTTCAGACATAATGTCTTTCTTTAGCCTTTCAACAAGACTCTTGTAATTATTGTCACCAACAATTAACAGCTGAGAGTCATTCTTGTGACTAACTTTTGGTCCCTTCTTGGCTATGGAGGACTTAGGAACCCATTTAGAGTTGGGATTCGCAGGAGCAACTTTCTCCTTTGAAAAAGCGGGGGTCTAACAACACCACCCAATAATTCGATTAGCAATCTGTATGAACAACTCCGAGTTGTTTTCTAGAGATTCAACAAGACTCAATCAATAGAAAATATCTCAAGGAGTTATTATCTCAATCTCTCAATTTGATTTGCTCAAGAAAATATGATTTGCGAGTCTAATCAAAGAGAGATAACTTGGATGGTACCAAAGACCAATATCCAAGTGTCAATCAATTTAAATCAACAACCAAAATGGTCGGATATTCTAATTGATTGAACAACGCACAACCTGTATTATTTCAATTATATAAAAATATAATGATGAAAAAAAAATAACACAGACACTAGAATTTTGTTAACGAGGAAACCGCAAATGAAGAAAAACCCCGGGACCTAGTCCAGATTAAACATACACTGTATTAAACCGCTACAGACACTAGCCTACTACCAATTAACTTCGGTATGGACTGTAGTTGAACCCCAACCAATCTCACACTGATCCAAGGTATAGTTATGCTCCTACGCCTCTGATCCCAGCAGGATACTACGCACTTGATTCCCTTAGATGATCTCACCCACAACCAAGAGTTGCTACGACCCAAAGTCGAAGACTTTAATAAACAAATTTGTCTCACACATAAAAGTCTACATGTAATAGATAAATTCGTCTCCCACGAATAAACCTATGAGTTTTGTTCCGTGTTTTGATAAATCAAGGTGAACATGAACCAATCGATAAAACCAGACTTATATTCCCGAAGACCAACTTAGTTTCATCAATCACCTCACAATAAACTTAATCGACGCAGCGAAGAAGATTATTGAGGAATCACAAACAATGAGACGAAGATGTTTGTGACTACTTTTATCTTGCCTATCAGAGATAGAATCTCAAGACAATTATTACAATTATACTCATACGATAGAAAGAGCAAGATCAGATCACACAACTACAATAAAAGTAGTGTCGGTCTGGCTTCACAATCCCAATGAAGTCTTTAAGTCATTAACCCGAGGTTAGAGAGAAAACTCAAGGGTTAATGGAGATCGACTCTAGCTTATAGAAAACTAGTATCACACAAGAAAAGTGTGTGGGGATTAGTTTTTCCAATAGCTAGAGTTCCCCTTATATAGTCTTCAAATTAGGGTTTGCAATCAATGTTAGCTTAGTAACAAAGCATTCAATATTCACCGTTAGATGAAAACCTGATTAGATATAAGATAATATTCCTCAACCATTAGATCGAAAACTTAGCTTGCCATACACACATGTACTTGACGATTTTGGGTTTGTGTAACCGTACCCAAACATGTACAATGGTTGGTTCACAACTAGTTAACCAAAATGTTAGCCAAGATAACTTCCATAACAACCATGTTCTTCTTCACCATAACTAGTCCAAATGACTCAAATGAACTAGTTAGAGAGTTGTTCAATTGCTATGAGATATCAAGTACTACAAGAGACACAATTGAATCAAAAACGATGTGATTCACTTGAATTATTTATCATGAACTATAAAGCCACGGTTTTCAAAAGCATCCCTTAGAAATATAGAATAAGTTCACGAACAACGTTTTCAGACATAACCTCTTGAGTTCGCGGACTCAAGCTAACCGGTTGAAGTTATAAACTCCAGCAGAAATTCTCGGGTTCGAGAGCTTCCGCAAGTTCGTGGACTGGGTTCGCAGACTGCACATGAGATACAACTCCAGCAGAAATTCTCGGGTTCGAGAACTACGCCAGTTCGCGGACTGGGTTCGCGGACTGAGTTGCTGCCCACGTTCCTATTCCACTTGATCAACAAAGTTCGCAAACTTCGGTTCAAGTGCTAAGGACTTATACATATATGTGCTGCCACAACAATGTTTATATCCCCCAATGGTTATATAGTCTAAACTCTCATTTCAATCATTGAAACATGCTCAGAGGGCTTTATATAGTTGTTATTCACAAACTATTTTTCGTCAGAACATTTTCCAAGAAGATTGAAACTTAACATGACTTTCGTCACTAGGCAAAGATGAACTTGGCTAAAGCGAAAGCTTTACTAACACCCATTTCGAGAAATAGATAAGCGAGATATACTCATCTCGAAATGTCACATGTGCATATTCTTAGTCTATATAGTAGAATGACTTTTTCCTCAAAGATAGGAGATAGAGTAGATAGACTTTTGAGTGACAGATAAGTTCAAGTCTCCACATACCTTTTAGTTGATGAAGATCCACTGGTTCCTTGAGTAGTCCTTCGTCTTGTATGATGATTGCCATGGAGTCTTGATCTCAACTACACTTTCTATCCTAGTCCGAGACCTTAACTATAGTAGACTAGAAACCAAGACTTTATAGTTTTCATTACTAAGATTGACAAACATGCTTGAGATAGCAACGCATGCGAGTTTGACCGAGCAATGCTCTAACAATCTCCCCCTTTGTCAATTTTAGTGGCAAAACTATTAATACATATGGAATACAAAAAATATATAAATAAACTTTGTAGCTCCTATTCCACATGCCTAATCTTCAACAATACTCGAAATATTCGTCACTTCCAAGTAGTCCAATGATCCCAAAGGTTGTAAGTTTAGTATCATCGTTGTTAAAAATACGTAGCTATAACAATGAGAAAAGCATCGGTTCTCAATCATTTTTATACAGTGTCATAGTATTAATACACATCGTCAAAGTCCAATTGTGTCACAATTTCATCAACAATACTATGGTGATACTTCAATCCCCCTTAGTCAATACTCCATCTCACATGGAAACCACTCCCCCTTACATAATGATCCGAAAACCATATGTATTTGTAGTGTGACCTACAATTAATTAATTCTCTCCCTTTTTGTCAATAAAATTTGCAAAGGTACAAGAATGAGATCGTAATGAAATTTCCGTACGAGACATTTCATGACCAAAGGAAAATGTTCTATCATCTTGTTTAGATGCAATCATAAAGCCAAAGCTAAATGCATTCATCAAGGAGTTCATAAAGATACAATATAACCCCTACAAATTCCACAGCCGCACTCCCCACAAAGATTTGGCAATTAAGCGTAATTTCAAAAGAACTCCCCCCATAAGATGTCATTCCCAAGGGAACAACAAGAGCGACCTTAATTTCAAGAGAAAAGAAGGATTTCTTTATACTCAACAAATTGCATACAAGTATGAATTTGGAATCCAAAATATTCAATCATATTAACCAAAGCGAACCAAGATTAATTTGACTAAATATGCTCAACACAAGTAAACTCATGAAGACTTAATTCATCGATTAGATTATTCACAAGAGAACCCATAAATACTCTAATCGGATTACGCAATTAAACTAATCACAAAGTAATCAATTCAATTGTCCACAATCGACATGAGAAAAATATATGGAGTGCTAACTAAATAATCACACAAGATGATTGATTAGTTCAATTAGGCTCAACATAAGAGATTATGGAACCCCAACTAAGATCATCATAGGAAATGACAACCTTAACCGTACATGTACTCAACATGAGAGAACTCATGGAATACAAACTAAATAACCACACAAGTTGATTAAATTAATTCTTAATGCTCAACATATTGCATCTTTATGGAACAACCAACCATGCCAATAATAAATCGACTTAGTCGTATCGTGCTCAACATAAGATACAAGATGGAACTTTCATGGTAATACATAGTAATATGGAACAATTAAGCTCTATACCGTGGATAACAAAACAAGGACCTATTCTATTTTTACATCACAAAGTGACATAATAGACTTTATCCTTGAATCACAAAAGATTTTAACCTATCTTACATCAAAGATTGACAATATAGGCTTAACTTTTGTGTTTTGCCAAAAGTCCATTCATTCCTTTATCAATATTTGCATACCAATACGTGAACGACTTTACTTTTGACAAAATATGGGACAATCAAGTTCACGGATGTAAACACCCATATCCCATCAAAATATTGCAACATATGAAATCAAAATATTAATACTGCAACAATCATCTTCCAAAACAACTTTAGAATTTAAATGAATAAATCTAAAAGCATTGAAGATGAATACTTTGGACATAGCTATGTGAAATCACAATAATTTCTATTCCAAACACTAGTAATCCTTCTCAAAAACAAGAATAAATTCTCATAAGAAGTTTCCTAGGCACCAAGACAAACTCGTAATGCACATATAAGATGATTTGTCCTTAGAGGGTAGAATCAATCTTTTTCGCCCGGATTTATGCCAATAATAGCTACCAAAGGCGTATAAGAAGATTTTCCAACAATATTCTTGTAAAATATACAAATTAGCTTAGAAGAGTAGTACTCCAAGAACCCAAGTGCCCAAGTTCAAGAGAAGTGGAACGAGTGCAATGAAATGGAGCAACATACTCAAAAAAAAGAGGCAGGAAAAATACCAATCTTAACTCATCCAAATTCAAGGTTTCTCAACTCCATTTTGAATAGAATTCAAAGAGCAAAAAGAATGAGTTCATTCCGAGTTCGGAAGAAGAAGTTACGGCCAAAACATGTCGACCGAATATCGACATCCACAGGCAAGTCCGCGAACTTACGGGTTTGCACACGAAATTTCATATCCGGGAGCAGTATGCAGACATGTGCGAACTTAAGCCCCTGGATTTTGGTTTTAAATGATGTTATGCATACTTGGTATGTGTACCATGAATTCCAAACATCCCGAACTAATGTTTCCAAACCTAAACATTTAAGAACCTTAAACACATATCAAGTTAGGTAGAAATGAACGATAATCAAGGTACATGGATAATTATAAGTACTCAAACAAGTAATAAAAACATAAAACTTTCTCAGGTTTATAGACATACCTTTTTAGAAAAGTTCAATTGAATTCTATTGCCTTACCGAATATAATATGTGCGCCCCAATTATCGTGCTTCCCTCACCGTATACATAGCAGGGCATTCCTTGGTGAGGATGCACTTACAACACAATCAAATTGTGTTGGGGTGAACAATGTCTTTCTCACCACAAGTGACCTTTGGATTATCATGAAGGAGATCGCTTTTAGAACCTTTCACATCCAATTCCATTTTTCCAAAAAACTTGTTAAGTTCCAACATCATGGATACTTCCTTCTCCATAGTCATGGAATTTTCTGGAAGATCATTCCTTTTCACACTCAAAGAATCATTGGATTTCTTTGGTATCCACTTCTGAGTGCATTTAGGAACAACCAGAACTTTCTTCCCATTACTCTCTTCTAGCTTTCTCGAAAGAGAATTGGATTGACTATTCTTTTGCAAGTTAGTCTTTCTCCAATTGGGAGCATCGGATCTTGTCTTCGTATTTACGAAGTTATCCTTTTCATAACCATTACGACTGTGAAAAGGCTTCGTATGACGTTTATAGGCAAATCTAGGTTGATCACAGTACTGATTCCTTTACCTAAAGGTTGGACAGTTACAACCTGTAACGTTAAGGGGATTAGTCTTAACATATGATCTTGGTTTCATAACTTCTTGTGATGCCAAAACAAGAACATCATAAAGTTTCTCATTCCTTATACGAAAACGACATCTCCTTTCCAGATGACCTTTATTTCCGCAATAGTGGCAAACATAAGGAATGTTCTTACCTCGATCTGTATGTTTTGGCTTTGGAGGTTGATATACATTGCTCTTTCGAACTTTTACTGCCGGTGGATGTATTTCACTTTTGCCATCATTGGAAACCTTTTGTTGAGAAGAATCACTAGCCTTGACAAATTTTACCTCTTTGCTCATACTTGGAGCATCTATTCCCTTATAGCCCAATCCTCGTGTATCACAATGATTTTTACTTGATCCCAGCATAAGGGTTAATTTGATTGAACTAGTGTCAAACTTTTTCAAGTCATATTCCAACATCTTGATTTTATCAAGAGCAGTAGCTAAATCAACCTCAAGGCATTTTTCTCGAGCGATATAACTGCTTTCTCTGTCATCAAAACTTGCTTGCCGTTCTGCAAGTTTCTCTTCCAACAAGAAATATTTTTGATAAACATTATCACATTCAATTGACTTCATACGTAGGTTTTCCTCAGAATCCTTGAGGATCAATTTGTTAGAGCGATTTGAAATATAAACACCTGCGTTACATCTTCTTAATTTCTTGTTTTCTCGACGGAGAGGAGTCATAAGAGGTGTGACATGAGAATTTGTCATCTTTTTCTTTTCCAACAAATTCAAAACCTTCACATACTCTGAGACTTCCTCATCAACATCTCTATCAATATCTGAATCACCTTCATCAGAAAGTTCATCCAACTGTTCTTCTAGGCGTGTTTCCCAGAATTCAACAGGTTCTACATTAAGAGAATGTTTATATAGTGATTCAGATGTGACAGTTGTCTCAGGTGAATCCAAGATATTAGAATCATCTGGTAATTTATGAACTAGTATGTTATTAGAGATAGACACGTCCATAATCAGATCACTACAAACACATACTTATAAGGTCTTTAACGTTTTTGCCTGATCTATTACCAATTGAAAAATCGGGGGTATAACAACACCACCCAATAATTCGATTATCAATCTGTATGGACAACTCCGAGTTGTTTTATAGAGAATCAACAAGACTCAATCAATAGAAAATATCTCAAGGAGTTATTATCTCAATCTCTTAATTTGATTTGCTCAAGCAAATATGATTTGCGAGTCTAATCAAAGAGAGATAACTTGGATGGTACCAAAGATCAATACCCAAGTGTCAATCAATTTAAATCAACAACCAAAATGGCCGGATATTCTAATTGATTGAACAACGCACAACCTGTATTATTTTAATTATACAAAAATATAATGCGGAAAAGAAATAACACAGACATCAGAATTTTGTTAACGAGGAAACCGCAAATGCAGAAAAACCCCGGGACCTAGTCCAGATTAAACATACACTGTATTAAGCCACTACAGATACTAGCCTACTAACAATTAACTTCGGTCTGGATTGTAGTTGAACCCCAACCAATCTCACACTGATCCAAGGTACAGTTGTGCTCCTATTCCTCTGATCCCAACAGGATAATGCGCACTTGATTCCCTTAGATGATCTCACCCATAACCAAGAGTTGCTACGACCCAAAGTCGAAGACTTTAATAAACAAATCTGTCTCACACAGAAAAGTCTACAGGTAATAGATAAATTCATATCCCACAAATAAACCTATAAGTTTTGTTCCGTGTTTTGATAAATCAAGGTGAACATGAACCAATCGATAAAACCAGACTTATATTCCTGAAGAACAGCTCAGTTTTATCAATCACCTCACAATAAACTTAATTGACGCAGCAAAGAAGATTATTGAGGAATCACAAACAATGAGACGAAGATGTTTGTGACTACTTTATCTAGATAGAATCTCAAGACAATTATTATAATTGTACTCGTATGATAGAAAGAGCAAGATCAGATCACACAACTACGATAAAAGTAGGATCAGTCTGGGTCTACAATCCCAATGAAGTCTTTAAGTCGTTAACCCGAGTTTAGAGAGAAAACTCAAGGGTTAATGGAGATCGACTCTAGCTTAGAGAAAACTAGTATCACACAAGAAAAGGATGTGGGGATTAGTTTTTCCAATAGCTAGAGTTCCCCTTATATAGTCTTCAAATTAGGGTTTGCAATCAATGTTAGCTTAGTAACAAAGCATTCAATATTCACCGTTAGATGAAAACCTGATTAGATACAAGATAATATTCCTCAACCGTTAAATCGAAAACTTAGATTGCCATACACACATGTACTTGAAGATTTTGGGTTTGTGTAACCGTACCCAAATGTGTACAATGGTTGGTTCACAACTAGTTAAGCAAAAGGTTATCCAAATGATAACTTCCATATCAACCATGTTCTTCTTCACCATAACTAGTCCAAATGACTCAAATGAACTAGTTAGAGAGTTGTTCAATTGCTATGAGATCTCAAGTACTACAAGAGACACAATTGAATCAAAAACGATGTAATTCACTCGAATCATTAATCATGAACTATAAAGCCACGGTTTGCAAAAGCATCCCTTAAAAATATTGAATAAGTTCACGAACAACGTTTTCAGATATAACCTCTTGAGTTCGCGGACTCAAGCTAACCGATTGAAGTTATAAATTCCAGCAAAAATTCTCGGGTTTGAGAGCTTCCGCCAGTTCGCGGACTGCACATGATCTACAACTCCAGCAAAAATTCTCGGGTTCGAGAACTACGCCAGTTCACGGACTGAGTTGCTGCTCACGTTCCGGTTCCACTTGATCAAAAAAGTTCGCAAACTTCGGTTCAAGTGCTAAGGAATTATACATATATGTGTTACCATAATAATTTTTATATCCCCCAATGGTTATATAGTCTAAACTCTCATTTCAATCATTGAAACATGCTCAGAGGGCGTTATATAGTTGTTATTCAAAAACTATTTTTCTTCAGAATATTTTCCAAGAAGATTGAAACTTAACATGACTTTCGTCACCAGGCAAAGATGAACTTGGCTAAAGAAAAAGCTTTACCAACACCCATTTCGAGAAATAGATAAGCGAGATATACTCAGCTCGAAATGTCACATGTGCATATTCTTAGTCTATATAGTAGAACGACTTTTGTCTCAAATATCGTAGATAGAGTAGATAGACTTTTGAGTGATAAATAAGTTCAAATCTCCACATACCTTTTAGTTGATGAAGATCCACTGGTTCCTTGAGTAGTCCTTCGTCTTGTATGATGATTGCCATGGAGTCTTGAGATCAACTACATTTTCTATCCTAGTCCGAGACCTTAACTATAGTAGACTAGAAATCAAGAATTTATAGTTTTGATCACTAAGATTGACAAACATGCTTGAGATAGCAACGCATGCGAGTTTGACCGAGCAATACTCTAACATCCTTTATACCACTAGGATCAATGTCCTTTTGAATATTTTGTGAAACACCCTTTCTCCAATTTGGAACATCAGATCTTGTTTTTGCATTTAAAAAGTCATCTATTTGTATAATTGGGTCTTTTATGAAATGACTTTGAAGAGTAATATGCAAAATTTGAACTATCATTATAATAATTCTTTTGCCTAAACTTAGGACAATACCGATCTGAGTTCTTAAGAGGAGAAAATTTAGCCAATTCGTTTGATACAATAGAAAGTGCATCTTGCATCTTACGAACTTTGCATCCCCATTGCAAGTGTACTTTATTACCACAATAATAACAATTCTTAGTATAAATATACGAAGTATGAGTTTTAGTGTTACCTTTTTGTGGATCCTCTTGCATTGGAGCTTGACGAGTTTTCTTCTTCATCTTCTTCTTATCCTTGTTCAACGTTGTTGCTTTCTTGACATTAGCAGAAGTGCTCTCGTTGATTGTTGTTGGTTGAACATAATCCTTAGGCTTGAATGGCTTTACTTCTTTACAAGGAATCATATCATTTTTGACAACTGTGGAAGCCTCTGGTTGAGAAGAATTAGTAGCTTTAACAAATCTTACCTCTTTGTTAATATTTGAAGCATATATTCCCTTATAGCCCAATCCTCGTGTATCACGATGATTTCTACTTGCTTCTAACATTGAGGATAAATTTTTTGAGCTAATATTGAACTTTTTAAGGTCCAAAATTTCTTCTTCCAACGCCTTGATTTTATCAAGAGCACTATCTAGATCAGCCTCAAGGTGTTTTTCTCGTGAGAGATATATGCCTTCTTTCTCCTCAAAACTCCTTTGTTGAGAGTTAATCCTTGCATCAGATTCAACAAGTTTTTCTTAAAGACCCTGAATTTGTTGAGAAGTATCTTCCCTAAACTTCTTGTGATTTTGATACGTCCTTTCACAATCAATTTTTATTGCTTTAAAAACATCATGATTTTATTCAATTAACTTTTTGTAAATAAGTAATTGTTGTGAATATTCTTCTTTTAGCAAGTTATGCTCTTCATTGAGATTTTCAAACTTTAAAGTTAAATCTCATTCTCTTTCAAGTGTTGAAACAATATCATTAGAACAAATAAGAAATTGTTTGTTCCATTCCTTGAGTTCAGAAGTTTTTACACTTGATCTTTCATCATAAATATCCAATATAGAACTCAAAGATATCTCGTTATCAAAAAGAGATTTTTCGGAGTTTGAATCATTGATTGCAAATATAGGGCTTAACATAATCTCCTTTAGAGAACCTTTAGACTTATTCTCAGAAGAGCAAGTAGAACTTGATGAAGAAGCTCCTTTTAAGCATTTATTAAAGTCAAAACTTTGAACGTCTTACGATACGTTAAATGAGTCTTCTTTAGTTTTCGCTCTCGCTTAACTCTACTTTGACTCATATCTTATAGGATGGATCGCATCAAACACATATTGTTAGATCTTTTCGTGTTTTCCTGCTCTGATACCAATTGAAAAGGCGAGGGTACCCAAATTATACCTCAAGCTATAACTTTTACTTCCTATAAGTCCTTTCCCCGAAAGTGATTGTCTATGGATAGAGTCGAGATAATACAACAAATTGGTTCACACTTTGTGTGATCGTCTATGGATACGAGATCGAGTTAATACAACAACAAAGTGTGTTTACTTGATACAAAGGTTCGAACTTAACCAAACTCAATAGGATTCACGTATCAAGTAAATAGGAATTAACGTTTGTGCAATTTAATTTAATTATAATAAAACAATTATAATGCAAAAATATAAAGTAAATGACACAACAAGATTTTGTTAACGAGGAAACCGCAAATGCAGGAAAACCCCGAGACCTAGTCTAGAATTGAATACTCTCAGGATTAATCCGTTATACAAAATAAGACAACTTCGTATAGTTGAGACCAAACAACTAAACCTATAGTTCACCCAGTTCCGTCTGTATTCCCATGCCTCCAAACTGTAAACAAGTCACGTACTTGGACCAATTCTTATGGTTCGTATTCCAAACAGTAAAGGAACACCAAATCTGTTTGGTATCAACTCTCTTCAACCAAGTGATATGAGTTGCGCAAAGGTTCCCTTGTTTACCTTAACATAAACTCCTTTGCCAGGTTCCAAGATCTATCTTATGTTCAATCACCTAAAGGTAATCGTTAAGATTAAGCCAACAATACTCTTCAACCAAGTGATATTTGTTGATGCCGATCTTCCTCAATTAATCAATCCAATATACCACAAGGATAAACCGATTATTAATTGGATCCTCTTTTTCCCAAACAAGTATTGTGCACACCAAAGATTGTAAAAGCCAAGTTATAAATCTTTAATATCTTCTTTGTCTTCAAATCTTCTTAGATCTTCAATAAACACCTGCACACAACTACTTGAATCTCTTGTGATCAATCACACACAGAACGGGGTCTGTTAACAATGGATTATCACAAGATCGTATTTAGATCTCACAACAGTCTAAAGATCCCTGTCGAAATCTTGAACTAGTTTGAGTGAATCTTATATCAGAAGAAAAGATTCTCAAGCATAAACAAACTAGGTGCAATCAAAGTTTAACCACCATTAGTCAATTAAATCAATATGAAAACTAAAGATAAACCGCAATACCTAGTTTCCCACCAACGGGTCGCGCTAAAGCTTCTCAATCCCAAATAAGACTTTAAATTGAGCGGCCGTAAGAGATTTCACCTAATTAGATTACTCTCCTCTCCAATAGGTGGCTTCACTAGCAACAAAGACAAAAGAGTAAGTCTAGGTTACGCAAGATTAGTTTGCTCGAAATGCAAACTCAAAGTATTTATAGACAAGGAAGTTTGGACACCAAGGAATTTCCAAAATCGAAAATGTTCTCAAGATATTTTTTTTACTCCACCAAATTCGGTTTCCATAATTCCTGTGAATGCACTGTCCAAAAATAATGATCGAAATCTCCTTGGAAAATCTTTAATTAGCAAATACACATTACTAATTCTTATTTTCCATATATAATTAAAAACCCTTAATTAAAAATATTCTTAACTTATTTAAATTCGATCTTGAGATTTACTTCCTTCTTAGCCATTAAGGAATATCTTTGAACAAAATAGAATAAGCATTAATGCATCATGTTCAAAGAGTGACGATATCTTACTCTTCCAAGTCTTTTCCATGCTTTCTCACTTGAAACCGATTTACCACACTTCCAAACAAGTTTAGAATTGGTTCATCTGACTTTCAAGAACTATGTGATTGATTAAGTAACACTCAATCACAACTCATGGGTTTACCTCCATGTGAGTACTGTGCATAGTTACACTATCTTACCAAAGATACGGCTGACTAGGTACTAGGATCAGTTCCCCACATATATTTGGTATCTAACTTGTATGCACTACACATGTCCATATGATCGGTTCCCCCTTACCAAAAACTTGTTGCACATGTTCATAGGATCAGTTCCCCTTTCCTCCATAAATATTGTTGCACCTCATACAAGGATCGGTTCCCCTTGTGATGCACTGTACCTCTTACTAGGATCGGTTCCCCTCTTCATAGTAATAAGTTCAGACATACACAACCCGATCATACCCCAGGTGAGTACTTAAGATCGGTTTCACTAATAAAAGTCATACCAATACATAAGTCAGGCCTCATGTGAATAGTTTTACCAAGAACACAAACAAGTCATGAGCGGTTATACTAATCACACATATTGGTCGTTTGTAAGATATGCAATGAAGAACAGCCCCAATAACTCCTGGCAATTTCCTTTTCGGTTCACAACACATATCATGAACTTAATTCCTTAGAACACATGTAAACATTGTTCTCTAGGATGAAATTCTTACCTCATACCCATACATAATCATAATAGCATTCATACGATTATGTCGATGTCTTATATACAAAGTTTAATGGTTAAGTAAGAAACTTCATATTGTATTCCTTAATACTATGTCTATCTAGAGTGTTCATGCTTCACAGTTTTATGTTTTCAATATGCACGACTTGAAAGATACGTTAGGGAATGGAACAGTTCAAGTCAAATATCACTAACCTCAAGTGGAAGGATTATGTTGTCATTGTAGCTCCATACTTCTTCACTTTTTCAAGTCTTCACAATACTTGTAATGTCTCACCCTAATACTATCAAGCTAATCTATACGAAGTTGACTCTAGTACATTTAAATCAAGCGACTCTTAAATGAGGTTTGCTTCACTAAAATATGACAACCAAACTTGACATACCAACGCTTGGTGGGTTCAACCGAACAATGCTCTAACACACATCCTTTTGTCGTGTGTCCGGACGATGGCGGCGTTCCACCACAGATAAGCCCTTCGATTCCAACTCCTACATAGGCACCACCTACAATGGCCAAACTTAATAAGACTCTTGGATTGCTAGTAAGTATTGTTAATTCCTTAGTCATTTTATGCGTGCATACTCTTATATTACCATATATATACTAATTATATATTGGATATATGATACCAGTGGCGTCGGCTTGGCAAGATGAAGAAGATGTTTGGTTGCAAGTACGAGAAAGGAGAGGTGCTATACCTTGAATAAATGAAGAAAGTCGAGGAATTGCTTGAAAAAATTGAAGATCCAAGTGCAAAATATTTGTTCGGGGAAACAAGGAAGGTGTCGGTCCAGAAGAAGCAAAAGACCAAGTGATTAACTCTTTAGTTGTGTTTCTTTGGTTGTTACGTTTTAAATAATTCCCAAGTTGTTTTTGGATTACCTATTTAGTAGTTGTATGGTTTACTTTTGGTACCCTGATACATAGCTGGATTAAGAACTTTTAAGAACAATCCAGTTGTTTGTTTATGTTGAACAGATTTAGATTTCTACTGAAATGCATGTTTTGTCTAAGTTTTATTTAGACCATAGGTACCGGCATTGAAACATTGTGGTTATACAGCGCTGGGCGTGTAGCAGCATTGAATTATTGACTGCGGCTATGCCGAAAATCTGATTCTCGTAAATTTGGAAGTTTTTCCAGAAAACCAGCATTGATTTGGATAAAACTACAATGCCGTTACTGAATTTGGAACTTGGATTTTTTCCGATAGTTTTTCCGAATGCTCTTTTATTTTATTCGTAGGTAGTCTATTACATTATATTGGAAACTTTAAATTTAAACATATTAAAAAACATGTAATGGATTAATTTTGGTGGAAGATGATCTCATAATCTATTTCCATCCCTTTCAACAATTACGGAACCTTTGAGCCTTTCACAAATATCTTCGAAGACATCATCTGGAATCTCGGTATCAAGGACCATCTTCATTGGTTCATCTTCATGTTCAACATATTACTTTCCCTTCATATAACACTCATCACACCCATCAATAGGCTCCCAATCTTTTCAACCTTTATGACACAAACTAAGTTTGTGTGTGGTTTTTTGTAGCATGTAGCTGTGAAAGAGCGTTACTTACAGGAAAAGGGGGAAGTATTCATGTTTTAAGAAAACGTGAACCATATGGTAACCAAAGTCACAGAGTTCCACCAGCTGGGTGAATCGGAGACAGATTCTTCTTAAAAAGATTGATAGGTTTAGTGCTTTTTGGTTAGGTTTTATTATAGTTTTTGGTAAGGTTTTGTGGATATATCTCTATGTAAACCCTCACGAGACTATAACTCTTCCACTTGGGTCACCAAGTGGTTTAAAGGCTTGATGCAGGTGCTAAGTGCATTCGTTGTTCCGTCGACAAGGATTACATCTGGAATAAATTTAAGTTCTGGCCCATTATGTTTAAAAAATTTATGCCGGTAGTAACTGCAGGCATCAACATTTTATATATTTTTATGTTGGTATATTGTGTTAAAATTTAATGGTTTCTGTATACACTAAACCACTTCTGGCATTCTTTTAATAGGAGACACAATGCCGGTATTGGGTTCCGGCGAATCGTTTTCCGAATTACAATGCCGACTAGTTTAAAATTCAAATTTTTGAAAGTACAACTTCATTGATTGAGTACAATAACGGCCATATTTGGGCACCATCCTATAAATACACACGTTCTCCCTACAAAACAACACACACCTGGTTCCATATACTATCCAAAGCTAATATCATTATATACTCTTTCTAGCTATCCCAATACCTCTAAATAAAAAGCAATGGCATCATTTGATACACATCAAGATTTGGCAATCACCAAAGCTTAGTACGCGGAAACTCGATTTAGAAGCCAGTCCTCCATAAGGGTGGATTCTGAAACCTTTTGGGGTAGGGTATTCAACAAATATAGGCAAGAGTTTGGGAATCCAAAAGGAAGCAGTGTTAAAAAAAATTCATGATAGGCATCAAGTCATAGAAAATGCGATACTTGGTTATTTAGCTATCCAAAAACCAATTTTCAACGCTACCAACTTTAACTTGTCCATTGTACAATTAGTAAGTGTTTTTGTGGTTTATTATACATAACTTTGATATTCCTACTAAACACCAATAACTAAGTTTGTGTTATGTTTGTGTAGCATGAAGTCGTCAAAGCGCGCTACTTGGAGGAAAAGGGGGAAGCATTCGCATTTGATGCAAGTTATAAATTCATGGAAGACAAAATCCCGGAGTATGGCCAGGAGATGATGGAGGGTGTATCTTCCTCGGACGAAGATTGATGGCTTTAGAAGATTTAGTGTAGGTTTTGTGGGTAGATCTCTATATAAACCCTCACGAGACTATACACATCCACTAGGGTCGCCTAGGGGTTCAAAGGCTTGATGCACATGCTAAGTGCATTCGTTGTTCAGTCGACAAGGGTTACATTCGAAATAAATTACAGTTACGGTATAATATGCTAACATTTTTGAATGGCGTATCTATCCCGGCGTAGAATATAGTGTATTACTCTATGCTGGGATGGAGTGTCAATTTATTTATTATTTCTGTGTACAATAAACCTCATTCCGGCATTGAACTCTTGGATGTTTTTTAGGCGGTACTAGGTTCCGGTGTAGAGTTTATATGTATTTCTAGGCCGATAGTGAGTGCCTGAAACATCGATAATCATAGTTATGTGCCGGGAACTAACATTCAATGCCCAACGACTATTTTTTCAAACCATAAACCAAAACCCTTTTACGTCGGCGTCAAAAGTAGGGTACTTACAATGCCGGTACAATAAAGTGGAAAATAGCCGTTGTGTATTCAACTATTTAGAGGAATTGATACTCCCATTAAACTTGATACCAATAAAAAAATGAAATTTGTGCTCCAACACATATCTCTAATGGCTAATCCATCATCAACTAACAATTTCATCATTGTCATGGAAAAAGAAAAACTTAAGAAGAACAAACTATTGACTCCGATAGGAAATCAATCACCATCCACCACCAACTCAATTGCCATTAAATAAGTGTTGATGGTGGTTTTTAGACATAGGGTAAAATTGTAAAACCCCGAATAACCTAATGTCACCGGTGACACATTTATTTAAACATTTAATGCATGTAGTCAGTAATTAATAGAGGGTATTTTTTTCAAATTAGGGTTACAACGAGCAAAACCCTAATTCCCCTCCGTGCCAAAGGCAAATCATGCCAGCCACACCTAGCCCAAGCTAGCTGCGCCATGCCAAACGCACTCTGCCTTGTCCCTAGCTATGCTAGTCACACCAATGCGCCAAATCATGCCAACCATGCTAGCCGCACCCCTATGCCAACGTCAAAGGATGCCAACCACACCAACCATGCCAAAGCACGCCAACCATGCTAGCCGCACCCCTGTGCCAACGGAAAATCATGCCAACCACACCAACCGCGCCAAAGCATGCCAACCATGCTAGCCGCACCTTTGTGCCAATGGCAAATCATTCCAGCCACACCAAACGCGCCAAAGCATGCCAACCATGCTAGCCGCACCTTTGTGCCAATGGCAAATCATGCCAGCCACACCTAGCCCAATCTAGCCGCGCCATGCCAAACGCACTCTGCCTTGACCCTATCTATGCTAGTCACACCAACGCGCCAAAGCATTCCAACCATGCTAGCCGCACCTCTGTGCCAAAGGAAAATCATGCCATCCACACCCAACCCAAGCTAGCCATGCCATGCCAAACACACTCTGCCATGGCCCTAGCTATGCTAGTCACACCAACGCGCCAAAGCATGCCAACCATGCTAGCCGCACCTCTGTGCCAAAGGCAAATCATGCCATCCACACCTAACCCAAGCTAGCCGCGCCATGCCAATCACACTTTGCCCTGGCCCTAGCTCTGCTAGTCACACCACGCCAAGCCAAGCATGCTTACCTTGGCCCTAGCCATGGCCCTAATGGCCGAGCGTGCCATTGGCACATGCCAACGCGCTCACTGGTAGATTTTCTTACCAAGCCGTGGACCTCATGGTCGAGCGTGCCATTGGCACATGACAACACGCTCACTGGTAGCTTTTCTTTCCAAGCCGTGGCCCTAATGGCCGAGCGCGCCATTGGCACATGCCAACACGCTCGCTGGTAGATTTTATTACTAAGTCGTGGCCCTAATGGCCGAGGGTGCCATTGGCACATGCCGACATGCTCGTTGGTAGCTTTTTTACCAAGCCGTGGCCCTAATGGCCGAGCGCGCCATTGGCACATGCTAACATATTCGCTGGCAGCTTTTCTTACCAAGCCGTGGTCCTAATGGCCGAGCGTGCCATTGGCACATGCCAACACGCTCACTGGTAGATTTTCTTACCAAGACGTGGCCCTAATGGCTGAGCGTGCCATTGGTACATGCCAACACTCTCACTGGTAGCTTTCATTACCTAGTCGTGGCCCTAATGGCCGTGCATGCCATTGGAAAATGCCAAACACGCATGCTGGTAGCCTTACTTGCAAGCCGTGCAACCTAGGCCAACTTGGACGTACGTGCTATTGACACATGCGAAAACCCTCGTTGGTAGCCTAATTTGCAAGCCGTGCAAACTACCACCAAGGCATTCCGCGCATGCCATTGGCACATGCCACACGCGCCACTGGCAGCTTTGACATGGCCACTTGCACTCAACGTGCAACTTACTACCAAGGCATTCCGCACATGCCACACGCGCCACTGGTTTCTTTGGCATGGCCACTTGCACTCAACGTGCAACCTACCACCAAGGCATTTCGCACATGCCACACACGCCACTAGCAGCTCTGGCATTGCCACTTGCACTCAAGGTGCAACCTGCAACAAAGGCATTCCGCACATGCCATACGCGCCACTTGCAGCATGGCATTGCCACTTGCACTCAAGGTGCAACCAACACTCGAGACATCAACACAAACTGGGGGATGCTTTCCAGGGTTTTAGTTTGGCGGTCACAGCATGCAGCGTACACTACGCTGACTTTAAGAAAGCATGAATAGTAATAAAGCGGTCAAATAAATGAGGAAATAATGGTGAAAACGTATTCACCCATAAACACCAATGCGGTTACCACCTCCTCCCATTATTTCACCCTTTACTCTCTTCCTTCCTTCATGAGGCCAGGGTACGTTTCAATCTCGACTTGTATAAATATGTCTTACCTATTTCCACCAGACAACAAGTCTCGGTCAGGAGAAAAACACAACACTCTTAGAAAAGACAACTTTACAAGCTCTCTAAAAAGCTTTCATCTCTTGCAAGCTTCCGAATCTTTCACTTTCTGATACAAGTCGAGACACTACTCTCCCAGAATTATTCTGGCCTCAACACCTTTCTTTGCTTCCCTCCCCAAATCATCCCTTCTTCTCCACTTTGTGACCGAAGCAAGCCTTGAACGGTCATTTCTTGGTTTAGGCCAAACTTGTACAGATTGATCTCTCGAATCTAGAAAATGCTCACGTGCAACACATTTGTTTAGGGTTTAAACCAGTTTATCACTCACCTACCGAATTTACCAAAATTGGCAGAAACGATTTTTACCCATAAACAATTGGAGACCACAGCGGGAGGATTGATTAATCGGCTACAATGTCAATTTTAGACTGTCGATCTCGTTTTTCGACCCAGATGTCAAGATGGTAGGGGAAGGTGACTCAATCTAACTCAACTACCAGACAACCCGGTTACCAGTCGTAAAGACTACACGAGAAAACTTGGGACTCGATGAAGATGCTACCAGCGATTGGGGACTTGCTGGCGATGATACCAGCAAATACTCCTTTTACATGGAAAGGGGCGTGTTCGCAGCAAAAAAAAAAACCTATGAAGTGAGTAAGTTTAGACTGGGCAAGATATACGGTCTATTTTTGGGTTCTTAATAAAACCGTCATACTATTGCGTCTTGTGCCGATTGCTAACACACACTTTCATAAAAGCAATATTTCATTCACAAAACATAATCAGAGTTATATTATCAAAACCATTCATCCAAGAAATAATCTAATATCCTCAAAATCTACCAGCTGTCTATCAAAACCGGTCGAACTTTGAACCAGACATCCGGTATGTTTTTCAAAAAAAAGAAAGAAAGGGAAGAACCTAAATGAAAGTTTAACAGAGAAACATTCAAGGAAAATCATTCAATAGAGGTCTGCTCTGGATCTTAGCAAGGCCTTCGACAAACCACGAAGTGTTGAACTCCTTCTCCACACACACGTCGCGATAGTGCTCCCAGCCGGAAATGGCGTCTTCAGAAACGGTGTGGCCAGTCACCTCTCGCATATCCTCGATGGAAGATAAAGCCTCTTTCACACGCTTAACCAGCGCAAATCGACTAGTGATCTTCTTGGTTGTGGCCATATATCCATACTTCTCCCAGATTCTGGTGTACAACGCCTCATACTTAGCCAGCACGTTGAAACCACCGACCAACACATGACCTGTGTAAGGAACCAAGTACGGGGGATCGAAAATGGCGCCTGCAACTGGACCCGTGACTTGAAAAGGGTCATTTTCCATGTTTACGGCAGCAACCATCAAGGAATCATCCACCGTTTGAACCACATCTGTGCCCAACGATTGGCCAACTTCCATCTCCAAGTCACCGGCAGCGGTCGCTGTCACCAAAGGCAAGTTTCCGTATGGCTCTGCCCCAGAATCGTCTTCCGAACCGGATTCCTCCTACAAACTTGAGTTAGAAATTTTTCAAAAAACCAGGGGAAGAAAGGAAAAGAAGCGCGAAACTCACCGAACCACTTCCCGAAAAAGAACCAGTGCTGCTGTCAGAAGAATCACTCTCACTTGTCGAACTTTCTTCTTTCTCTGGCTCATCACCGTTATGAGAAGGCTCAGTGCTTCCGGAATTCTTTTAAGGAATTTCCGTCTCCTGGCAACGTGCAAGAGTAGCGAAAGCATTAACACTACCGAAGCCCTGGTAGAAACAAGACAAATGTTCTCAGCAGAAATTCACATGTTTTCAGACAAACCAACAAGGAGGCGACACATACCTGGTTATTTGAAGAACTGAAAGACACGAGAGCTGCAGGAGTATCTTTTGAAACCGCCCGAAACCCGCCAGCATGATTCTTCGTTCTATGTTCCTTTGCCTAGGGACTTTCCGAGTTTCCAGGCCACTTTCGCTTGAGTTCTCTCAACATTGGATACTTCTTCAAAACTGTTGGGGAAGGTTTACAACGAATATTCTCTACCACGTTATTTACAAAATCATGGATCATAAGGCACTCATTGTACCAGAACTAATTATAACCAAAAGTCGTCGAAGTTACTCTTCCCGTTTGAAAGAAGGGAAGGCGGATACCCGGATCAAGGACACTGGCATTGAGGGCGGAACGCAATGAATCCTTAGGAAACACCAGCTGGTAAGCAAGAGGCACCCCTTGATCGAAACCCATGTGGTGAGCGGCACGGTCAATATTGTAAGTAGATATTCGGAAAGAACCCATAAAGAAAGGCGGCATATAACCAGGCAGGCAACTTTGAATAAACAAGTTTTCACCAACACTCAAGTTGCCATCAGAAGACAAAGTCATGTTCAGAGTAGAGGAAAAGGTGTCAATTTGAGTCACAGACCTATGGACCGGATCCCATGGATGAAAACTGACTTCATGCGACTTAGGTGATTTTGCCGCATGAAAAGGGAAACAAGAGAAGTATTGGAAGACACACCAGGAAGCCTATTTTTCTTTGTGACTCTGCCACTAGCATGAAAGGATGAAAGAACAAAGTGCAAGATGGGAGAAAATCGCCTCTGTCGAAATTGGTAAATTCGATGATGGAGAGACTGGTTTAAACCCTTAAACAAATGTGCTGCACGTGAGCACTTTTGATTCGAGATATCAATCTGTAAAACTCTGGCCTAAACCAAGAAGATGGTTTTTCTAGATTTTCTTTGGTCACAAAGTGAAGGAGAATGGTTGATTTGGGGAGGATAGCGAAGAAGAGTGATGAGACCAGAGAGTTATGGCTAGGTAGTATCTCAACTTATATCAGAAATATAGAAGCTTGCTAGTGATGGAAGCTTTTGAGAGAGCTTGCAAAGTTGCTATCTGATAATGTTGTATTTTGCTTAACCAAGACTTGTGTGTTTTAGCAGAATAGGTGAAACCTATTTATACAAGTGAGATTGAACGTACCCTGGCCTCATTAAGGAATTGAGTAAATGTGTCAATTAAAACAGAGGAGGTGGAAACCGTTGGCTTTATGGTGAAAAATGTTTTCACCATAAATTTACTTATTTAATTGACCGTATTCATTCCTTGCATGCCTTGATTTATTGCGAGCGTAGTGTACGCTGCATGCTGTGATCGCCAAACCAAAACCCCAAGAAAGCATCCCCCAGTTTGTGTTGATGTCTCGAGAGTTGGGCACAAGTGGCAATGCCAAAGTTTCTAGTGAAGCGTTGCGGCATGTGACAATGGCATATGCGGGATGTCTTGACCACGAGTTGTACTTTGAGTGCGGATGGCAATGCCAAAGTCTCTTAGTGGAGCATTTGGCATGTGCCAATGGCATGGGCGGAATGCCTTGGCCGCGAGTTGTACTTTGAGTGCGGATGGCAATGCCAAAGTCGCTTAGTGAAGCATTTAGCATGTGCGGAATACCTTGGCCGCAAGTTGCACTTTGAGTGCGGATGAAAATGCCAAAGTCACTTAGTGGAGCATGTGGCATGTGCAGAATGCCTTGGAATAGAAAGTGGCTAGTGGTAACGTGTTTGGCATGTGCCAATGGCACGTACGTCCACTTTGGCCAAGTTGCGGGCGCTACTTTGGCATGTGCCAATGGCATAGTGACTTGGAATGGGGATTGGCTAGTGTTTGTGTGTTGGCATGTGCCAATGGCATGCACGACCACTTTGTCCAAGTTGCGGGCGCTACTTTGGCATGTACCAATGGAATAACGACTTGGAATAGAAATTGAATAGTGGTTTGTGTGTTGGCATGTGCCAATGGCGCACACAGCCACTTGGGCCTTGAGTTTTGGGCTTGGTAGCGGTTTGGAAAATGGCTAGTGGTGCGTGTTTGGCATGTGCCAATGGCACACACGGCCATGTTGACCTAGTTGCACGGTTTGCAAGCCAAGGGTGTTATTTGTGGCATGTGCCAAACGGCATAGGGACATGGGAAATTGACTAGTGGTGCGTGTTGGCATGTGCCAATGGCATGCATGACCAAGTTGACCTAGTTGCACGGTTTGCAAGCCTAGGGCGCTATTTTTGGCATGTGCCAAACGGCATAGCGGCTTAGAAATTGGCTAGTGGTGCGTGTTGGCATGTGCCAATGGCACGCACGGCCAAGTTAACCTAGTTGCACGGTTTGCAAGCCTAGGGCACTATTTTTGGCATGTGACAAATGGCATAGCGACTTGGAAATTTTCTAGTGGTGCGTGTTGGCATGTGCCAATGGCACACACGGCCAAGTTGACCTAGTTGCACGGTTTGCAAGCCTAGGGCGCTATTTTTGGTATGTTCCAAACGGCATAGCGACTTGGAAATTGGCTAGTGGTGCGTGTTGGCATGTGCCAATGGCCCGCACGGCCAAGTTGACCTAGTTGCACGGTTTGCAAGCCTAGGGCGCTATTTTTGGCATGTGCCAAATGGCATAGCGGCTTAGTTTGGCATGGTTGCCTATGGGTGCAGTATGTGGTTTGGTTTTGGCGTCGTTGCCATGGTGCGCGATATGCGGCTTGGTTTTGGCGTCGTTGCCATGGTGCACAGTAATGCGGCTTGGTTTTGGCGTCGTTGCCATGGTGCGCAGTATGCGGCTTGGTTTTGGCGTCGTTGCCATGGTGCGCAGTATGCGGCTTGGTTTTGGCGTCATTGCCATGGTGCGCAGTAATGCGGCTTGGTTTTGGCGTCATTGCCATGGTGCGCAATATGCGGCTTGGTTTTGGCATCGTTTCCATGGTGCGCAATATGGGGCTTGGTTTTGGCGTCGTTGCCATGGTGCACAGCATGCGGCTTGGTTTTGGCGTCGTTGCCATTGTGTGCAGTATGCGGCTTGGTTTGGAATTAGGGTTCTGTGTCGAAAACCCTAATCCGGTATTTTGAAAAAATACCCCTATTAATTATTTACACCTGAATTAAATGCTCTCAGTTAATGTGTTGCGGGTAACATTAGGTCATGGGGTTTTACGATTTTACCCCTTGTCTAAAATCCACCATCAGCATTAAGTCCCCTGCTTAGCTCGGAACATGAGCTTTGTTGCGAGGTAAGCATAAGATGGTGCCAAGACAAAATCTGAGAGAGAAGCGGGAGATTTATCTGACCTTTTTTCTGAGATGTGAACTGGATTTGGAATCTCTGTCCTTGGCAGTTTTTGCACGAATCGGGAGGTTGGCACAAACTGGCGGAAATGGACGGCTGGGAAGCATTGAGCTGCTGTCCCGAGTTGAGAAACTGAGCATGCTGGCCGGTGGGAGATGGACGTGATAGCTGGTACAAATTGGGCGACATTGACAGGTCGGCGCTATTGGTAGGACCGACATGAATTTTGGAAAGTTGGCGCGAGTTGGCAAATTGAGCATGCTAGCCGGTGGGGCCGGTTCAAGCGAGGGAAGAATAATCGCTTGATGCAAAATTTCCTTATGAGTTGAATTGTCTTCTTTGTGCACGGCTCTGATTGAGGATCCTTTATTGATGTGTGATTTCCTAGGGCCGTTACAGCCATGAAGCACGCCCTTCCTTCTCACATAAATATTGCTGGCAAGATTTCGTTGTCTTCTCCCTCTCTATTGGTCGTATAGTGAGGCGACTACACCGTTTTCATACTTTTGCGATGGCAGCCCATGGTGACAATGGCGATGGTATTGTTGGTTTCTCCTAGAAGCATCATAGGATTAATAGAGCTCGATCTTCTTACAAAGAGTCGTTGGGTAGGATCGGCTCATTACTTTGCGAGATTAAAGTCGTCATCCAAGATATCCCTCATGTTCCTCTGGGTGAGGTACGCAAAAAAGCACAGGTTCCCATGGATTCTGACATGAGCGAGTCAAGTGATTTTCTTGTAGGAGATGCTGAGAAGAATCTTGGTGAAAACTTTGTTGATGGCGTTGGTGCTGCTGGAGGAATCATGATTGCGCACGTTGAATCCACGTCGGAGATGAAGGGGAAAAAAGCGTTGGTTGGCGCTGCTGGAAAGGCACCTGGATGAGAAACGGAGGTCGTTGCTGCTGTTGACGTGTCTTCTTTGTAGAACATTTGCTTCCCGGAGGATTTCTGGGGGAAGTGTAGGAAGATGTCTTAACGAGACGGATTTTCTTTCTTTTGTTTCTCTTGTGGCCTAGTCGCCTTTTAATGTCTTGCAATTTTCCTTTCATTGTGTCTTGTGCTGAGCCTCCGTGGCTTGGTCTTGTAATAATTTGTGAGCTTGAAAATTCCGCCGAAAAGATAACCATTTTTTTGTTATGTGTGTTTTTTTTTTTGGTAACGGGTTTTGAATTTTGGGTTGATCTTGAGAAATTTTCAAGGAAAAAAAGGGGTTCTTTTATTTCACTGGAGAGGATATATTAGATTGCTCAACAGGAGTGACGATTGAAATTTTGGTGGATGAATGTAAGTGATGCATCCATCCTGATGCAATACATAGTAGTAGTGAAAAGGAAAATTGATAAAGAGGTATTGAGGAGCATGTGTTAGGAAATTGAATATCTTGACCTTTCAGATGCTGGCAGCCTCCAACCAGCGCGAATGAATCACTATGCCTTCCAGTTTATCCGTGTTGATAAGTTTGCAATAGCCACCCAAGAGGATGTCGGCTACTAGGTATGGTTCATCTTCCTCTTCTTCGGGAGAACTTTTCCGAATCGGCATCTTCACAGTCATCTTTCCGACTTGAAATGAGGCGGCTCTGATTACTATATCCCATATCTGGAAAAGATTGGGTTGTGATACAATCGCCTAGTGATTGTTCCCGCAGTCTTCCAGGGTGACTTTCAGATCCCTGGTGAAACGCTTAAAAGGTTCGGCGTTCAATTCACATCTCTTGACAGTGTTGTGCTCGACAACCGTGTCGAGTCCCCAGGGCGGGTTACGGTGAGAAATGGTTGGTGATAAAGAAAGCGTCTTAGTCAGGATTACTTGAGTTTGGAGTTTGACAGGTGTCTTTGGCTAATCCTTTCCCAGTAGTAAAGTATTGCTGGTAAGTTGTTCACAGGGTAGCAAGTTAGCCGGCTTGTTGGATACCCTCTCTGGCGTTGACACGGGCAAGGGTGACGCTCCTAATTCCGTTTTGTTGTCGAGTACCCATGGGCGCCCCAAAACCATGTCGTAATTTAGATTCTTGACAATGTAGAAAGTCCCGCGCGTTGCGATATTACCTATGTTGATCCCAAGACTAGCGTATCCAAATGCATGAAGGTAATTCCCCTCGTGGTCTTTGATAGCCGATGTGGAGTGAGTGGCCTCTTGTTTTGTTACTCCTGCCGCTTTCAGGGTCTTGAACGTAATAATGTTGAACTCTGAGGCTGCGTCGATGAGCGTGTTGTCGAACTTGGCGTCCTTTAAGCGGGCCATGGTAAGAATTCCCCAGTTGTGCTTCTCAGCATGGACGCATGGCGAGATCTATTCCTCAGGTGTGTTTTTTGTGGAAGAGTGGAGTCGTTTCCCAGATACTATATGGTTGAGGGCTGGGAAAGCGTCTCAACGTTGCTCATTGGAAAAGTAGAGGATTTCGCATATATGTTGCTTCATGGAATGCACTGTTTCGTGTATGGAGTCCCCAGAGATTTCACAGTTTCTTATGGGAAGCGGATCTCTATGTACTCCTTCATTCCTTAGTCGTAACTCCCATGCCTCTATCCTTTCTTTGAAAATGCTTTTCAATCTGTTGTAGTCGCTGGTTGGATGACTGACGAATCTGTGGTAGTGACAAAATCTGGGATTTTCCATCTCCTCTTCAGTAGGTGGGTTCCGAGGATCCGGTATCCTGATGACATCATCCTGGACCCATGTTTCCAGAAGTTCGATTACTTTCTCGATCGTAAAGGGGAAGTCCGAGTCGTCTCATATGGCTTCTGGGCGACGTTCAGTGGGTTTGGTTGGGACATTTCGCGGGGCTTCCCTTCGTGCTGGGGCCGTGCACCCAGGGTGTTGATCCTTTAGAGGTGTTTTCCTCTTTCCCCTTTCATCTACCACGCTCACGGAGGAGCGGCCGGTGTTGTATGGATTGTTAAGAAAAAGCAGGCTCATTCGATCTTCTCGTGTATCTTCATTTCCGGTAGGCCTAGTTCTTTCCAACAGGGATGGCGCTATCGTGGATAACCGTTTCGTATCTTCGTGGAGTTCAGAGAACGTCTGGAATCATAAGTTTTCCAGTAAATCACGATAGATGAGAGTCATGCCATTGATGCACAAATTTACTAGTTGTTGCTCAGTCGCACCCGGGTCGTGGAAGTCCAGTGCTTTAATTCTGAATCTCTTGACAAAATCGTTTGGATGTTCGTCATTATGTTGGAACATTCTTCCCAGATCCGAGAGAGTGACTTGCTCGGACACAAAGAAATACTTCTTGTAAAAGGACGTAACCATTTCACCCCAATTGCGGATGCTGCCTGGGGCGATGCAGTTGTACCACGTGTATGCTCTCCCGGTGAGTGACTTTGAAAATTCTCGCAGGCGAAGAACATTCCTGTATTCATTCTCACCTAGAGCCTCTAGAAATCGTGAGACATGTTCCCTTGCATTGCCGGTTCCGTCGTATAAGGAAAACTGAGGGGATGAGTATCCTCTTGGGAGGGGAATTCTCTGGATTTCAATTGGATAAGGAAGTTTGTGTTGATGCACATCTGTGTCGTTCTTGATTCGGTTTTGTAGGAGTCGTTCCAGGTCTTCACGTGTTACGAAATCCAGTGGGCGATTTCCTTCCACTTGGTTCCTAATGAGGATTTCTACATTTGCGTTGGTGTGCTCAGTTGCGGTGCCAATTCCAAGATCATTGGGAGCACTTGACCTTGGCGCTTTATGGCATATCCTTCCTGGGGGTGTGACATTAGCATCAAGGTTGTCGGGAGCATCTGATCTTGATTCAGGCTGTCGTGGCTCAAGTGGAAGTTGCTACGTCAAGGCTTTGAGGAAGACGAGCACCTCCTTCTGGGTTGAAACCATATTTTTTTGAGCCCTGGCTAGAGCCTCCTGCCTTTCCATCAAATCCGTGATTGTGAAATAAGGTTTGCCTCCTCTATTATCTCGCCCCGGCGATTGAGTGGATGTCGTGGCTCGAGTGGTGATTGAAGGCGTCATGCCTGCTGAAACACTAGTGGTGGTAGTGGCGGAATGAGCCTTGGTGACTGGAGGCGTGACACCTAAATGGCTACCCTCAGTGCCGTTTGAGTTGGCAGATGGTGCAGAGACATTTGGAACGGAAGTAGCCCTGGTAACAGGAGGTGTAACACTTGGAGGGGTACTTTCCATGCTGCCAAGATCGGCAGGTAACGCAGAGGCATTGGTGGAAGGAGCATTTGTTCTAGGGGTGGCTTCTATGTTGGCGCCTTCAAAGTTTGTCGTGGCCCCAGATTTTAGTTCTACCATGTTGAGCGAATGGTAAAGCAGATTTTGAACTAAAGATCGGTTTTTGTAACCGAGAGATTGAAACTCCCGCTGTGGTCGCCAATTGTATATGGGAGAAAATCGCCTCTGCCGAATTTGGTAAATTCGATGATGGAGAGACTGGTTTAAACCCTTAAACAAATGTGCTGCACGTGAGCACTTTTGATTCGAGATATTAATCTGTACAACTCTGGCCTAAACCAAGAAGATGGCCGTTCCAGATTTGCTTCGGTCACAAAGTGAAGGAGAAGGGTTGATTTGGAAGGATAGCGAAGAAGGGTGATGAGACCAGAGAGTTATGGCTAGGTAGTATCTCGACTTGTATCAGAAATGTAGAAGCTTGTGGAAGCTTGCTAGTGATGGAAGATTTTGAGAGATCTTGCAAAGTTGCTATCTGATAGCCTGACCAAGACTTGTGTGTTTTGGAAGAATAGGTGAAACCTATTTATACAAGTGAGATTGAACGTACCCTGGCCTCATTAAGGAATTGATTAAATGTGTCAATTAAAACAGAGGAGGTGGAAACCGTTGGCTTTATGGTGAAAAATGTTTTCACCATAAATTTCCTTATTTAATTGACCGTATTCATTCCTTGCACGCCTTGCTTTATTGCGAGCATAGTGTACGCTGCACGCTGTGACCGCCAAACCAAAACCCCAAGAAAACATCCCCCAGTTTGTGTTGATGTCTCAAGAGCTGGGCGCAAGTGGCAATGCCAAAGTTGCTAGTGAAGCGTTGTGGCATGTGCGAGATGTCTTGACCGCGAGTTGTACTTTGAGTGCGGATGGCAATGCCAAAGTCGCTTAGTGGAGCATTTGGCATGTGCGGAATGCCTTGGCCGCGAGTTGTACTTTGAGTGCGGATGGCAATGCCAAAGTCGCTTAGTGGAGCATTTGGCATGTGCAGAATGCCTTGGCCGCGAGTTGTACTTTGAGTGCGGATGGCAATGCCAAAGTCGCTTAGAGCGTCTGCAACGGTGCGAGTAAAACTAAAGAGTAAAGATTAAAATCAACGACCATATTTGGGTTTAGTCCGTTGAGTGACGCAGTGGGGGACGAGTATATTTAGTTGAGCGTTGATATATCTTACGCTTGTTGCGGGGCGTTGATATAGCTTACGCTTGTTGCGGGGCATTGATATAGCTTACGCTTGTTGCGGGCGTTGGTAAAGATTACGCTCGGTGTGGGGCGTTGATATAGTTTACGCCTGATCAGCCTGAGACCCTATTCGCGTAATAAAAAAAAAAAGCAAAAAAATATATGGGGCGGGGGTATAGTTACCTACCCATACTAATTAAAAAAAAAAGAAAAAAAAATGGGGCGTTGTTATAGTTAACGCCCCATGCTAAAGAGAAAAAAATGGGGCGGTGAATTCAGGTGCGCTCGGCGTGGGGCGGTGACTTCAGGTGCGCTCGGTGTGGGGCGTTAACTTCAGGTGCGCTCGGTGTGGGGCGTTAAGTTTACGTACGCCCGACTAAATTTGGGTTTGGTCTTGGTCGCATACCAAATTTAGTCTGGCTACAGTGGTATAGTATGGGATTTAATCTTTACTCCGTCCCACTACGTCTCTGTTAAAGACCAAATTTTTACTCTTGGTTGTCCGCTACAGACGCTCTTAGTGGAGCATTTGTCATGTGCCAATGGCATGTGCGGAATGCCTTGGCCGCAAGTTGCACTTTGAGTGCGGATGGAAATTCCAAAGTCGCTTAGTGGAGCATGTGGCATGTGCCAATATCATGCGCGGAATGCCTTGGAATATAAAGTGGCTAGTGGTAACTTGTTTGGCATGTGCCAATGGCACGTACGGCCACTTTGGCCTAGTTGCGGGCGCTACTTTGGAATTTTCCAGTGGCATAGCGACTTGGAATGGGGATTAGCTAGTGGTTGCGTGTTGGCATGTGCCAATGGCACGCACGGCCACTTTGGCCAAGTTTTGGGCGCTACTTTGGCATGTACCAATGGCATAGCGTCTTGGAATAGAAAGTGGCTAGTGGTTTGTGTGTTGGCATGTGACAATGGCGCACACGACCACTTGGGCCTTGAGTTTTGGGCTTGGTAGCGGTTTGGAAAATAGCCAGTGGTGCGTGTTTGGCATGTTCCAATGGCACGCACGGCCATGTTGACCTAGTTGCATGGTTTGCAAGCCTAGGGCGCTATTTGTGGCATGTGCCAAATGGCATAGCGACTTGGGAAATTGGCTAGTGGTGCATGTTGGCATGTGCCAATGGAACGCACTGCCAATTTGACCTAGTTGCACGGTTTGCAAGCCTAGGGCGCTATTTTTGGCAAGTGCCAAACGGCATAGCGGCTTAGAAATTGGCTAGTGGTGCGTGTTGGCATGTTCCAATGGCACGCACAGCCAAGTTGCACGGTTTGCAAGCCTTGGGCGCTATTTTTGGCATGTGCCAAACGGCATAGCGACTTGGAAATTATCTAGTGGTGCGTGTTGGCATGTGCCAATGGCACGCATGGCCAAGTTGACCTAGTTGCAAGGTTTGTAAGCCTATGTCGCTATTTTTGGTATGTGCCAAACGGCATAGCGACTTGGAAATTGGCTAGTGGTGCGTGTTGGCATGTGCCAATGGCCCACACGGCCAAGTTGACCTAGTTACATGGTTTGCAAGCCTAGGGCGCTATTTTTGGCATGTGCCAAATGACATAGCAGATTAGTTTGGCATGGTTGCATGTGGGTGCAGTATGTGGTTTGGTTTTGGCGTCGTTGCCATGGTGTGCAGTATGCGGCTTGGTTTTAGCATCGTTGCCATGGTGCGCAGTAATGCGGCTTGGTTTTGGCGTCGTTTCCATGGTGCGCAGTATGCGGCTTGGTTTTGGCGTCGTTGCCATGGTGCGCAGTAATGCGGCTTGGTTTTGGCATCGTTGCCATGGTGCGCATTATGCGGCTTGGTTTGGCATCGTTGCCATGGTGCGCATTATGCGGCTTGGTTTTGGCGTCGTTTCCATGGTGCGCAGTATGCGGCTTGGTTTTGGCGTCGTTTCCATGGTGCGCAGTATGCGGTTTGGTTTTGGCGTCGTTTCCATGGTGCGCAGTATGCGGCTTGGTTTGGAATTAGAGTTTTGTGTCGAAAACCCTAATCCGGTATTTTGAAAAAATACCCCTATTAATTATTTACACCTGAATTAAATGCTTTCAGTTAATGTGTTGCGGGTAACATTAGGTCATGGGGTTTTACGATTTTACCCCTTGTCTAAAATCCACCATCAACAGCAGCAAAAAAAAAACCTATGAAGTGAGTAAGTTTAGACTGGGCAAGATATACAGTCTGTTTTTGGGTTCTTAATAAAACCGTCATACTATTGCGTCTTGTGACGATTGCTAGCACACACTTTCATAAAAGCAATATTTCTTTCACAAAACATAATCAGAGTTATATTATCAAAACCATTCATCCCAGAAATAATCTAATATCCTCAAAAGCTACCAGCTGTCTATCAAAACCGGCCGAACTTTGAACCAGACATCCAGTATGTTTTTCAAAAAATAAAATAAAGGGAAGAACCTAAATGAAAGTTTAACAGAGAAACATTCAACACATTTCTTTGCTTCCCTCCCCAAATCATTCAACAGAGGTCTGCTCTGGATCTCAGCAAGGCCTTCGACAAACCACGAAGTGTTGAACTCCTTTTCTACACACACGTCGCGATGGTGCTCCCAGTCGGCAATAATGTCTTCAGAAACGGTGTGGCCAGTCACCTCACGCATATCCTCGATGGAAGATAAAGCCTCTTCCAGACGCTTAACCAACGAAAATCGACTTATGATCTTCTTGGTTGTGGCCATATGCCCATACTTCTCCCAGATTCTGGTGTACAACGCCTCATACTTAGACAACACGTTGAAACCGCCGACCAGCACATGACATGGGTAAGGAACCAAGTACGGGGTATCGAAAATGGCGCCTGAAACTGGACATGTGACTTGCAAAGGGTCCTTTTCCATGTCTACGACAGCAACCATCAGGGAATCATCCACCGTTTGAACCACATCTGTGCCCAGCGATTGGCCAACTTCCATCTCCAAGTCACCGGCAGCGGTCGCTGTCACCAAAGGCAAGTTTACGTGTGGCTCCGCCCCAGAATCGTCTTCCGAACCGGATTCTTCCTGCAAACTTGAGTTAGACATTTTTCAAAAAAGCAGGGGAAGAAAGAAAAAGAAGCGCGAAACTCACCGAACCACTTCCCGAAAAAGAACCAGTGCTGCTGTCAGAAGAATCACTCTCACTTGTTGAACTTTCTTCTTTCTCTGGCTCATCACCGTTATGAAAAGGCTCAGTGCTGCCGGAATTCTTCGAAGGAATTGCCGTCTCCTGGAAACTTGCAAGAGCATCGAAAGTATTAACACTACCGAAGCCCTGGTAGAAACAAGACAAATGTTCTCAGCAGAAATTCACATGTTTTCAGACAAACCAACAAGGAGGCGACACATACCTGGTTATTTGAAGAACTGAAAGACACAAGAGCTGCAGGAGGATCTTTTGAAACCTCCCGGAACCCTCTAGCACGATTCTTCGTTCTCTGTTCCTTTGCCTGGGGACTTTTCGAGTTTCCAGGAAACTTTCGCTTGAGTTCTCTCAACATTGGATACTTCTTCAAAACTGTTGGGGAAGGTTTACAACGAACATTCTCCACCACGTTATTTAAAAAATCATGGATCATAAGGCACTCATCGTGCCAGAACTCATTATAACCAAAAGTCATCGAAGTTACTCTTCCCGTTTGAAAGAAGGGAAGGCGGATACCGGGCTCAAGGACACTGGCATTGAGGGCGGCACACAATGAATCCTTAGGAACCACCAGCTGGTAAGCAAGAGGCACCCCTTGATCGAAACCCATGTGGCGAGCGGCACGGTCAATATTGTAAGCAACTATTCGGAAAGACCCCATAAAGAAAGGCGGAATATAACCAAGCAGGCAGCTTTGAATAAACAAGTTTTCACCAACACTCAAGAAGCCGTCATAAGACAAAGTCATGTTCGGAGTAGAGGCAAAGGTGTCAATTTGAGTCACAGACCTATGGACCGGCTCCCATGGGCGAAAACTGATTTCATGCGACTTATCGAGAAGTCTAACCAAGATCATACCAACTCTTGGATGCCTGTTCACCCATCGAAGAATTCGGGAGACGCCCCAACTCGCGGGAATCGAAGGCAATGGTTTCTAAGCATATTTCTCGAAGTGTTCCCATAACCAGGCTTGCAGAAAAGCAACATGCACATATGAATCCACTTTCATGAAGCCATTCGAAACTCGCATGTTCGCAACTAGGTGATCCTGATGCACATACAGGGAACCAAGGAATAGCTTGCCAATGGGAAGAACTTCACCTTTTTCCAACTTCACAGCAATCACTAGTAACTCTGGTCTTATTTCCTTCTTGCCAGAACCATCATCAAAAATGTCTCTAGACAACCAGAGAGCCAAAACTGCTGCAACGTGAAGATCACTGCTTTTATGTTTAGGTTCCAGCTCGTCCGGAAACCATTGAGATATCCCCCAGCTGTAAAAGCACATTTCCTTCTCTTTCCGGACAGAATCCTTCGACTTCGCAGTGGAGTCTTTTCGGGCGAAACCTCCCAACTTAGCGGCAAGGTTATCCCGCATCTTCTCCTCATCTTCAGATAATTGGATGTTAAGATTCCCTGTTACCGGAAGATTCAACAAGAGAGCCACACTCTCCAAGGAGAAAGTTATTTCAGCCCATCTATATATGATCGTATGAGTGTCCGAACACCATCTAGAGATGAAAGCAACCAAGCCCAGGATATCCTTCCTAATTTGGAGACTTACTGAAGCTCTGACATCATCAATAATCTGCGCTCGAGTCAAGTTGGTATTTATGTGCTCCTTACTCACCAAGAACTCAACCCATCTATCAAAAGAACGCAATGGGATTTGGCACATCCTGAAATCAATGTTGGAAGAAGAATATACCCTTTTATGAAGACAAAACCGTATGGTGTTCTCTGGGCGAACCGAACGTGTTTTCTTTTCATCTTCACCACCGGTTAACAAAATTGGCATGAAACCTGGATGATTCTTCCGAGCAGGGGCAAAGGGTATGGTAAAGAACTCATCATCTGTGTTTGGTTTGGAATTATCAACATCCTTCGACGAAACGAAACTTTGTTCAGGTAACATATTGTCGGTTTCCCTCATTTAGCAACAAGATATCTGCATAAAATAGAGAAGGACGAAATTATCTCCCTGACACATAACCGCACCTAACAAAAGGAAAGCCTGAAAATAAATAAAAAATATTCTCTACGGGTTCAAAACTGCACGCGCAGTATTTTCTTCAGGTGCGAAATTCATGCAATATTTCCTATGGGTTTGAAATCATATGAAGCATATATACAGTATTCTTCTTTGGGATTCATATACAATATTCTTCTTCGGGATTCATATACAGTATTCTTCTTCGGGATTAATATACAGTATTTTTCTTCGGGTTCAAAATTATATACGCAGTATTCCCTACGGGCTCGAATGCGTCTATAGTATCCTTCTTCGGTTTCAAAATTATATATGCAGCATTTTTCTACGGGTTCAAATCATATATGCAGTATTTTCCTTGGGTGCATATATACAATATTTTCTACAAGAAGCACGCCAAGAAATCATATGCGCAATATCATTGCAAGGATTATAAGAGAAAAACGGCTACTGTTAGGGTTTGCACCTACATGAAAAGGGAAACAAGAGAAGTATTGGAAGACATACCTGGAAGCCGATTTTTCTTTGTGACTCTGCCGCTAGCATGAAAGGATAAAAGAACAAAGTACAAGATGAGAGAAAGGGATTTTATATATGGGCGTGAAGATTCTGAAATAGGTAAGGATTCCCCTTTACCAAAAATCGTGCGTATAAAGACCGGTTCCACCAGTTGCGCCAACTTCCCGGTACTGCCCAAGCCCCACCGGTCCCACCAATTGCAACAACTTCCCAATGACCGCCCAAGTAGCGCCAGCTAGCACGCTCAGCTTCCCCACCTTGCGCCGGTCCCACCAGCTAGCACGCTCAGTTTCCCAAATCGCGTCAACTTCCCAATGCCGCCCATATTCTTTCCTCTCAATGATGCTGACTTCCCAATTGTCCCAGCCTTCCGATTTGTGCAAAACTGCCAGAGGCAAGGATTCCAAATCCTATCTATGAAAAAGGTCAGACGAGCCTCCTCAATTCTCTTTACGATTTACTGCTGATAGTTTGTCACCATCTTATGCTTACCTCACAACAAAGCTCATGTTCCGAGCTAAGCAGGGGACTTAATGTTGATGGTGGTTTTTAGACAAAGGGTAAAATCGTAAAACCCCGAATAACCTAATGTCACCGGTGACACATTTATTAGAACATTTAATGCATGTAGTCAGTAATTAATAGGGGGTATTTTTTCAAATTAGGGTTACAACGAGAAAAACCCTAATTCCCCTCCGTGCCAAAGGCAAATCATGCTAGACGCGTCATGCCAAACGCACCGCGCCAAAGCATGCCAACCATGCTAGACGCACCCCTGTGCCAACGACAAATCATTCCAGCCACACCAACCGCGCCAAAGCATGCCAATCATGCTATCCGCACCCCTGTGCCAACGACAAATCATGCCAGCCACACCAACCGCGCCAAAGCATGCCAACCACGCTAGCCGCACCTTTGTGCCAATGGCAAATCATGTCAGCCACACCAAATGCGCCAAAGCATGCCAACCATGCTAGCCGCACCTATGTGCCAATGGAAAATCATGCCAGCCACACCTAGCTTAAGCTAGCCTCTCCATGCCAAACACACTCTGCCTTGGCCCTAGCTATGCTAGTCACACCAACGCGCCAAAGCATGCCAACCATGCTAGCCGCACCTTTGTGCCAAAGGCAAATCATGCCAGCCACACCTAACCCAAGCTAGTCGCGCCATTCCAAACGCACTCTGCCTTGGCCCTAGCTATGCTAGTCACACCAATGCGCCAAAGCAAGCCGACCATGATAGCCGCACCTTTGTGCCAAAGGAAAATCATGTCAGCCACACCTAACCAAAGCTAGCCGTGCCATGCCAAACTCACTTTGCCCTGGTCCTAGCTCTGCTAGTCACACCACGCCAAGCCAAGCACGCTTACCTTGGCCCTAATGGCCGAGCGTTCCATTGGAACATGCCAACGCGCTCACTGGTAGATTTTCTTACCAAGTCGTGGCCTTAATGGCCGAGCGTGCCATTGGCACATGACAACACGCTTGCTGGTAGATTTTCTTACCAAGCTGTGTCCCTAATGGCCAAGCGCGCCATTGACACATGCCAACATGCTCGCTGGTAGCTTTTATTAGCAAGTCATGTCCCTAATGGCCGAGCGTGCCATTGGCACATGCCAACACGCTCGCTGGTAGCTTTTATTACCAAGCCGTGGCCCTAATGGCCGAGCGTTCCATTGGCACATGCCAACACGCTCGCTGGCAGTTTTTATTACCAAGTCGTGTCCCTAATGGCCGAGCGTTCCATTGGTACATGCCAACGCGCTCACTGGTAGCTTTTCTTACCAAGACGTGGCCCTAATGGCCGAGCTTGTCATTGTCACATGCCAACACGCTCACTGGTAGCTTTTATTACCTAGTTGTGGCCCTAATAGCCGTGCTTTCCATTGGCATATGCCAAACACGCATGCTGGTAGCCTGACTTGCAAGCCGTGCAACCTAGGCCATACGTGCCATTGGCACATGCGAAAACCCTCGCTGGTAGCCTAATTTGCAAGCCGTGCAACCTACCACCAAGGCATTCCGCGCATGCCATTGGCACATGCCACGCGCGCCACTAGCAGCTTTGACATGGCCACTTGCATTCAACGTGCAACCTACCACCAAGGCATTTAACACATGCCATTGGCACATGCCACACGCGCCATTGGAATCTTTGGCATGGCCACTTGCACTCAACGTGTAACCTACCACCAAAGCATTCCGCACATGCCATTGTCACATGCCACTAGCATCTCTGGCATTGCCACTTGCACTTAAGGTGCAACCTGCAACGAAGGCATTCCGCACATGCCATTGGCACATGCCACACGCGCCACTTGCACTCAAGGTGAAACCAACACTCGATACATCAACACAAAATGGGGGATGCTTTCCAGGGTCTTGGTTTCGAGGTCACATCATGCAGCGTACACTACGCTCACTTTAAGAAAGCGTGAATAGGAATAAAGCGGTCAAATAAATGAGGAAATAATGGTGAAAACGTTTTCACCCATAAACACCATTGCGGTTACCACCTCCTCCCATTATTTCACCCTTTACTCTCTTTCTTCATGAGGCCAGGGTATGTTTCAATCTCGACTTGTATAAATAGGTCTTACCTATTTCCACCAGACAACAAGTCTCCGTCAGGAGAAAAACACAACACTCTCAGAAAAGGTAACTTTGCAGGCTCTCCAAAAAGCTTTCATCTCTTGCAAGCTTCCGAAGCTTTCACTTTCTGATACAAGTCGAGACACTACTCTCCCAGAATTATTCTGGCCTCAACACATTTCTTTCACTTTCTCCTCCACTTTGTGACCGAAGCAATTTTGGAACGGACATTTCTTGGTTTAGGCCGAACTTGTACAGATTGATCTCTCGAATCTAGAAAGTGCTCACATGCAACACATTTGTTTAGGGTTTAAACCAGTTTCTTACTCACCTACCGAATTTACCAAAATCGGCAGAAACGATTTTTACCCATAAAAAACAAGAAAAACTTAGAAGGAAGGAAAGCACCACCAAGTCTATTTCCTCCATGGAAGAAGAGATACTTAAAAGGAAAAGAGAAAAAGAAGAAGCAGCAAAAGAAGAAAAATATCGCAAAGAAACGAAGGAAATATACGAACGTGTAAAACAAGCGAAGATAGAAGCTGACATTGAGGAAGAAACCCAATGGATTAAAAATTACTATATCATATCGGATCTCCCGGAAGATCACCGCCCTTTAAACCTTTTTTGGGTTCTTATTGCAGATGGTCCTTATATGCCGAGGTTTGTGGATGGTAAGTGCAAGAGACGCAAAATGGATTATGGGAATGTCTTTGTAGCGAATCGAACAATGACCCTCATAATATTATGTCGCAAATACAACGAGTTTCTCGCAATATATAGAGGGAATAGGTATCAAGCTCAGGTTTCATATTTGGAGTGGAGAAAAGAGCCTTTTAGGCATTTCGAAGCCTCTTTTTTTTGGAATCTCGTTCCGAAAAATGATGTTAGTTGCAATTAGCTTCAGATCTTTTCTTTTATGTGTAACGTTTTTGTTCAAGTCTTTAACGTTAATTATTTTCAGTTTGGGACAATTTGTTTGCTTAAACCTTTGGACTCAATTTAAACTCATGGTCATAATGTCGGCATTAAATTGTCTCCTTGAAACAATACCGGTACCTATACCGGCGTTAGTTAAAATCAAAGTTTAATGCCGGTACATTAAACTGCACAAAGAAAACTAGTTATGAAAATGCAGGCACTGTATTGTTCCATTTTTCTATGCCGGTATTAAGACGGTTACAAACTCAAGTTATGGGCCAGTGAGCATCAACATGATCACTGTGGAACCACCTATCTCCTCACCTGACCGACCAAGGCATATCATGCCTAGTTTCTGCAAAACATACGCCCAAGCTAGTGTGGTCGCGCTTCCCAAATCACAAACTGATCTCGACCACTCAACTTTGCCAGACAAATTGAGTGGCTTAGATCATGTTTCCATGGGACAGTCAGGTATAGGCGTGAATACCAGCCTGCCACCTACACGCCGGACCAAACGGCCGATACCGACCAAGCTTGGTTATCTCGAAATACGTACCTTAAATATAGCATACCGCGCCCTTTAGGAATCCTTTGCGGCATAGGATTTCTGTCGCAAATCGATCTCATCCACTCAACTTCACCAGTAAATTTGAGTGGCCTAGATCAAACCTTCGTGGGAAAGTGAAGCATGGACATGGACATAAGCATGCCGTCTACACGCATTCTTGATCGGTCCTCCATGAAACACCTCCCATGCTTGGATTCAACCAAGCTGAAAGAGTGCACTCGCGCATCTTCTAAACCCTAATCTGATGGTCGCAGATGTGGGTCGCAAGTCATCTCACCCGTCCAACTTTACAGCTCGGACGGACGGCCTAGGATAGGAGTTAGGCAACCAGTGAAGTATCACCGTGATCACCGTCTACCATTCTGCCACACCATATGGTCGGCCAAGAGAGGATTTGTTAGTGCATCCTTCAAACCCTCACGTGAAGTAGGCAGGGAATAATGCTCAACAACGATGCTTCATATATTCCGAATACATGCGATGCATAACATGCATAGAATACACATGATACTTTACAAGTAATGACTTCCTAAATAACTTAGTTATTTAACTAGAATTACATGCTACCTTATGTGGATCCCATGATCCACACACTCGAGACATCAATCATGTCACAAACTGGGGGATACATACTGGGGTATTGGTATGGCGGTTTACAGCGTGCAGCGTGCAATGTGCCATCACAAGAACGTGTTAGGAAGACATGGACGGTTAGTGATGATAGGAGAAGTGGGCAAGATTGATCGTGTGACACTAACACACAACTCCACTACTCTATCACTCCACTTTCTCCACTTCCCATGAGAGACGTGAATAAGGCTCAAATGACTTGTATAAATAGGTTCTCCTCCCTATTTCCAAAAGAAGAGAACACAACACAGAAACCAAGTGTTAATACGATACGTATTCAAATACCCAGAGCCTGCTTGCATTATTCGTAAGCCTGCTCACCTTTATGTTACAAGTCATAAACAAGCCTACACTTTCACAATCTCAACACCTTCTTCACTTCCCTTCCTAAGATCAACCCCATCTCCTTCACTTTGTAACCGAAACAAGTCTGGAACGGCCATTTCTTGGTTTAGGCCAGAATTGTATAGATTGACCTCTCGAATCAAAAGCACTCACCGCGCAGTGCATTTGCTTAGGGTTTAGATTCATTTCTCATCCACACACCCCAAATTACTAAAACTAGTAGAAGTAGTTTTTACCCATAAACAATTGGCGACCACAGTGGGAGATTAATCTCTCGGTTGCAATATCAATTTCCAATTCTCAATTTCATTTCAATCTGTTCAAATTGCAAGATGGTAGAACTTAGGTCAGGATCAGCAATCAATTCTGATGGAACCAGCGCCGACAACACTCTTGGTATTACCGTCTCTATCAGTGGAGCTGCCGCGCAGAATGTGACCAATACATCTCGTGGAGCCGTCTCCTCTACCATTAACACCAGTGGAGCAGTGGATATTCCAGTAGGCGTGAAACCTCCTATCACCAGAGCCAGAGCAGCCGCAAAACCCGACATTTCTTCAAGTGTAACGCCTCCGGTCATCACCAGGGCAACCGCTACTCCTACATCAGGACGAGGGGATGGAGGAGCAAGAGGAGGACAACCCTTTATCACCATGGTGGACTTGATGGAAAGACAAAAATCTCTTGCTAGAGCCCAAACAGATATGGCTGCGACTCAGAAAGAGGTACTTACTTTTCTCAAAACCTTAACCGAACGATTTCCGCAGGGGCCACGACTGCCCCTGAAGCCAACGAGGAACGTGTTCGATGTACCCGGGGCATGCACTTCAACGGAGCATACCCGCGTGGACGAGAAAACTCGTGACACTCCTGAACGCCCAAGAGAAAGAGTCCAACCATCCAACTTCATTACGCGTGAGAACCTGGAGCGACTCCTCCGAATCCGGGGCAAAGGAAATATGGCGGACATGCACCAACACCAGCCTATATACCCTCAAGATGTACAACAAATTCATGTCCCAAAGGGCTATGTCTTTCCTCAATTCTCACTTTATGATGGTACTGGTAACGCTCGAGAACATGTATCTCGATTTTTGGAATCTTTAGGAGAACACGAATACAATCATGTTCTCTACCTGAAAGAGTTCTCGAAGACACTTACCGGAAGAGCATACACTTGGTACAACAATCTCGCACCTAACAATATATCCAATTGGAATGAGATGGTCGACGCCTTCTACATGAAGTATTTCTTCGTGTCAGAGCAGGTCACCTTTTCATATTTGGGAAGAATCTTTCAACGGAGTAATGAGCATCCGAACGACTTCGTCAAAAGGTTTAGGACTCAAGCGTTGGATTGTCATGATCCGAATGTCACCGAACGCCAGCTGGTGTAGTTATGCATCAACGGGATGATTCCCACATACCGTGCTTTGTTAGAGAATCTGGGATTCCAAACATTTTCGGAGCTTCATGAAGCCGCTAAGAGCTCCGCTACGACAGCCCCAACATTATTGGAAAGAACAAAAATCGTTCAGAACGAAGATGCGCGTGAAAACCGAGGAAGCAAGCGCCTCATCAACAAGCAATATAATACAGGTCCTTCGGTGAGCGTGGTGAGCGAAGGAGGAAAGAGGAAAGCGTCGGCAATAGAACAACCGCCCAAGCTTGCAGCATCAGCACATACGACTCCGTCTCGAAATAAAGCGGACAAATCTCCTGTACAAGAGTCCGGAGATACGGTTCCAAACTTCCCCTTTACCATGAATGAAGTGATAGAACTCCTGGAAGAATGGATTCAAGATGACGCGATCAAGCTACCACCTATCAGACGCCCACCGACCAAGGATAAGATGACAAATCCCAAATACTGCCACTACCATAGGTTTGTCCATCACCTGACCAAAGATTGCAACAAGTTGAAACAAATCTTCAGAGAAAAAGTGGAAGCAGGAGAACTCCAGTTAGGAAACGAGGGCGTTCATAGAGACCCTCTTCCTATTAGAAGCTGCATGATCTCGGGGATTCTTTCTGCAAGACTGTACTGACCATGATGGAACGTTTGTGTGAAATATTGTATCTCTCAAAGGGACAACGTATAGACATGTTCACATCCCTCAACCATGTTGTGTCAGGCAGGCATTTGTATCCATAAAAGGAAGTAGTCTCGAAGTCACATTCTCTTCTTGAAGACACGACCATCAAATGGGACTGGGGACTCTTAACCATCACTTGTTTGAAGGATGTCGAGTTCCATAGCACATTGATTGATGCAGCCTCCGAGTTCAACATCATCACCGTTAAAACTCTGAGGACCACAAGGATTTCAAAAAAAGCAGTTACTTGCAGCCCAACCGTCATTAGGATCTCAGAAGGAGAATTCAGAGACGCCTATGGGTACATTGACCTCGAAGTTAAAATCGGTAATACTCTAACGCATGCTAAATTTTACATAGTGCAAGAGTGTACGGATTACGACATGATCCTGGGGCACCCGTGGATACACGACAACAAAGTAGCACTAGGAGTGAGTCCTTTGCCGGTTTCAGTACCTGAAATAATCTCCAACAAACCGTCAACCCCTGAAGATTGTTTATTGCCGTATCGACACCTTGCAATCGTGACGCAACTTCCTGGAGAAAGCCCGAATTCGTACCTTAAAAGGTTCTGAGCCCATGTAAGTCTCATCGAATAACCTTTTTTACAAACAGTAAAGCCTCTTCCTGCCGAGGCTCGGGAACTTGTTTCAATCAACAACCTAACCTCCACTAAGAGATGTGAGTGGGGTGCTGGTCCTTTCAAACGTTTTACTAAGAGCTTGGAAGCAGTCAAAGACAACATGTCCCAGAAATAAGATAATGTGCCAAGTCCAAATACATTTCAAATTGGAGATATGGTAGCAAAGAGGACCATGTTTCAAGTTGGAAATATGGCGGTGAAAATGACCAACCAATCTGATTTGTCGGTGACAAAGGAAGATGAACCATATTTGGTAGATGTCATCCAAGGCGGCCACTGTAAGATCATCAATGCTGATAAGCTTGAGGGTGTGATGATCCACTCACGGTGGCTTAAACCCTACAATACCTAGAGACGCTGTGCTGCTCTACCTCTCCAGCGTTCTTCGTGTTGGTTCCTCCAGCGTTCCTCCAACAATTTCCCTTTCCTTGCTATTATGTAATTCCTTCAAAAAATGATCGCAATACTTGCATTCATAATTATTAGGGTTCCAATTTCTTAATTAAAGTATTATTTTTTTTAGAAATTTTTACCCCTAGGCATGACACAAAGACCCAGGTTCGACCTGAGTCATCATTACCCACCAAATTAAACCAGAGAACCCTAAAAGGAAAACACTTCACACCTTTCGAGAAAGTTAGAGGAATAGAATGCATGCAAAGGAAAAGGAAAGCATCTTGAACAGTTTTTCCCAGCCTAAGTCAAAAGGGCATAGACGAGCTTACGCCAGGAGGGTACGGACCAATATGTGGTATTTCATTACGGCATTACTTCTCTTCTCACAAGGATCACGTATAATCATATGAAGGCACAATCACTATGATGCAGTCTCAATGAAGAGTTTATTTAAAAAAAAAAAACTTGTCTAAACAAGTAAACAAAAATGAGATAAACCTTGAACTCATCTGCCACTGAGTACAAGGAGAAAAGTGTTTACAAGGTCACTGGAAAATACTAAGATGAAAAGAGAATTAACAGGAAGATTCAGTCATCAAGAAGGCCAACCGTGTCCTCTACACCATTGAAGTCTTCCTCAATGTCATCACGTGCCGTTACTGCTTCTTCCTTCGGGTCTGCCTCAGCCTCCACTTCAGGTATTTATGCAACCACGTTCTCCACGATGTCCCAAGTAGGGGAAGCTTCCTTATCTTCCTCAAGAGATGTTGCAACATTGGAGATCGTGATAACAACTTACGGGAGATCGGGTTCGTCCGTATCAGAATCAAGAATGATCACACCATCGCGGACCGGATAATCATTCATGTCTTATCATGGAGGCCGTTCATGTTCAACTTTTCGCCTTTTCAGCCGTGCAGCAAATCTCTCAGCTCTTATGCTTACTGGTGGTTGCGACGCTTCCTCAAGCCTCCATTTTTCTTCCCCGTCGATTAAAGTCAGAAGATCACGAACACGTTCTCGAGCGACACGAAGGTACAAAATTGGCATGCCCCGTATGGCACGATCAACTTCGAGAAGCGAAACATCAATTTTAGCCATCACCTCCTCGAACGGACCATCAATCTCGGGTTTATTCACTTCGAAGCTTCTTTTAGGAGAGATACCAGAGTAGTCCTTTCCAGTCGCCTCCATTCTGCAAAAAGGATCTATGATTATGTTAACAAAATTCATCACCAAGAAGATCAAGTTATACAATGGATGTGGAGAAATACCTGCACAAAGAAAGAAACAATTCTGCAATGAGATAAGACTCAGCGTCTTCTTTATATTTCACGAGTTAACAAGATCCCGGAGAAAATAGGAGTCTTCACCTACCGTCTGTAAAGGCTACAAACACGGGATAACAATCAGTGGATATTTATCGGATATTTGAAGGCAATCATCGTGCAATGAGAAGAAATGCATCCAGTTCAAGAAACATGCCAAATTCTATCCTGGGGACTTAATCCTGACCGACTACGAGCGGGCCCATATTCGAACAAAGAGGGCAAGGCTGGTTTTAGATTCAAGCAAAGCCAGTATTAAGTCACATCACCAAATCGCGACAATCATGCATGCATTGGGCCGCGTCAGCAAGCGGGACCATTCAATACCATGAAGCCGGTATTGGTCAAAGCCACAAGACGGATATAAGGTCGATATTTGAGCAGGATGGGACCCACGTTTAATCAAACATGCATAATGATCCTGTATCCATTCACACGTATCATAACACGATCTTTCTATACTCATGAGAATCATGTCTACGAAATTCAAGCCAAGAATGACTTCCTCAAGGAATAAAAGAGGTTTACCTAAAACTAGGTTTGGCATCAAAAAAAAGAAGATGATGGAGCACTTACCTGACGAGCGAACAATGGCGGTGAATTCCGACGACGTACGTCAGTGGCAGCAACGTGTCCAGCGACAACAACACATCCGACAGCAAGACTTCCAGCAATGGAGGATCGTGAGCAGGAGGAGAAAGGCCGAGCACAAAAAAAGAATCGTGAGAAAAGAAAAGGGGTTGGTACCTTTTTATAAACAAAAATTGGAAGAATCCCAATAGGGAAATGATTCCTCTTTTGATTGAATTCCTCTTTTAATTCAAACACTCAAGGAAAGAAACCGGTCCCACTCAGGATTCCATGCTTGCAATGACGTGTTCACATGGGCGATTAATAGCGGACGAGCAAGGCTTTCCAGGTAAGCTCCCTTCATCTCGTTTTTTCCCGTATACTTGTCACCATCTCATGCCTACCCCACAATAGTGTAACCATTATATGCTAGGCAGGGGACTTAATATTGATGGTGGATTTTAGTTCAGGGCTAAAGTTGTAAAACCAATTTTTGTGTAATCATCTTGCAGAGGATGAGACTATTTTATAAGTGATGAATACTTCTTCACTTTATTAATTCACCTAGAATGGAGCATATAGCAACAATCCCCCGAATATTCTGTGAATTTTAGCATTATTGATTAATGCATAGAACGCCTTGTATTTCCTGTGTTGTTCCTAGCAGAACTATCATTATTGGTGCGCATTATGACTGATTGTTACTCGCAGCAGAGTAGCATGAATATCCAAGTACTAACAGTGAGGCATGCATGAAATGCCCGTACAAGATGTAAACTCTCGGTGTGTTATACTAGACCGATTGAGCATGTAGCTCTCGGTGTGTTATAATAGCCCGATTGAGTATGTAACTCTCAGTGTGTTATACTAGCCCGATTGAGCGCCTAGACTGTCCATAGCAGTCTACAAATGATCACGATCATCCAACTTCACCAACATGATTGGATGGTCCAGATCAAATCCAATATCCCCAAGTAGGTATTGGAACATTCACTGCCGACCCAACGCGGACCCCGTATGGCCGGCCTCCCAAAAGGGGTGGCATAGCTTGCCAAACCGTCCAAACCAAGCATAATGGATAAGAAACCCTAAATTAGGGTTTGCATCACATTACATGTGTCGCAAAATGATCTCAACCATCCATCTTCGCAGGCATAGATGAAAGGTGTAGATGTAGATTCAAAGGTCCCAGAGTATGTCAACACAATCACCGTGGGACCGCCTACACACATGAAAAAACGGTCAGTACCAACCTTGTTTGGTTTTCCCAATTTGTGCGCGCAAAACAATTCATGAAGCATGGCCGGCCAAAACCCTAATCAGGGTTTGTATCGATCACGAGCGTCTGTTTTCTCCCGGTCGAATGAAGGGCTTAGGAGACAACTGAGCAAGTACAGTGAGCATCAACATGATCACCGTGGAACCACCTATCTCCTCACCTGACTGACCAAGGCATATCATGCCTAGTTTCTCCAAAATACACTCCCAAACTAGTGTGGTCGCGCTTCCCAAATCACAAACTGATCTCGACCACTCAACTTCTCCAGACAAATTAAGTGGCTTAGATCACGTTTCCATGGGACAGTCAGGTATAGGCGTGAATACCATCCTTCCACCTACACGCATGACCAAATGGCCGAGACCGAACAAGCTTGGTTTTCTCGAAACACATGCCTTGAAGATGTCATACCGCGCCCTTTAGGAATCCTTTGTGGCATAGGATTTCTGTCGCAAATCGATCTCAGCCACTTAACTTCACTGGTAAATTCTAGTGGCCTAGATCAAACCTTTGTGGGAAAGTGAAGCATGGACATGGACATCAGCATGCCGTCTACACGCATTCTTGATCGGTCCTCCATGAAACACCTCCTATGCTTGGATTCGACCAAGTTGAAAGAGTGCGCTCGCGCATCTTCTGAACCCTAATCCGACGATCGCAGATGTGGGTCGCAACTTATATCGTTCGTCCAACTTTGCCAGCTCGGACGGACGGCCTAGGATAGGAGTTAGGCAACTAGTAAAGTATCACCGTGATCACCGTCTACCACCTCTGCCACACCATATGGTCGGCCAATAGAGGATTTGCTAGTGCAGCCTCCAAACCCTCACGTGAAGTAGGCGGGGCATAATGATCAACAACGATGCTTCATATATGCCGAATACATTCGATGCATAACATGCATAGAATACGCACGATACTTTACAAGTATCGACTTCCTAAATAACTTAGTTATTTCACTAGCATTACATGATACCTTCTATGGGTCCGATGATCCACACACTCGAGACATCAATCATGTCACAAACTGGGGGATACATACTGGGGTATTGGTCTGGCGGTTTACAGCGTGCAACACGCCATCACAAGAACATGTCAGGAAGACATGGACGGTTAGTGATGATATGAGAAGTGGGCAAGATTGATCGTGTGACACTAACACACAAATCCACTACTCCATCACTCCACTTCCTCCACTTCCCATGAGAGACGTGAATAAGGCTCAAATGACTTGTATAAATAGGTTCTCCTCCATGTTTCTAAAAGAAGAGAACACAACACAGAAACCAAGTGTTAATATGAGATGTATTCAAACACCCAGAGCCTGCTTGCATTATTCGTAAGCCAGCTCACCTTTCTATTACAAGTCATAAACAAGCCTACACTTTCACAATCTCAACACCTTCTTCGCTTCCCTCCCTAAGATCAACCCCATATCCTTCACTTTGTAACCGAAACAAGTCTGGAATGGCCATCTCTTGGTTTAGGCCAGAACTGTATAAATTGATCTCTCGAATCAAAAGCACTCACCGCGCAGTGCATTTGTTTAGGGTTTAGATTCATTTCTCATCCACACGCCCCAAATTACCAAAACTAGCAGAAGTAGTTTTTACCCATAAATAGTGAGTCTAATCAAAGAGAGATAACTTGGATGGTACCAAAGACCAATATCCAAGTGTCAATCAATTTAAATTAACAACCAATAAGGTCGGATATTCAAATTGATTGAACAACGCACAACCTGTATTATTTCAATTATATAACAAAATATAATGCGGAAAAGAAATAACACAGACACCAAAATTTTGTTAACGAGGAAACCAAAAATGCATAAAAACCTTGGGACCTAGTCCAGATTAAACATACACTGTATTAAGCTTCTACAGACACTAACATAATCCAAATTAACTTCGTTCTGGACTGTAGTTGAACCCCAATCAATCTCACATTGATCCATGGTACAGTTATGCTCCTACGCCTCTGATCCCAGCAGGATATTGCGCACTTGATTCCCTTAGATGATTTCACCTACAACCAAGAGTTGCTACGACCCAAAGTCGAAGACTTTAGCAAACAAATATGTCTCACACAGAAAAGTCTACAAGATAGATAAATCCGTCTCCTACGAATAAACCTATGAGTTTTGTTCCGTATTTTGATAAATCAAGGTGAATAGGAACCAATAAATAAAACAAGACTTATATTCCCGAAGAACAGCTCAGTTTTATCAATCTCCTCACAATAGTCTTAATCGACTCAGCGAAAAAAGATATCGTGGAATCAAAAATGATGAGACGAAGATGTTTGTGATTAATTTTATATCTTGCCTATCGGAGATAGAAATATCAAGCCAAATATTATAATTGTACTCGTATGATAGAAACATCAAGATCAGATCACAACTACAAGAAAAGTAGTATCGGTATGGCTTCACAATTCCAATGAAGTCTTTAAGTCGTTAACCTGGTTTTAGAAGAAGAAAACCAAAGGTTAAAGGAGAATCAACTCTAGCTTAGCAAACTATTATCACACAGAATGTGTGGGGATTAAGTTTCCCAGTTGCTAGAGTTTTCCCTTATATAGTCTTTCAAATCAGGGTTTGAAATCAATGTTAGCTTAGTAACGAAGCATTCAATATTCACCGTTAGATGAAAACCTGATTAGATACAAGCTAATATCTCTCAATCGTTAGATCAAAAACTTAGCTTGCCATACACACATGTACTTGAAGATTTTGGGTTTGTGTAACCGTACCCAAACGTGTACAATAGTTGGTTCAATATTAGTCAACTAAATGGTTAGCCAAATGATAACTTTCATATCAACCATATTCTTCTTCACCATAACTAGTCCAAATGACTCAAATGAACTAGTTAGAAAGTTGTTCAATTTCTATGAGATCTTATGTAATATACAAGACACAATTGAAGCAAAAACGATGTGATTCACTCGAATCAATTCATGAACTATAAATCCACGGTTTGCAATAGCATTTCTTAGCTAATTTAGATAAGTTCACGAACATCGTTTTTAGACATAACCACTCAAGTTCGCAGACTGGGTTCGCAGACTCAGGTAACCGGTTAGAGTTCACAAACTCCAACAGAAATTCTCGGGTTCGAGAACTTCCGTCAGTTCGCGGACTGAAACCGAGCTACAACTCCAGGAGAAATTCTCGGGTTTGAGAACTACACATGTTCGCGGACTGTATTGACTGCCCAAGTTCCGGTTTTCACTTGATAAACAAAGTTCGCAAACTTCGGTTCATGTGCTAAGGACTTATACATATATGTGTTACCACAACAATGTTTATATCCCCCAGTGGTTATATTATCTACACTCTCATTTAAATCATTGAAACATTCTCAGAAGACGTCATATAGTTGTTATTCACAAACTAGTTTTCGTCAGAGCAATTTCCAAAGTGATTGAAACATAACATGACTTTCGTCACTAGGAAAAGATGAACTTGGGTAAAGCGAAAGCTTTACCAACACACATTTCGAGAAATAGATAAGCGAGATATACTCAGCTCGAAATGTCACATGTGTATATTTTTAGTCTATATAGTAACACGACTTTTGTCTCAAGATATGAGATAGACTAGATAGAATTTTGAGTGATAGATAAGTTCAAGTCTCCACATACCTTTTAGTCGATGAAGATCCACTGGTTCCTTGAGTAGTCCTTCATCTTATATGATGATTGCCATGGAGTTCTTGAGCTCAACTACACTTTCTATCCTAGTCCGAGACCTAAGCTATAGTAGACTAGAAATCAAGACTTTATAGTTTTGATCACTAACATTAACAAACACGCTTGAGATAGCAACGCATGCGAGTTCGACCGAGCAATGCTCTAACATGTATTAAGACGATGACAAACTCAAGTAATGGGACAGTTATAAACTCCTTAATTCTACTTAGGTGACGATTACAAACTCATACATCCCACTTATTTGACAGTTACAAATTCCTTAATACCACTTTACAGTTACAAAATCCTTAATTCTATTTAAGTGGAGGTTATAGAATTGAAACAATTTAATCTCTCTTTCTATCCAATCTCCCAGTCTATTTCATCTTCCATAACAAAGACAATGGGTCGTCACAAAGCTCGTGAAAAACCCAATCCTGAAGAATCTATTGATGATGGTGGTAAATCGAAATCAAAAGCACAACAAGTGGCTGAAGAGTCTGTTGGTGAGGCGGAAGTAAAAATTCTGATGCGGTAAGTGTTGTATATATGTTAAATTAAAGTATTTTAATGGTTTATCCAATACTATAAAACACAAATTGAAACTTGCTTGTTTGGTACTTCGACTACTCTAAAATACAGATTTGGAAACTTCCATTTAGTCAATATCAATTCAGTTACCTGTTTGTCTGGCGGTAGAATACAAGTAGAAAACCATACCGGATTGTATGTCTTTTAACCCCATTTTATTGCATGTAACTGCCGACATAAGAATATCTATTGCATACTATGCCGGGATCTAGGTATCGGCTTGTATGTTTGATCAATGCCATGCCGTTTTTTTGGGTTCTTGAGTTAAAAGTTCTGTACAAAATTAATTCAATACCGGCATAGTATGTTCTTTATTCTATAATGCCGGCATTTGTGCCGGCACTATCGATTTGTTTGGTCTCCATGTCGGTGTTTAGTCCCCCGTATTTGTTAAATATTTGCATGTAATCATAGAAAACCGACATTGTATATTAGTTTTTTTTTTCGCTGGTACCACTGCCGGCAGTTAAATATATTAATTGTCTATGCCTGCATTTTGTCCATAACTCGGTTGAAATATTGGGACGTAGGTCTAGAGCATCAAAAACGGATAAAGGAAAGGGAAAAGTTGTTGAAGAATGAAAACCCAAGTCATCTAGTGGTCGATGTAGTATTTCTGATCCGGATCGTGCTAAGGTCGTCATTCGGGAGCGTACTGGGGAAACAACCAGCAGTGATGATGAGGAGGAGTTGCAAAAAATTCCTGAACCTGGCAGAGCAGGTGGATTATCCTCATAATCAGTTGGCTTAGAATAACCTGATATCGGAGTTCAAACCACTGAGAAAGAGGAAAAGGGACCGCTATCCCATCTTCCTACAATACATGACATGATTCCAGATCGCGATGATGGTAAAGAGTGGGGTCAACCACTCAACCCCCAACTCTTATTTGGATACAAGCACCCTTGGGCTCGTTGGATATTTTAAACTTATGTAAGAACTTTGCATCCTGTTATTATATTATTTATCTGTGATCAAGTGAATTTAATTTAGTTTGTTATGTTTTTATAAGACCACAAGAAAGCCTTCCCTGTTAGCCGTCATCAATCAAGTAAATCATGGCCTCTGTAGTTAGAGTGTCCTCAAGTTGGATCAATTGTCACAACATCTGGGTTGTATCCCGCGGTAGAAAATTATATGGGAACTGATCCCGTCACGGCGAAATGCTTTTTGCAGAGAATTTTTGGTGAAACTGATACCATGTATTTTTCATTTGGCGAGATGACCATTATCCCTGAAGATGTCCAAAGGATAATAGGTCTAGGGGTTCTGGGGCAACCCGTTAAGACAGGAGATGAGTATCAGGAACTAGGTTGGGACAAGATCTTTGATCTGACTAAAAAGTTATTAGGTTGGGACAGGGAAACGACTTTGGAAAATGTGTACAAGATATCCCGTTCCAAGAAAAAGAATGTCATATTCGTCAATCTCCTTCGATTGTTTTGGAATACGAAGGACAAGGAATTGACTTCCAAAGAAATTCAGCAAACCGCCGCCGCTTATCTGTTGCATGCCTTGGGATCCATTATATTCCATGACGCTAATGGTAATAGGGTTCATCTGAGTCTCCTTTTATACTTGGATCCCTTGGATCGTGTCCATAAGTATTTATGGGGCACTGCTTTCTTGGCATACTTTTTGGCAGAAATGCGTAGAGCTTTTAAGGCGAATGCCCATCAATTTAATGGTTCTCTCACTTTAATTCTGGTAGAGTGAACTAGTTATTTTGGAACTAAATTTGTGGGCTTATTTGGTTAGTTTCCAATTACTTTGTCAGTAATTTTTTTTCTTATACATTTCATTGGCATATATGTGGGCTTATCAACACTTCCCAGAGTTCTTCAAAGGGTATAGGACTTTTCCTTATTATGAAGAGCATCAGGCACTAGCTCAGAAATATGTCTTCAATGCTCAACCGAAGCCCAATAACAGGAAACAGTTATTCGCAATGCGAAGGGATGTGGAATCCATGGCTATCCAAGATGTTGTGTTTGAACCATATAGGAATGCCATAGGAGTTCATTTTCAAAGGGATGACAATGTTTCATTTTACAACGGACCGTTATTTCATCCAAAAGGATTTGTTATGCACAACCCTCACCGTGTGATGCGCCAGCTTGGGTACAAGCAGAAAGATCTAACGAATACATCTTATCATAAATTCTCTCATGACTTTCCTCAATGCCAAGAAAATGAGAACAATACTATGGTAGTTTACAACCAAAGTCCAATTCTTGCACATTGGAGTGAAAGGATATAACGGGGACTGGTTTTTGATAGGGTTGGCTGGAATTCGGCGGAAAACGGTTATGAGACAGAACCAATGTTTCTCAGAGGTCACCGGAAGTACTCGCATCCTTATATTTTCCGCCCGGATATCATAGAAGTTCCTCCACAAGCACCACCTCCACCCACAATTGCATATGAACTTACTGTACCCGGACTAAATAAGATCCCTACGTTGTTGGTAAGTACGTAAATTTATTTTCCTATTCCTTTAGTCTACATCTATGAACTTATATAGGGCTACATACTAAGAACATGTTTAAAAATATGACAACATCGTCAGAGGATCGGAAAGTTGGGAAAGTTCTTTAGGAGAAAAAACAAGAAAATAGCGGTGTTGACCCAAAAATAAATGGAGAAAGTCGAGCAAAAGATAGACAAAATTGAAGATCCGGAGGCCAAATAATTGTGGGACGGAAAGAAGAAGAGGGTACACAAGAAGCCAAGGACCGAGTGATCGTCTGCTTGTTGAACAATATGGTATTGGTTTATGTCTGTTTATGTTTATGTTTATGTTTGAAACAATGTGGCATTGGTTTATGTCTGTTTATGTTTATGTCTTGAACAACGTGGTATTGATTTATGTCCATTTATGTTTATGTATTGAACAATGGGATATTGGTCTAGGTCTGTTTATGTTTATGTCTTGAACAATCCGCGTGTCTTGCTAAACTCTTTGGTTGATTTGGCTTATGTTTTACTTGTTTTCGGTTTGGAATCTCTTAACTTTGGAGTTTTTTTATATACAATCTAGTTTTGTTATTATATTTATTTTGTTGACAAACCGATGTCAAATCAACCCTTTCACCGAGTTTAAATGTTCTTTGAACGCGCCGATAGCACATGATTATAGAAGTGTGCATTAGGTTCCGGCATTGTGTAGGAGGGAAAAACTGTGTCGGAACTCTAAATCTTCCAAACACAAAAAAAAAAAAAGAATTTCGGCATGGAGTGTTATTTGGATAGGATGCCGGTAGTGAGAAATTTTCAGGTAAAATCTAGTTTGGTCAGACTACCGGCACTGTTGGTCGTTTAACATTCAATGCCGGCATATTCACTCATTTTACTGGATGTTGTTCCTCACTAACCGGCACCGTGTATACAGTTATTTTTAATGCCGGCACAACACTTCCGGAGTTGTAACGACGAAAAATAAAAATGCCGGCATAGGTATCAAAATATTGTTTAATGTTTACAATACACACTTCCAAAAAACAAAATGTTGAGTATTAGTGAACCACATATATCCAAATTACTCATCATCTCTTCCACACGTATGAAGTTGAACCTTCTTCTCTTGGAGAGGTATTTTGGATAGAGCCAACGCATCCCAAAATTGGTGATTCTCCTCATACATTACCATCCATCCCTTCTAGACAACGGTATCTAGATCCTTGTTTTTCATCATGCCACAAATACGTGGCAATGGACAATTTTCCATAAGTTTTAGAATAATGAAATGATTATCGTTCACGAACGCCAAAAAAACTCTTCTCTTCTTAAGGGATCCTTCGCATTTTTTCCACTTTGGTGTAAATATTACTTCTACGGTGGGGGTAAAATAATGAACAACACAATTAAATATATCCACCACTAGATGCCCACAAAGCGGCATTCTCATCCAATATTTAGAAGGAAGGAACTTCATCTCCTACTCAGGACCTAACACTCGAGAGTACATATCATCAAACCCTTCTTCATCACCAACCAATTGCTCATAAAATCTTCTCTTGTTCATAAGTTGTTCGGCCATCCTATTTCTAGCATATCGGCATGGTGTCATCCCTCTACTAACCGCCGTCTCAAAGATTCCTAATTGTTCAGTTACGGCATGATACCCACAATTTACATCTCCATCGACATCATCCGTATATACAATATAATCGCGAATAACCTCGGGAAGTTGGTCTATGTAAGACTGTATCTTGGTATGATAACTTTTAATGGTCTTACCTGTGTTGCGATCCTTATACATCTTCATATTACCCTTTTGTAGATTAATTATATGTAATCCATCCTCTGTAATCTCTACACTTTCAGTGTATTCAGTATGTGATGGGAGTCCGTACTTCCTTGGCATACCCCTTCTCTTTTGAACAGAAAAAACATCAACTTCTATGGGGCCTATGGAGTTGTCACCCTCGTGTTGTTGTTGACTAGATATGGGTCCCTTACCTTTTATATCACTTATTTTTGGTGTGGGTTGGGAATTTTCACCTTCATGTTGTTGACTTGATGTAGGTACCTTATGTGGCCTTCCATTTTTCTATGGAACCGCCGCCTCGTCGCCTTGTTGTTCTTGGTAGCTCAATGTTGGTATATTTCATGGACTACCCCTTTTCCTTGGAGCCTCCGCTATATTGACTATGGGTGTGGCCTCGGAATGCTCACCTTATTGTTCTTGGTAGATCAATGTTGGTACATTTCGCGGCCTACCCATTTTCTTTGGAACCTCCGCTACATCGACTATGGGTGTGGCTTAGGAATGCTCAGCTTGTTGTCCTTGGTAGATCAATGTTGGTACATTTTGCGTCCTACCCCTTTTCTTTGGAACCTCCGCTACATCGACTATGGGTGTGGCTTCGGAATGCTTACCTTGTTGTTCTTGGTAGTTCAATGTTGGAATATTTCGCGGCCTAACCCTTTTCTTTGGAACCTCCCCTACATCGACTTTTGGTGTGGATACGGAATCCGTCGTTTGTTATTGACTTGATAGCGGTTCCTTTCTCGGCTTACCCCTCTTGTTTGCAATCGGCGCTTCCACGAACCTTGCTTCCGAAATCTCACATCCGGTTAGATCTCATTTCTTACTTGTTGTGAGTTCTTCTTCACGTTTAGTCATTGCTTTCAATTCTTTCCTTTGTTTTCTCCTTGCCATTTTAGTTTGTGGTCTACCGGGAGGATCTCCAATTGTTGGCTCTTCACTTTGTGCTATCTATGGCTGTGTAATTATCCATAGTTGGCTTAACAAGACTTGCCGGCTAACCGAGGTGCCACGTGAGTAAGCTTCGAAGAATTCCTTTCCTTCGTTCGTATCCCATAGTGATTGTCCGGGATCTTCCGTAGGAGGGTGGGGGGGGTCGAAAGATATATGCTTCCAAAATGAATCAATAACCTCAAGAGGTATCACTTCTTCATACTTCACAAGCATATGACGACACGGAATCCCCAATGAAGACATGTCGGGACAAATACACACATCACCCGGTTTTCCATAGTTTCTCTCATATTTCATTTGTCTCATCATATGTTTTATTTCCCAATGAGAGACGTTGAATTCTATTCCTTGGAGCAACTTGCCATATCGAAGAAATGGAGTCAACCTTTTCATTGAGCTTTTCTCAAAAGCCTTCTTGATCCTGTCAATATCACTCTTAAAGTATTGCTCCATTGCCTCGGTGACCGTAACCACGTTGCCTAGGCTGGACTGGATGAAATCTTTAAATCTCCCATGAGTGGACTCCGCCACACTGGTTGCTTCATTCTTGTGGTGTCTATACCAGTTTGTCCATGCACACACAAATATTTCCTTGAACTTATCCAACCATTGAGTCCGAAAATACCAGACGGCAGTCGGATAAACCTCATTCCAATCGCCAATAAACTTGTCCAACCTCTTTTCGTACATATCATTGCTGAGAGACCAATAAACTTTCTCCCAATCTCTTAGAAATTCCAACCACTTTTTATGATTTTCCGCATGTTCTTTTTCCACTCGCTCTTTTATCTTGCCTCTCTCATCCTCTTCTTCTTCGGGGGATAGTTTGTTCTTGCAAACATCTTCCTCTAATTGAACAATCATTCTCTTCTTAATATCCGCCTTGGTGGGTTCAAACAAGGCATGAAAAGTTTTAATAACATTTTGACGTATATGATATGTACATAGGAAATTTTGTGCTCCCGGGAATACGTCAGATATTGCATTCATTAAGGCGTCCTCTTGATCGGTTATGATGACCCTCGGAAGTTTATCTTCCCGGAAAAATAATTTCAATTGTCGTAATGCCCAATGATAATTATAGTTCCTCTCGTTTTCCATTAAACACCAAGCCAATGTGAATGTTACCTTGTTTGATGTTTTCCCCACGATGTTGAACAACAACATATTGTATTTGTTTGTCTTATAGGTGCAATCCATCAAAAGAACACCACAACATGTATTTGCCAATTGTGAAAGCAAAGGATGCGAAATGAATATTTGAAGGGGCTTCTCGTCCGTCCCTATTTTAATGATACGCGTGTGGTTGTCATTCCAAACTATTATCTCAAATTCTTGCATAATGGTCCTCCCATCCCATTCCACCCTTCTAATGGTTGCTTGTGCGCTATAAATTGTACTCAGAGAAGACACGTTCATCTTATCCTTTTCCTTGAATCCTCTGAGAATTTGTATCGGTTTGATAAATGCTTTGCTTAATCTCTTTATATCCTTGAATTCATGAGGTTTTAGCTTCGCAACTAGGGAGTGACCAACAAAATCTTTCGGATCCCGGTGGTTATGACAACCGAACCAAACCTCACAATCCCATTCCTTGTTCATGTCATTTAGATGGAATACAAGCTTAAAGGGGCAATTATCCTTCTTCGTATGAGTCTTGTATACCTTATTAGTCTTCTTTGGATATACATAACCCTTTCTCTTGTGGCTATTATTCTCCTTGTATCACCCACTTATCTCGAAAACTATCTCAAAACGAGTATATGAACGTTGGGTATTCCTCACCAACACACACATGTTCTTAAGAGCCGTCTCTTTAGCCCAAGCGGTTGCCTCCTTTGGATATTTTATTCCCCAACACAAGGACAACAATGGGAGATTAGAAGGTTCATTACAAGAAATCCATTAGTGAGGTCAAGATACTAGGTGAAAAGTATACTTTGGTAACATACCGGAGGCATTTTATAGTATTCAGACGTATCCTGACCAAGTGGCTTTGCATTTGTTTGATCAATATATGTCATCACCTAAGGATGAAATGAATATCAGTTACAACAGAAATGGAAAACATTGCCGGAACGGTATTCCGGCATTATCGACCTATGTCCCAGCATAGTCGAACTAAAACAAAACTGAAGACAAAATTTTAAACCTTTTTCCGGCATTCTCGTTATCTAGAGTTCCACGCCGGTACATGTTTCCGGAATTAGTATAAGCTATGCCGGTACATGTGCTGGCGTGGTGTTTAATTAATTTTTCTATGCCGGTGTTTAGCTATGGAAGGCATTGCTTCCTGTATGTTTTGCATGCAATACCGGTATAGAAACCTTTGAATTTGACCATGTCGGTATCATATTCCGTAGAATATTCCTTGGTAGGTAAAACGTAACTTTTGTACCGGCATAGTTTTTTGTTTGAATTCCATGCCGGTATGGGTTTCAAATTGGGGGATATTGAATGCCGGCATAGCCGAAGCATTAATAATATGTTGGTTTTATGGCTGCCATCATTGTATTCATATAACATCTATGCCGGTATAGAGGTTTTTCAGCTGAAAAAAGGGCGGGTTCAAAGAAAAAATCTAATTTTCAACCTCTCAGCAGCTTTACCTGTGTGTTGGGGATGCTTGTATGCTGGGAAAGTTTACTTTCTTGTGTAGGTTCTTCAAAAAACTCTTCATGCTCGTAAAAATCATCATTCAAGGGTGTTGGTTCCACAAAAACTTGCAATTGTGAGTTGTTGTCATTAGCAAAAAATTGAGGATATGATCCTTGTTGTAGTTGAGTTAAAGATTCAGCAGCAACAATTCTCTCTTCACAATCATCATCCATTTTCATCAAAAAAATTCTGTCCCAAATTTTTTCCCCTCCTTCTACACTCAACTCACTCACCCAAAAACAATAAAAACACTAACTTAATCTTATAACTAATACTTAACATTTTTACTAATTATAATTATTCACTAATTAGGATTAGTGAGGGCTAGATTAGGAATTAAAAAAATAATTACATAGGGGTCACCCAGAATTGCTATTGGGACATCGTTTTTATCCTGTAGCTATATCCTCCAATTGCGCGTTCTTAAAAATACAAATGATAAAAGAAAGAATTACAAGAAATTAGTTGGAAGCCTAGCTACAAGCTGAACACCAAGCCGCTTTTGAATAACAACCCTTTTATTATTTATTAGGAGTAAGTTTTAGCTATTACCTTCCAATCCATTAATGAAAATATAAATAATATCTATCTCATATCTCATTAATAATATATGAAAAAAAAAAATTATTGCTTAATTACTTGGAAATTTACGATAAATAAATACAATAATTAAATTTTATTATTACTAATATTTATTATAATTACATTGAATGAAAATGAATTTTAAAACTTAAGTTAAAACAATTAGGTTTTATGTGCATATATATGAGTCTGTTAACTAGTTTGTTACCTCTTCAAACTCAAAGAGAACAATCTTCGCGGCTTGATTAGTAGAAGAAAATATCAATATAATTGAAGACCATTACCTTGAGCAAGAATCTATGCCTCCAGCACACCTCTTGCAATGCAACAGTCTCACAACCATTCCAGATTCATTGTTTCAGATATTGAAGAGGCTGAGTTCTTTTCGGATGCTGACATCTCGAGTCCTTCAAGCTTTCATATAGGTCCAGCACTTAAGGGACACAACCGGATCAACAAGCTTATATCCTCAATGCGGGAATTGGTTCCTCATCAAGGCCAAATTTCTCAAGAAAGGTCTCTATTAACGAGACTGACCAATGGATTGTGCATTATCATCCTACAAAAAGATTCGAATCAGATTCCATGGATCATTCAACTTTGACATCCTCCTCCAACTCTGTAAAAAATGCACCAATCGTTGATGAAAGTTTATCACAGCCAACACCTACCTCAACACCAGATAGTAATTCTTAGTAAGGACATCACCAAGATCTATAAATAGCCACATCTAGTACATCAGTGACAACTCTTATGGGCCAGTGGATATACTCTCCGCCTTTTTTTGGTTTCAATTTCGTTTATTAGTCTTTCTCGACTTAGTATAATAGTATGCACTAGTTTTATTTCAGCTTTTGGCTGATTGAGCTGGTGGAATTACCACCTTTTTTGATGTTGCTCTATATGTTTACATTATCTTTACCTTTTATATCTTGGGTCATGTATGCATCTACTTAATCATGTATATAGTATTCTAGTGATAGTTTTACATTAGCCTTGTATCTTGTATAATAGTTGCCTATATAAGTTTGAACGTATAAACTATATAAATTATGAATGCTTGTTGTGCTTTTCTGTAACCACCTTGCAGATGTAATTCTTAGAAGAATCTCATTCTCTTTTATGCACCTACGATATAATTACCTATCCATCTTTGAGTGAGTGTTTTTCTTTCTGTTGTGATGGTTGCCTCGACATATATATGGTTAATCCTTGAAAGCTCCTTTCAATATCTTGATGTTTTTGATTAGTTATCTACCAATTATTATAAAGGTTTCATTTTAGATATTGTCTTTCTCGCGTCGTATAACAACTTATTTTGACAATTAGTCATTTGCATTCTTGTCTAGAATCTTTTTGTTAGTATCTTAGAACTTAATTTTATTCATGGTCAAAGTTTTTCTATCCCCACATGTGATTGTTAGATAGGTCTCTGTATCCTATTCCAAGCTTCTGATTCAAAACTTAGTTTTTCTTACCACCTTTTGATTTAATCTCTGTTTTGGTACACTAGTTTATAATTACTAATTTGCATCAGTTTTTCTGTCCATCTAGTAATTATGTTGTTTGAACTGGTTGTTGTATCACCTTATTGTCGCAGCTCCTTGTGCTTTCTATTTCCTCCTATCAATATACCAGCCTGCTTCTTCTTCAATGATTAGCAATAACAGTTTGGTGGTATCAATTTTAGTAATAGTTTTATCTTATTCCTGTTACTATTGTTTTATATCTAGTCAAATTCTGAATTGTATGTATTATTTATATTAGCTATAAGCCTATAATAGTTTGTTGTACTAATTTGTACTAACTAATAATAATAGTTAAATTATAATAGTACATTAATCCTTATAAGCTTGTTTTTTCTTCGCACAAGCGATCTAACTTTCTATCTAGTAGAATATAACTATTTAAGCTTTTTCAGCGTTTTTTAGAAGATTTTGTCTCAGTTCCTTGAAAGCTCATCCCTAAAGGTTCGGTCTCATGTTCTAAACCGCAAAATCCATTTAAGATTCTACCAACAAAACTACTCCCTCCTCTCGTCCATTATGATCTAAACCTTTAGAATTCATGTCTTTCATCTCCCTTGATAATGACCATCCTAGTTTGGAATTGTCAAGGAATAAACCATCCAATATTTATACAACACCTAAGGGGAATAGTTTCCCTTTACAATCCAAATATTGTTTTCCTTTCTGAAACGTTAGCAAATCATTATCATATGCAAGGCCTAGTACAATCCCCACAGTTCCATAATCACTTCCTAGTCCCTAAAATTGGAAGGAGAGGTGGTCTTTGTCTGATATGAGACGATAACCTCAATATCCAAATATAACTTCATTCACAAAACTACATTTGCTTATTGGTTACTCCACCACCCCCTGAACAACCCTGGATGCGTATGAATATATGGCTCACCATATCCGGATATATGGAAAAACCTTTGGCAATACTTTCTATCAATATTCAACAACATCAATCCGACTATGCCATGGCTATTGTTAGGAGATTTCAATGACATTATGCAATCAATCATAAAAAAAGGAGGAAGACAAGTAACTTATGTTAGAGAACTGCTCGGTCGAACTCGCAAGCATTGCTATCTCGAGCTTGTTTGTCAATGTTAGTGATCAAAACTATAAGTCTTGATTTCCAGTCTACTTATAATGATGTCTTGGACTAGGATAGATTGTGTAGTTGAGCATTAGAAATCACGGCGTTCATCAATTGAAGATGAAGAACTACTAAGGAGAGCTTGTGGAACTTCATCAACAAAAGGTATGTGGAGATTAAAACTCATCTATCACTTGGAAGGTCTATTTCTACTCTATCTCCTATATTGAGACAAAAGTCGTATTACTATATAGTATTCTATTATGCACATTTGCGATTTCGAGCTGAGTTTAACTTGATTACATATTTCTCGAAATATGTGTTGGTTAGCTTTCGATTCAACTAAGTTCATCTTATACTCTTGACGAAAGTCAAAAGATGATCATGTAAAAATCGCCGAGTAACATCTTACATGGTTTGTGTGATAAATTCATTTGATGTAGACTTGGAATGTTTCGTTATGATTATTTCAATAACTTGAAAAAAAATTTGATGCTAATAGTTCGTGAAAATAGCTATTGTCATCCTCTAAGAAAGTTTCAATGATTGAAATAGAGTTTAGAACAGTTAACCATCATTGGATTATAAACACAATATGCATTCTTGCATGTATGTGATCCATGACTAGAACTATAGTATGCATACCCGTATGTGTACCAGTCAGTTATGAAATTCCGAGTACCTAAGTACACATACCCGTACGCGTACTGGCGAAGGGTTTGGGTCCGGAAATTTCTGTTGTGTTTGGAAGTATGCGTACCCATTTGCATACTGGCGAACCCTAACTCAGACCGTCTACTTTAAGTATGCGTACCCGTTTGCATACATGAGTGGTTAAAGTTCTAAAATCGATTTGTTCATGAACTAATACATTTATATATAATAAGGAATGTGTTCTTTGCAAACCGTGGCTATAATGTTCATGAATTGAATCGAGTGAATCAAACCGATTTTGTTTTAATTGTGTTCTTGTATACTTCTATGAGAATATAGCAATTGAACAACTCTTTAACTAGTTTCATTTGAGTCATTTGAACTAGTTGTGGTTAAGATGAATAAGGTTGATATAAGGGTGTTCATATGGCTAACTTCGGTTAACTACTGTTGAGCCAATCTAGTGTACACACTTAGGTACGGTTACTCAAACCTAAATGAAGGTACATTTCATTTGTGTATAACAAGCTAAGTTCGATCTAACGATAGAAAGATATTAGCTTGAATCTAATCAGGTTTTCATCTAACGGTGAATATTGAATGCTTTTTACCAAGGTAACTTAGATTGCAAACCCTGATTTGAAAACTATATAAGGGAGAACTCTAGCAACCGGGAAATCTAATCCCCACACCTCCCTGTGATACTAGTTGCGACTAGAGTCGATTCTCCTTTAACCTTAGGTTTTCCACGAAACCTTGTAGGTTAACGACTTAAAGACTTCATTGGGATTGTGAAGCCAAACCCAATTATTTTTTCTGTAGTTGCGTGTTCTGATGTTACTTTTACTATCGTGATTGAGTATTATCTTTGCTAAGATTTGCTTGAGATTTATCACCGATATGTAAGATTAAAAGTAGTCACAAACATCTTCGTCTCATCGTTTGTGATTCTACAATATCTTGTTTCGCTTCCATACAAATAATATTATTGTGAGGCGATTGATAATACTAGGATATTCTTCGGTAATATAAGTACGGTTTATCAGTTGGTTCCTCCGCACCTTGATTTATCAAAAGACGAAAAAAAACTCGTAGGTATTTATGTGGGGGACAGATTTATCTATTCCAATAGACTTTTCCGTGTGAGACAGATTTGTTTATCAAGTCTTCGAATTTGGGTCGTAACAAATCTTGGTGTGGGTGAGATCATCTAAGGGAATCAAGTACATAGAATCATGTTTGGGTTCAGAGACGTAATGAGCGCAACTGTACCTTGATCAGTGTGAGATTGATTAGAGCTCAACTACATTCCAGTCCGAAGTTTATTGGTAGTAGGCTAGTGTATGTAGCGGCTTAATACAATGTGGTGTTCAAAGCTGGACTAGATCCCGGGGTTTTTCTGCATTTGCGGTTTTCCTCGTTAACAAAATTCAGGTGTCTGTGTTATTTCTTTTCCGTATTATATTTTGTTATATAATAGAAATATCACAGGTTGTGCGTTAAGCTCAATCAGTTCTTGAATCCGACCTTTGGGTTGTTGATTGAATTGATTGACACTTGGATATTGGTTTGTGATACCGTTCAAGTTATTTCTCTTATTCAATCTGGCTTGCAAATCCCTATTTGATGATTGCAGATTGAATTGAGAAATTGAGATATAAACTCTTTGATATAGTTTTTTCTAGATTGAGTTTGACTGTCTAGTTGATTATCTTGAAAGTATATTGGAGTTTGTCTATTCAGATTTCCAAACGAGATATTGGGTGTGGTTGTTAGACCCCAACCTTTTCAATTGGTATCAGAGCAGGCAAATACATATAAGACCTCATAAGTCTGTGTTTGTAGCAATCTGATTTATGTAGACCTAAGAAGCATCTCACAAATTACGCACATAGAGATGTATTCCAAAGTTTCTGATTATGCCAAAAATCTTGGGTTTTCCTCAAAGGATAACTCCTTAGTAGATTCTTCCGAATCCAATGGGAAAAAAAAGAAACTTGACATCATGTCAGATTTAGAAATGGAACTCACCAGATCATTAAAAAAAATCTGCTGATATCATTGATTTTCAAGATTCTAAAATCAAGACTCTTGAAGAAAAGAATGATCATCTCATTGATGAATTCGAGAAATCTCTTGAAAGAGAACGTGAACTCAATTGCTTTATTGAATCGCTCTTTAATAATTATCGAAAAATTGGTTCAAGAAACTACTCTACAACGTGAAAAGATTAGTATGCTTAAAGATACTGTTAGAGAGGACTCAATTAGAGAAGAACGTTTAATCAAGGCTCATTCATCAGAAATAAATAGTCATCATGTTGAAAAAAAGAAACTTGTTACATCTCTTCGACATGCCCAAGAACAGTGTAACACCCTGAAAAAGGAAAACTTTGTTTTGATGAGTAAGTCATCCTCTGTACCTCTTTATGATATTCACAAGGCTTTACCAAGCGTAAATAAAATTCCCTCCCAGGAATTACCAAATATGAAGCACTTGCAAAATTCACATATGCCGGAAAAGGTTATGAGTCAAGGGAATTATGTTTTTAATCCACGATGTTGTTCCTTCTGTGGAAAAAAAAATCATTATGCTCTTCATTATTTTGCTATAAATAAATAAATTTCTGATCTTCATAATTGGCTTCTTTTTACAGTCAATAGAGTAAATCGTCTGACGACATCTATAGTGAATTACTTTCCTACAGAAAACCAAAATTCTTATAAAAATGATCTCTCTTCAAGAAATCGTCACAGGTTGCAAGTTCCTCTTAATGGTATAAACTCTTGTGCCACTGGTAGGTCTTAAACAGTACCTACAGTGATAACTGCAAGTGCACAATATCCTAATATAACACATGGAAAGCACAGGTCGATCCACGAGGACAAGGTGGGTGTAGAGTTGAAGCTAAGGTCTTACTACAACTGACTTAGAACAAAGAGTAACCAAAAGGGGTGTTTGCGTCGATACGACAAAGATGTTGGCAGAAATTAAAGCAATGATACATAATGTAAAAAGCGGAACAAATGGAAATAGGGTACTAGGGCAGTTGAGTCCACCACTAACTTACACTAGTTATTCTACTAATGACACTAACCTTGTCCTTATATCTGATAACATGGGAGATGCAAGTCTTTTGTATATCTAAGGTCACTCTGATATGAATTATCCAATCATAACTAAGGTATCTCTCCTAAGCATTAACTGTCTTTTTATGGCACAACTAATGAAAACATCAATATGTGTGATGAAGCATGAGATGCAGTTCTACAACACAGGATTGTTCTAACTACAATGGATGCATGGCATACTCTGTGAAAGTAAAGTGTCGAATTCCCTAAGATTGAATTCTATTCTAAAACATGTAAGCACAACAAGATCATTATCAAGAGTATCAATAACAAGCAGTAAGCTAGGACTTCTTCTAAACCCTAGTTATGAAATTAGAACATGATAAAGAAATAAAACACTACAGCTTGGTGCACCGGCTAATCCGGGCATTCCTTTTACATCAAAACCTCTCCTCTATTTATACATCAATTTTTTCTTAATCACTTAAATTCGAAAATTAGAGAATACCTACTCACCCAAAAGATGTTTTCCGACAAACCCCTTCTGCAAATCAGACCTGCAACTCTTGATTTGATATTTTCTTTAACTATTGAAGATAACCCTAACTCTATATCTCTCAATCCTAGCTTTTAGGGTTATTGTTTTTGACAATGAAGATAAGATGGAGAGAGATAGAGATTAGAGGTTTGATTGATGGATAGCTGAGAGGAGGCTGAGCTCAGAGGTGGTCGGGTATGGAGTTGACTAATGGAGGGATGAAGGTGAGATGATGATGCTGGTATGGTAAGAGAAGGGAAGAAATTGAGAAGATATTTGCTTCTGGTCGATTTTGGGAAGAAGGAGGGGTGGCGAGAGTGCATGACGGATGCATCAAATGTTGATGTACCTAGGGAAGAGTTATTGGGCATTGAGCGACTACATCAAATATGATGTCTTGGGCACTTATATGGGTTTTGGTTCTTTCACTTCCTCCAAGCCCATGTCTTCTTCAAAGTTAATACTTCAATCCCACTTCTAGTTTTAGGTTGTGCAAACGATATTCTTCACTCGCGGATGAGGTGCAAAATACATTCTTCACTGCCATTCTAGCGAGAGTATTTGTTATCTCTCTTTCGTTTTCACCAATTCTCTGCTCTTTTGGCTTCTCCATTCATACAAGCTTTATTTAGTACCTAAAAACATAAAGTTAATTAGTAAAAATATTTATTCATGAAAACAATGAAAATACAGAATTTGGAATAATATATGATTTTAAAGCACAAAAGATAAGTTAAATGCCAATAAAAAATTGTAGAAATATGCAACATTTGGTACTCATCAAATACCCCCAAACCTGAAGATCTTGATACAGAATCAGAATAAACTCATCGTGGACTGCGTTAAGACTAGAAAATTTCCTCGTGTTGTTGATCGCAAAGTTAGTGTTCTAACTCATGAACATCGAGTTTCAACGGTTAAGAGAGTCAAGGAAATCAGTGACACCTTCTATGATGGATTCATTGAAAGGTATAAAGTTATCAAATAACAGTAATCGTTGTCTAGGAAACTTCTTATAAGAATTTATTCTTGTGTTTTTAAGAAGGATAACTAGGGTTTGGAATAACCATTATTGTGAGTACATATAGCTATTGCCAACATTTTCATCTTGCAATGTTTTTAGATTTATTTATTTAAATTCTAAGTTATTTGGAAGATAATTTTTGCAGTATTAATCTTTATGGTTTTATATATTGAAAATTGTTATGGGATATGTTGTTTACGTCTGTGAACCTTGACTGTCCCATATATGCTCAAAAGTTAATTTTATTATATGTCGGTATGAAAATATTGATAAAAGATAGAATGAACTTTTGACTACAAAAGTTAAGCCTATTATGCCTTTATGAAAATATTGATGAAAGATAGGATGAACTTTTGTTTACAAAGATTAAGTCGATTATATGTCATTGTGCAAATAGTGATGACAGTAGAATAAATCTTTGATTATTCCGCAGTATTGGTCTTTCCCTGATCCACATATTTGTGTGTGTACTGTGCGGCTCCATAAGTTCTCTTATGTGAGCATTTCCGATTAAATTGATCATGGGATCTCTTGTGATTAATTTAATTGAGTTTTTGGATACAAATTCATGTTTTATGTGATTTGTTAATGTCCAAAGAAATCCTTCTTTTCTTATGAAAGTAAGGTCGCTCTTGTTGTTCTTTCGGGAATGGCATTTTATGGGGGATAGTTCTTAATTGCCAAATCTTTATGGGGAGTGCGGCTGTGGAATATTATAGGAGTTTTTTGTATATTTATAAACTCCTTGATGAATACGCTAAGTTTCGACTATGTGAAATCATCGAAACAAGTTGGTATGTTGTTATCTTTTGGTCATGTAGTATCTCTATGAAAATTTCATGAGGATCCCACTAGTTTTCGTACCTTTGCCAATTTATATTGACAAAAATGGGGAGAATTAATGTGTAGTTCACACTACAAATACATATGGTTTACGGATCATTATGTAAGGGGGAGTGGTTTTCATTGTGAGATGAAGTATTGACTAAGGGGTAGTTATACATATCACCATAGTATTATTGTCAAAGTTGTGATACAATTGGACTTTGATGCTATATAGTAATACTATGACATTGTATAACAATGATTGAGAGCAACTGTTTTCTCATTGTTATAGCTACGGATGTTCAACAACTATGATGCAGAGTTGAACACATTTAGAATCATTGGAGTACTTGGAAGTGATGAAGATTTCGAGTAATGTTGAAGATTCAAGGAGATCAAGCATTTGGATGAGAAGTTATAATGTTTATTTATTTTGTAATCCATATGTATTGATAGTTTTGTCACTAAAATTGACAAATGGGGAGATTGTTAGAGAACTGCTCGGTCGAACTCGCAAGCATTGATATCTCAAGCTTGTTTTTCAATATTAGTGATCAAAACTATAAGTTTTGATTTCTAGTCTATTTATAGTGATGTCTCGGACTATGATAGATTGTGTAGTTGAGCATTAGACTTCATGGCATTCATCAATTGAAGACGAAGAACTACTAAGGAGATCCTGTAGAACTTCATCAACAAAAGGTATGCGGAGACTATAACTCATCTATCACTTGGAAAGTCTATTTCTACTCTATCTCCTATATTGAGACAAAACTCATATTACTATATAGTATTCGACTATGCACATAGTATGCATTCTTGCATGTATGTGATCCATGACTAGAACTATAGTATGCATACCGGTTAGTTGTGAAATTCCGAGTACCTAAGTACACATACCTGTACGCGTACTGGTGAAGGTTTTGGGTCCGGAAATTTCTATTGTGATTGAAAGTATACGTACCCGTTTGCATACTGGCGAATCCAAACTCAGACCGGCTATTTTAAGTATGCATACTCGTTTGCATACTTGAGTGGTTAAAGTTCTAAAATCGGTTTGTTCATGAACTAATACAATTATATAATAAGGAATGCATTATTTGCAAACCGTGGCTATAATGTTCATGAATTGATTCGAGTGAATCAAACTGATTTTGTTTCAATTTGTGTTCTTGTATACTTCTATGAGAATACAGCAATTGAATAACTCTTTAACTAGTTTCATTTGAGTCATTTGAACTAGCTGGTTAAGATGAATAAGGTTGATATGAGAGTGTTCATATAGCTAACTTCGGTTAACTATTGTTGAGCCAACCTAGTGTACATGTTTAGGTACGATTACTCAAACCTAAATGAAGGTACATTTCATTTGTGTATAACAAGCTAAGTTCAATCTAACGGTTGAAAGATATTAACTTGAATCTAATCAGGTTTTCATCTAATGGTGAATATTGAATGCTTTGTTACCAAGGTGGCTTAATTGGAAACCCTGATTTGAAAACTATATAAGGGAGAACTCTAGCAACCGGAAAACCTAATCCCTACACCTCATGTGTGATACTAGTTGCGACTAGAGCCGATTTCCCTTTAACCTTAGGTTTTTCACAAAACCCTTTAGGTTAACGACTTAAAGACTTTATTGGGATTGTGAAGCCAGACCCAACTATTTTATGCGTAGTTGCGTATTCTGATCTTACTTTTACTATCGTGATTTAGTATTATCTTTGATAAGATTTGATTGAGATTTATCGACGATAGGTAAGATTAAAAGTATCCACAAACATCTTCGTCTCATCGTTTGTGATTCCACAATATCTTATTTCGTTTCCATGCGATTAAGATTATTGTGAGGTGATTGATAATACTAGGCTATTCTTCGGGAATATACGTCTGATTTATCAATTGGTTCCTCTGCACCTTGATTTATCAAAATACGGAACAAAACTTGTAGGTATTTTTTTGGGAGACATATTTATCTATTCCAAAATATTTTTATGTGTGAGACAGATTTTTTTATCATGTCTTCGACTATGGGTTGTAGAAACTCTTGGTTGTGGGTGAGATCAGCTATGGGAATCAAGTGCATAGAATCCTACTGGGGTTTAGAGACGTAAGGAGCGTAATTGTACCTTGATAAGTGTGAGATTGATTAGGGATCAACTACATTCCAGTCCGAAGTTTATTGGTAGTAGACTAGTGTCTGTAGCGACTTAATACAATATGGTGTTCAAAGATGGACTAGGTCCCGGGGTTTTTCTGCATTTGCGGTTTTCCTCGTTAACAAAATTATGGTGTCTGTGTTATTTATTTTTCGCATTATATTTTGTTATATAACTAGCCCTTAACCCGTGCCATAATGGCACGGGCCATGATTTTGGTTCATTTTTAATATATCGTATAATTTGTGTTCTAAATACTTATCAACTCCTTATGATTTAATATGTGTGTTGTCATAAAAATAGTTGGGATCTTCATCTTCCTTTCTTTTTTCTTTGTTTTTTCCTTTAATATTTACCGCCGGAGATTTGCTCAAACGAAAGAAATATAATCTTAACTTCCAGTCACTTTTTTATTTAGGTTCATTGCTTATAATGATATAATGATCTACATGAACATGGAAGTTTAAATATTTTTTGGAAATATGTCGTCAGTATCGCTCATCTCAGTGAAATCAACTAATCAATATCGTCCATAAAAGTCTCCACATGCTCCTATTTCGCTCCAGCTGACTCATCTATCATGGTCATGTTGTCGATCCTCCAAATAGGCTGAGAATAATATTTTTTTGCATCGAACGAATGATACAAACTATCCAATGTGACATGATTTTCCTGTAATTTTTCAACACCCATTAGATGACAATTGTAGTAGTAGGAAATACCGCACTATACCCCTCACAAGAATTCATACAATCAAATCATTTTTAGATCAACAATCATAATTTTTATTGATTAATCTCACAAACTTTACAAGATGAAAAGGAAATAAAACTAAGAATTAACAACCGCTCTGGACTTTATATAGGAATTTACATAGTGGATGACAGCTAACTTGTCCTTTAATTTCAGATCTGACTTGCGATATTCTCGCAAGAATTCTATTATCAATCTTCGCAAACACTCTAAACATCGCAGAGTCATCACACTTTTCTCATGTTTCTGTCATCGTCATATGTTATGTCATTCTTCAAATCATTCTGCGACGCTCGCAATGTGTTGTTAACCAAACTTCGCAAATATGTCTTTCTTGTGATATTCAGATCCTACAACAATGTTTAAAATGTGTACCCATTACCTTTTCGAAGGGATTGTATATATGCGAACCTATGCCATTAAATCTTCAACAAAGTATTGTTCCCATCAATTCGTCTTAATGAAGGCTTTGGTAACTTCAAAAGTCTTGGACATTTTGTCACTTCCGTATATTCCTACCTTCACTTGGAATATAATATGGTGACACATTACCTCATAAATAACCTTAAACACATATTGTACTCCCTGATCCTATTTCAAATTAATACGTTGTCAATAGATCCTTTACCAAAAGTTAACATATTCTACGTTGAATATTTATAAAAAAATAAATAATATGGTATTGTGGATCGTTGCTTTCTAAGATTGCAGTTTTCAAAATTGTCCTCTTCAAGTCCCACGGCTTTCTAAGTTTATATATCTTTTTTTGTTTTTAACATTTTAGTTAGCCATATTATGTTTGTTACTAACTTTAAACTTGATGTCATCTTCTACTGTGAACTTTATGTGATTTTAGAATCGAAATAGTTATACCTCTTTCATTTGTATCAAGTAATCCGTTGTATATCCCAATAATTCTTCTACAAAAATTCCTTTCTTTTGCCGTTTCCGGACCATCAGTAGCCATTATTGTAAAACAGAATATGTCTAATTTTTGTTGATGTTATGTATTTGCAATGTTCATTTTTCTTAAATAAATATATTGTGGAAAAACTAAAAATAAATAAATATAAGTATTACATCGGGTCTAAGTTACTATAGACAAAATATTCCGGACACTGCTCTGGTGCCCTGTTTTCTCAAATTCCTCGTTGTATTCTAGACAGTTCATGCAACACCAATCATTTGCGACGTGAGCTATTTGTGCAAGTGTGGTCAATGTATCCCTTTCCTGTAATAATAATAACAACACGTCAATTTTTTTCAAGGCATCCAGTTGTAAATGGTATGAATCTAATAGATTTGAATTATACCTCAATCTTAGGTATCACCTTCTTCTCACATAACATAGCAATTGAGGAAGGACAAATCTTGATCACTCTTTACAACCATACTATGTTTTGCAATTGTATTACGTGAAAATTATTATTAATCCATATTTTAGTCAGCTCCTATCGAAGCCGATCTAATTAGTCCTATATAAAGTTAATCTTAAATTTTTGACCGTATCTCTTGACCAAATTATTGAAGTATTCTCAGTCATGTTCTGCTTTGTGTGATCTACCCGTCTGTGTCTGCTCTACCTTCTAACCCAGTGAATGAAACCTATACATATTGATCCATAATTTGATATTGTTGATTTGTCATCAAGAGGTCGCATGATTTGAGAATGTAAAATATAAAAAATATTCTATAAACATCGGAGGAGAAATTTAGATTTATGATTTAGATTTTTTTATGATGATTTTGATAAACAAACATAATTGTCAAATAAATATTTTAGAATGCAAATACATTTTCCCGGTCAATAAGGTTTTATATCGGGAATTGAGTGAAAGTTGTTGTCTTTGTAGGTAGTTGTCGCGAAACAACTCGACATTGATAATCTTTCAGGAAAAAGAATGTAATAGTACTTGAGAGAGCATAATGTTCTCTTACGCGGGTACACCAATTGCCTTTATATAATACGGGTGATCAAACAGTCATGATCATATTGTCTTATACGTTCCGGTATCATCTTCGAAATATTTGGTTTTTGTCCTTATCGATCGTGCTAAAAACAACCAATTATATCTTTCACAATACAATGTTGCATGTTTTGTGAATATTATTTTTTTACTTGGTCAATAAAACTGACTAAAAAGCAAAAACTATTATTATACACTACTATTACCAACACCCACCACCATAAAAACCATCCACCGCCACTATTTCTTCCACCAATAGTAATGTTACCGCCTCCACTATTCACAAACACCCTCCACCGCTTATACTAACCCTACTTCCACTACCACCATTAGAATTAATATAGTTTTTAGTAAAATTATTTGTTAATAAAATTATGTATTTAGGTTAGATTATTAAAGGGACATTTATAATAGAAATTTAATTAATCATTATGAACAATCAATGAGATACTAATTAATAAAGCGTTTAAAAATGGTTACGTTGAACAAAACCCAGCGGTAAATTTATCTTTGTCAAGGACAAATCCTGACCACTCTTTACATAAAGAAATCAATAATAAATAATTTCATATTTTCTGATCTTGATTCGTGTCGTTCGTTTAGTTATTACATAACATGGAAATTGATTGCACCAATTTTTAAAAATTTACATGTGTTTTATCGAGTTTATTTTAACATTAGAATGATCAACCACGTTTTATACTTTATAATATAACGTTACACATTTTGTGGCATTACGAAATTAACATAATATATTTTTGTTCACCAATACCCGCCACCACCATAAAACCATATGAATCCACTTTTTTTATCCACCACCACCTAGTGGTGGAGCCAAGGGTTGACTAACCTGGCTCTAACCCCTTAAATTTTTAATAACTACATAATGTTTTTAGTTTATTTTATAAATAGTACTTTGTCCATATATATTTATGGTTTAGTCCACCAAAGTTTACATTTTTTTTTAAATAGGCCTCCTCAATGTCAATTTTTGACTCCACCACTGCCACCATCACTACCGCCCATCCCATATAGGTTGTTGAACGCAATTTCTAATTTTCAATCACAAATGCCATGTATGAGGTTTAGATTGAACAAAATTTCGTCAATTGATTAGTTTTTTTTTTCTGTGTATATATTCTTTTTTGTATTGCAATCAATTTTGTTTTAACATTAAAAAAACATGATTTATACGATATATTACCAAAGATAACATGGGTACCATTTGGGTGATCCAACTACGATCATGAAAATATTGTCTTGTATGATATCATCCCTGAAATATATGGTACGTTCCTTTATCAAAATGTCTATTGATATTATTTATCAAAATTACTTATTAATAGAAATAAATATTATAATTAATTAAGAAAATATTTATAATTCAAAAATGATTAGTCATTTATTATGAACAATTAGTGAAACACTAATTAATAAAACACTTTGTAATAAATAGATTATTTATTATGTGCAATTAGTGAAACACGAATTAATAAAGCAAATATGGTATTTAAGTTGAACAAACCACTATTGTTGATTTATCTTTTCTATCAATTCCAACCAAGGTGGAACACTGGTTAGAGGACACTATTATGACACAATAGGTCATGAGTTGGAACCTCCCCGTTACAATTTTTGAAATTCCATATCTTGACTTGAGTATTCATTTTTCATTCATAATATTTGACATTGTAATGAACGCCACACGTGCGAGTTGTAAGGGGTGGTCAGAGGAACCACAACCCTTGATTTATCTTTGTCCAAACAAATCCTGACCACTACTAACAAAGGAAAACTTAGCCTAGCTTTGTTTTAACATTAAAATATCATGATTTATACGATATAGTACCAAAGATAACAGGGGTACCATTTGGGTGATCCAACTACGATCATGAAAATATTGTCTTGTATGATATCATCCCTGAAATATATGGTACCTTCCTTTATCAAAAGTGTTAAAAACAACCAACCACATCTTCCACACTGCGATGTTATCGATGTTGTAACGACAACATAAAATTAATATTGTCCATCACTACTCACCAGCATTCACCATCACTACTTCTTCCACCACAAACCAGGGGCGGAGCTAGGATTTTGAGGAGAGAGGGAGAAAAAATTCTTGGCAAGTTGGATACATGTGAAAAATGGACTTTGTATCCCATTTTACGATAAAAGAACAAAAATAAATATAATTGTGATTGGATCCGCCCTTAACCACCACTAATCTTTCGGCCTCCACCTCTTCTACTACTCATTGTCGAAGAAAATGTCTATTGATATTATTTATCAAAATTACTTATTAATAGAAATAAATATTATAATTAATTAAGAAAACATTTATAATTAAAAAATGATTAGTCATTTATTATGAGCAATTAGTGAAACACTAATTAATAAAACACTTTGTAATGAATAGATCATTTATTATGTACAATTAGTGAAACACTAATTAATAAAGCAATTATGGTATATAAGTTGAACAAACCACTACTGTTGATTTATCTTTTCTATCAATTCCAACCAAGGTGGAACACTGGTTAGAGGACACTATTATGACACAATAGGTCATGAGTTGGAACCTCCCTGTTACAATTTTTGAAATTCCATATCTTGACTTGAGTATTCATTTTTCATTCATAATATTTGACATTGTAATGAACGCCACATGTGCGAGTTGTAAGGGGTGGTCAGAGGAACCACGGTCCTTGATTTATCTTTGTCCAGACAGATCCTGACCACCACTAACAAAAGCAAACTTATCCTAGCTTTGTTTTATACTAATGAAAGAAATGTCTGTTAAGCTCAATCAGTTCTTGAATCCGACCTTTGGGTTGTTAATTGAATTCATTGACACTTGGATATTGGTTTGTAATACCGTCCAAGTTATTTCTCTTATTCAATCGGGATCCCAAATTCCTATTTCCTAATTGCAGATTGAATTGAGAAATTGAGATATAAACTCTTTGACATAGTTTTCTCTAGATTGAGTCTGACTGACTGTCTAGTTGATTCTCTTGAAAGTATTCTTGAGTTTGTATATTCAGATTTCCGAACGAAATATTGGGTGTGGTTGTTAGACCCCCGCTTTTTCAACTTATGCTCAATCTCAACCTATCCTCATAATTATGGATCAGATGGAGTTCATGGATTTAGGATTCCGCGACCCTTATACATGGACAAATAACCAGATAGGACAGAATAACATTCTGGAGAGACTGGATAGAGCACTAGTAACCCATCATTGGCGTACTGCAAATCCACATGCAACAGTTACTCATCTTCCAAGAATAGCTTCTGATAACGCCCCAATTAATCTTATTACAAGGAAAAGCAATAGATTGGCAGAGAACAAAGAATTATGAATTTGAACATTTATGGCTCTCACATCCGCAACTCAAACAAGTGATTGAGACATATTGGATACAACAACAAGGTATCTAACTTACCCTAAACCTTCAATTAAAGCTCACAACAACTTGGAAAACTCTCCTGGAATGAAACAAGGATACTTTTGGCCACCTTCTAACTATGATAAAAAAAACCGACGACAAAGATAAAACTGGCTCAACATCACTGTGATCCCCAATCGGGTAACATCCTAGATTTTTGGTTAGGTCAGAAAAAACAACTAAGAAGAGATCACACAAAGCTGCTATAATGTCACGCTATATACTGGCAACAAAGATCCAGAATTCAATGGTTACAATCAGGTGATCTCAACACAACCTTCTCCCACACTAAAGCAATAGTCCACCGGGTTTACAATAATATACAACAACTTCAGGACCCCCAAAACAACTAGGTTAATAATAAGGAGGATGTGGTTCAAATAATTATTGACCATTACTCTGGGAAATACATGGCTCAACTTACGGTTATAGATGAAGATATTTTCAACGATATCAACCCTTGATTAACTCCCAGACAAATTGACCTTCTTACTAAAGAGGTAACTACAACCGAAATCAAACAAGCTTTATTCTCTATAAACTCCAAGAGTGATCCTGGTCCAGATGGTTATACTAGTAAGTTTTTCAAAGTTTTCTGGGACGCAACCTATCCCCAAATGATAGCTATGGTTGATAGTTTTTTCATTGATCTTAATATACATCCACTCATGAATCACACAAACATAACAGTAATACCCAAAGTGGACCACCCATCAAAACCTTCCCAATTCATACCCATAGGGCTCTGCAACGTCACTTATAAAATTATTTCAAAAATCTTAGTTAATTGAATTGGACCCCTACTCCCTTTTATGATAAGCCCTTATCAAAGTGCCTTCGTACCACAAAGATCAATTCATGGAAACATAACAATTGCTGAGAGCTATTCCACCATATAAAAACTTCAAGCCTCACCAAAGACCCGAAAATAACTCTCAAACTGGATATTCATAAAGCCTACGACAGTTGCTTTCACCAAGCTTGGATTTCCAAATTTTTTTTATAGATTACATTTGTTATGTATCACAACTGTTACATACTCGATCAACATAAATGGTACGCCTCATGGATGTATTAGCTCAATTAGAGGTATTAGATAAAGACACTTGTTATCATCTTATACCTTCACACTATGTGCGTAAATCCTGTCTACGAATCTGGGAAACCTTCAAAACCAAAAGCCGGTTCAAGGACTAAGCATTTCAAAAAAAAACACCACCCATTATTTATTTAATGTATGCTGATGACCTACTAATTTACTTATAAATCCTCTGCTCAGAGTAACTTACACCTTAAGAGCATGTTTCACTCTTATGGCACTTCGACGGGCCAGGTAATTGATACTTCCAAGTCAGTAACCATTCATCACCCAAGACTGGATCTTATCATGGTAAATAATCTCCAGCAATTCTTGGATACGCCAGCAACATTAAATCCTCCAATGTATCTAGGAGTCTAATTCAAGCAAGGAAGAGCATATAATCACACTTTTGCGCATCTCCTTCAAAGATTAGCTCGTAATGCTAAATGATGAATGACAAAATGCCTAAATAAATCTGGAAGATTCGTCCCCGTTAAAACCTCTCTAACCCCCACCTTAAATCACCTTATGTAAACATAAAATCTACTCATCAATTTCCACAACCAAATATATCATATCACCATGAATATTTTTTTGGGGACATAACTCGTCAGTTAAAAAGCTTCATCCGATTAGTTGAGATAAAGTAACAAAACCAATATCCGAAGGAGGACTAGGCATAAGAAAAAGTAGTGATCGTAACAAGGCTATTCTAATGAAAAGAATTTGGAGCTTGCATGAACAACCTAACTCCATCTGTGTAAGTCTCTTCAGTGAAAAATATCTTGATCAACAACCAATTATACAAGGTATTGATACCATACCATCTTCCTTCAGTGCTCAATGAAGACAATTGACATCAATCATTCATACCATGCAACAATTGATATTTCATCGAATTGGAAATGAGTTATCAACACCAATAGAAGCCAACTGGATTCCACACTCCCCAAACCTGAACCCAACATAATGTTACCCTATGCGGAAGGTAGTTGATTTCGTTGATATAGTCTCTCATAACTGGATCCGGGAAAATTAAACTCCCTCCCCAATCTTGCATCCCAAAAAATCATAAACATCCCAAGATAGTCCCCAGGACAAAATTATCTAGTCAATCTAGAAAATACACTACTTCATCTGGATACAACTGTCTAATCCATGGTCAACCTACTCAAACCCCCCTCCCCCCTACCAAATTCATGTGGACTTTACCGTGTCCACCAAAAATTCAACTTTTCTTATCTAAAGCAATCAATGAAGGTCTACTAACCTTCTCTCTCCTTAATCGCATCCATATGTCCAATTTCGACATTTGCTCTAAATGCAACGCTGATCCGGAATCATCCACTCACCTGTTAATTCACTGCCAAATTGCGACTATATCTTGGAACACCTCACTCACTCTGCTTTCAACCACACCAAACTCCAACTATATGCCTACATTTGTTTGAACGTCTCAGACAACCATTTCCCAACTTCTACAGTAATCAACATCAATATCTATCGTCTCCTCTTTTTGTTTTCTATTCTAGACCTTATGGTTGGTTAGGAATGAACTAATATACCTCCAAAACCAAACAAAATTAGAAAAAATCTTAGCTTGGGCTCAAAACAACATCAAGAATATTCCGGGAATTAGAGTCCTTACCTCTGGTACTATCAAGAGATTCAGCGATATTTAACCACTCAAGAAGCACCAAAAGGATCTCGACAATCTCGGTAGGATGGTCCACCCCGAACATGAACTGGATTAAGATTAACACATATGGTGCGACCAAGGGTCACCCGAGTTTCACAAGTACGTGTTTCATCTACAGGGACCCCGACGCACGAAATGTAATGGCTTTATCTCAACCTTTAGGAATTACGACGACCTTAACTACAGAAACTTGGGCTCCACTTTTGGCATCGCGAACAACAACAGAAAGGCAATGGCCAAAATTTCTCATGGATACCGATTTAGAGAATCTTCCGCAATTCATCACATCCCCTACTCCTCATCCCCTTTCTGCATCTTAGGGATGGTTAACGAAATAAAGAATAGAATATGACAAATTTCGCAGGCTGCTATCCAACACAATTACAGAGAAGGAAATCAAGTTGTAGATGGCTTGGCCAATCATGCTGCATATGAAAGCCAAATGGGAAAAAATTTCAACCAAACTTTGGGACCAGGCAATCCCGGTTTTTATTAGTCAAATTTTTTTCCATGACTCTGTGGGTACCATATACCCACATCAAATTGTAACCTAATCTTCTATTAATAAAATGCATGCTTTCAGAAAAACAAATCTATTTTCTATCAAAGAGCATTAGTGCATTACCATACCCGGTCAAATGTTGATGTACATAAAAACTAAAAATAAAATATTATTGGTGGATAGTTAACTGAATCTGTCCATAATTTTTTTGATGCAAAGAATTAAAATGATGTCTTTAACTATGCTCATGAATTGATTTCTATGGTCTGGATTCGTGAATTTCCACATTCACTCTATTAACAGAAATATCATTTGTGTTATGTCTATTCAAACTCGGATCAACCCGGAAAACTTGAGGAATATAATTTGGAAGGAATTTGGAGCACTCCATAGATTCCTCGTGTTTGATTGACAATCTGGCCAAAAAATTCTAGCTCAAATCTGGTTCGGGTTGAGCCTTCTAACCGCACAAACCAACATAATTCCACCGTTACTAATTTTAAACAAGGCTGCCTCTACCGGTACCGATTATCACGAAAGATTAACGTCTCCATATGGAATGCAGGCCCTTAGCTGAAAAATGCTGCCTATTCCGGTACCGATTATCACGAAAGATTAACGTTTCCATATGGAATGCGGGCCCTTAGCTGCGTTGATTTTTGTATGTTACATTTTTGTCCCTAGTCACGTGCAACATCTTCATCCCTGTTGGTGCATAGTCAAAGTCAGTTCAGTGAATATGTCGAGTACACTTCAGTTTAGTACAGAAGTAACATTACTTTCATTCTCTGTCATCCATACACAGAAATCTCTCTGAATTCTTCACAGTTTAGAGAGGAACCAGCTAGAAACCTGAATCTCAACTTTCGATCTTGATCAATTTGCTTTAAATTGTCATTGTTAACTTCTTAATTTCTTTAGTTAATAACTAAGAGGTAATTCTCAGACCTCCAAATGGTTGAAGTTAAGTTACAGAAAATGATCTTTTGAAACTGAAAAAACAAGAAGATGCTCTTGTAACTGAGATCATAATGTACATCTGTTTCAGTTTGGTGTGTAATTTTGTTGTTATTCTCAAATGTAATGTCATGTGTTAGATTATTGTTTCATTTATTTCATTTGAAGTCTAGATGCTTTGGTTGTTGTTTTTTTCCAGGGTTGATTGGGGTATACCCAGATTAATTGGGGTATACCCAAATTTAAATGGACATTTGCCCTTACTATGGGGAGGCCAAAATATGGTGAGTTTACCTTTTTACCCTTTCACTAATTAACCCTATTACTTAACCTAATAACCTTATTACTTAATCTAATAACCCTAAAATTAAAAACTTAACCAAACCGTTAATTTTCTCTTCCTCTTCCTCTTCCTCTTCTTCTTCTTCTTCTTCTTCTTCTTCTTCATCTCATCTAAAAATTGAAAATATTTTGATTATCCTGAAAAATGGTTGATTCCAAACGATCAAGAGATAACATAGATTCAACAGGAAGTATCAAAAGATCCAAATCAGAGAAAAAAGGTAATGGAAAAGACGGAACTAGTAAACCCGAAAGTTCAATCCCTGAGAATGTTGAAAACAACCCTCCGCCGGTGAAACGAAGACTGTAAGTTGATTTTTAAACTCAACCCAGTATTGTTTAGTGTTTTTTTATTGTTAGATTAGGTTAAAAACTGAAAATTTAGATTTTCAGGTTTTTTGGCCGGCAAGGTCGATAGTTTAACATCATGCCGGCGGTTGTTGTTTCTTAAGCGCCGGCGTGGTAAGAGGATGAATAACATGACGACTTTTCATATCATCCATGGAGATTGTTAGACAATAACCATGGCCAACATGCAATACCAACAACATCATGCCGGCTGATGTGTAGCCGGCATTGTATTGTAATTGTACCATGACGACTTTAGGCATCAGAAACTTGATATTTTTTAAGTTATAGCCGGCATTATTAATTAATACAACACTTCCGGCGGTGTTTTGGTCGGCTAGGTGAATGATTATTACCATGTCGGCCGCCTATTGGTCGGCAGTTTATATATTCCATACCTTGCCGGCTAGTGGATGACCAGAACCAAATTTCAATGTGTAACAATTTTGATCTCTTATTTGTGTTCAACAGTGTTGTTTGTTTTTATATCTCTTATTTGTGTATTGTTTAGGTTCCCAGAGGAAAAAAAGAAGATCTACCTTGTTCGGTTACTCCAGAAGAGCTATTAGAATTTATTGACACAATTTATTGACAAGCGTCGACCTTGCCGACCCGGTACAACAGAAGTGGAAAAAAAAATCGATCATTTGCATGGAAAAATCACAATCTTCACCACCTAGGTTGTCTACCTGATTACTTGCAGCTTCATTATCTTCTTCTTGGTCATTGGACTCTACGTTTGGCTCGAGACATTCATCACTTCCATACCCATCTTGAGTTTAAGGAAAATAAAAGTGAGGATCATGCAAACCCTAACTTCCCCCACCCCCCCCAAAACCTCCTCTACTACTCCATACTAATTTTCTCTCTAAATGATTTCTAAAACCCAACTTATAACTAAATCAACTAACTAATCTAATTAATTTAACTAATCTAATTAATATAACTAATCTAATCATTTTAGTGAAATTAGAGTTAATCATTGTGGGGGGCATTTTAGCCATTTAGAAAAATCTAGGTTAAGGGGTGGCTTGGCTTTACTTCATAATGACCTGATTTTGTCTTATTGGTATACCCCAATCAAGCCAGTTTTTTTTTTTTTTAGCGAATTGCATTAAACATTTACTCAGTTTGGCTTTATTATATCATCATTCATTCAATTCTTGTTTGTTTGTTATTCTGTTACATTATACATTATGTGGTTTGTGATACAGGGGGTTTAAGGACACGATTTCAAAGTCACTCTGTGTGTTTTCTGCTGGTTTGACCGACATTAGTATCCTGACAAATGCTGCCAACTGACGACACAAGCAGATAATACAATGGATGTATTGCAGTTTTATGCAAGAGAATGATTCTAATGCATGTATGTTTACTGATTTCTTTTTGTGTTTAAATTTGGTATAGTTGTATTGGTGTTGAAAATAATCGCCAATTCAGTGGTATTGATGTTATCTAATATGTTCATTCACAAAGTCTTGGCATAATTAGTCCTACTCTTAAGAGTACTAATGACTACCTAGTTTCAAATGCTCTTTGATCTCTGCTTCGGTAGGAGTCTAGTATTAATATGTACTAGAATATTGCATCTGTCTGGGAACATTTGGTTAGACTTTTGCGTAAAAAGTTCAGGCTGGAAATCCACCTCACTATCTTATGCTCAAATGCTTTTTGTAAGTCAAGTGTTTTTATTGCAAATATTGAATGTGGGAAAATAGGTATCCTTCTGTTTTAGTTTTTGCATAATAGATATCAAGGTAAGCGGAGATCTCAACACTCTGTCATGATCGGAGGAGGATTGTTAGTTGTGGTAAAGGGAGTTTCAAAGAGCATTATGATGAGAAGCCACGAAAAAATATTGAGAATTATCAGAGGAGTAGGCTTTATTGTGTAGCCTCAGATTCTATCAATGCTGACGAGGCTGTATCGGAGGAAGTAATTGGCAATATTTCTGTTATGTTTTTCATGTCTTACAGGGGTTTACTCAATAGATATTTTTATTGATTTCCAAAGAGTTCAATGGATTTACAAAGTATTGTGTTATTAGTTGTATACTTTTAAAATCTCTTTCAAAGTTTATGTTACTCGTTGTAGATTGTCAAAAGGTCTTCTAAAGTTTGTATTACTCGTTGTAAACTTGAAAATTCAAAGACTTTTCATACTTACCTATTTTCAAGACTTTGAGTGACTTTTGTGTATATATTTGCCTTGATAAAAATCTTGCAAAATATGTAATATTTTGGAAGACTATTTTATTTATATATTATTTATATATATAATTATGTAATACAACAAAGTTTCTTATAAAAATAATGTTGTTCATTCTCTTTTCAATTTACACAATCTATAAAACTCCTCCTATTATATTGATCTAAATGATTTAGTTAAAAATTATAAATGATAAAAAAAATGATTAAACATTTTTTTAATTTTATTATTACGTACAAAAAATGTACAATATAAAAATATTCTCTTTTAATTTACACAATCTATAAAACTTTTAATTTATATGATATGATTAAACATTTTTTTATTTTATTATTACGTATTTAATATTTTTAATTTATTGAACAAAAACAAAAGAAATAAGTTATATATATAAAATAATAATAATTTATTTTAATTTGTTGAAGTTACTATAATAAATAAGCTACAATAAATTTTGTATTTATGTCTATCATGCATATTTCCATATAAAATTTGTTTTTATAACTCTTCAAGACTCTACAAATGTCTGCAAGACATTAGACAACTCTGTATAACTCCACTAAAATTTCGCTCAATTCTGTATAATTCTCACAAAGTTATTAATTTTCATGACTCTTTTAAAATCCTTAGAAATCTACAAATGTATTTATTGAGCAAACCCCTGTTAGTATTGCCTGTAATATTTGTGTGCTTACAGTCACACAGCTCTTTCGCACATGTAAATGTCGGTAAATTTCTGACAGCTGTTAACTGACTGTAAGTCTAATCGTACTTTCTCTGTATCTGTATAAATACACACTATCTATGTGTTGGTTTGTCAAGATGATTAGCATTGAATAATAGTGAAACATTTCTATTATGGTATCAGATGAATACCCTTCCGCACCGCCATTAATGGCTTCTTTTCAGATCTGATTTTTTTTTTACAACTTCTTTTCTTTCCCTCTATTCTTTCAGATCGAATCTGTTGTTTGTTTCATCAGTTCATTTGTTAATCATCAATTCTCAATTTCTTTTCTTTGTTTTTCATGACGAATTACGAATCAAGAATCTCTACTGTTCCTCTTAATCAAATTTCCAGTATTCTTTCTTACAAACTCAAGGAGGATAATTTCTTCACTTGGAAAGCTTTACTCATTCCTCTACTGAAACGATATAGAGTTCATGGATTTCTTGATGGATCCATTCAATGTCCTTCATATCTGGTTGATAACGCTGTAAATCCTAGTTATACAGCTTGGCATGATGATGATGCAACACTTATATTATGGATTCAAATGTCAATTTCTGATTCTGTGAATCCATATGTTACTGGAGATGATACATCAAAACATCTATGGGATGCTATTGAAGCAAGATTTGGAAGAAACTCATCTCAGCACTCGATTCAACTACGATTAAAACTTCAATCACTACATCTTGGTTCAGGTACTATTTCTACCTTTCTCAGTGAAATCAATAAAATTCAAGATGAGCTATTTGCTGCTGGTTCTAGAATCTCAGATGAGGAATTTGTCATCACGATTCTTAATGGATTAGGACCAGAATATAGTTCTTTTTCTACTTCGATTCGTTTTCGCAACCCTCCAGTTACTTCTAAGGAACTACACAATCTACTTTTGAGTGAAGAAGTAGTTGTTACAACTAAACAAAAAGATCTGTTGTCTGAGGCTAATGCTAGAGCCTTTGCTACTAATTCTAGACCTCAATCTCAGTTTGGTAGAGGTAGAGGAAGAGGTTACTCTCAACCTCCATTTCAACAATATCATCATTTTTCATAACCTTATCCTGTGAGACAACCTTTTCCATTCTATCCTAAAGGCTTTTTTCAGTCTCAGCCAGCTCCTAAATTTGCAACCAATCCTTCATCAACATATACACCTGTAGCATCATCATCATCACCTTCTTTTGTACCTACATCTGAAAAATGTCAGCTCTGCAAGAAAGCAGGTCACTTAGCACCAGAATGCAAGCACATGTTTAATTTTGCTTATCAAAGTTCCTTCATTCCTCAACATATCAGTGCAATGCTTGCTACTTCACAAATGATTGGTGACAGTCCATGGTACGTTGACTGTGGTGCAAATAATCATATTACTAATGATGCTTCTGAGCTTCATCAATCTACACCTTTTGAAGGAGCTGAGGAAATACAAGCAGGTAATGGCCAAGGTATGCCAGTAACACATATTGGTTATGTCACTAAAATAACTGCATCTTCTACTTTTGATCTGAATAATGTTATGCTGGTTCCTAAATCATCACAAAATCTGCTTTTTGTCCACAAGTTTACAAGTGATAATAATTGTTCTATATCCTTTGATTCCTCTGGTTTTATTGTAAAGGATCTCTCATCTGGGAAGATCATTTTTCAAGGGCCACATGAAGATGGATTATATCCAATGCATTTTTCCAAGCATATCAACACAAACAAAGCTTTATCCAACATTACCACTTCAGCAGCTATATGGCATAGAAAACTAGCCCATCCCTCTTTTCAAGTTCTACAAAAAGTCTGCCAAACCTTGAATTTACCAAACCTTGTTAAGTCACCTTTGTTCTGTAATGAATTTCAACTAGGAAAATCCCACAAGTTACCATTTACTTTGTATACTCATCAAGTATTTCAACCTCTAGAACTACTTCATATGGATCTCTGGGGTCCTAGTCCTATAATTTCTTCTAGTGGATTTAAATACTATGTTAACATTGTAGATGATTTCTCTAAATACTGTTGGATTTATCCACTCTATGACAAATTTGAATTCAGAACAATTTTCATATATTTCAAGAATATGGTTGAAAAACTTCTACATATTACTATTGTTAAAATAAGAACAGATGGAGGTGGTGAGTTCTTAAACAATGAATTGAAGACTTTTCTATGTTTACATGGGATCATTCATGAAGTTTCATGCCCTAAGACACTAGAATAAAATGGTGTTGCTGAATCAAAACATAGACACTTAGTAGAAACAGGCATAACTTTTCTCATTCAGTCTGGTTTATCAGATGCTTTTTGGGTTGATTCTTTTTAGAGTGCCAACTATGTAATGAATAGATTACCAGTTAGAAGTATTAGTTACCTCTCTCCATTTAAGAAACTATTTGGACAGGCTCATGATTATTCCTTCCTTAAATCTTTTGGATGTTCCTGTTTCCCTTGGTTGAAACCATACACTTCTCACAAATTACAACCTAGAAGCACTCATTGTGTCTTCATTGGATACAACTCCATACACACTGTTACTACTTCATATGTTAATGAATCGACTTCTTCATCATTTATTGTGGATTGCACTGCTTCACCAACAACTACTGCTTCAGTCTCATTCCCTGATTCACCAACAACTATTACTTCTGATATTCAGATTGAGCCACCTACTTCAAATGCACATCAAATGCTTACAAGGTCTAAAAGAGGTATCTTTAAACCCAAGGTTTTTAATACTAAATATGTCTTATCCACCAACATGATATATGCTATACCTCCACCTACACCTTCATGTTTCTCTAAGGCTATCAAGATTCCTCAATGGAAAACTTTTATGGTTGAAGAGCACACTACCTTACAAGATGCTGGTACATACACATTAGTAGACCCAGATCCTTCCTATAATGTTGTAGGTTGCAAATGGGTTTATAAAACTAAACACAATGCTGATGGATCTATTTCCAGATTAAAGTCTAGACTTTTAGCTAAATGTTATCATCAGCAGGAGGTCCTTGTTTACACAGAAACATTCAATCCAGTTGCAAATCCAACTACTATAAGACTCATTCTATCTTTAGCAGTCAACTTCTCATGGATTATTAAACAATTGGATGTAAGTAATGCTTTTCTGCATGGAGATCTAGATGAAGATGTTTATATGCAACAACCTCCAGGATTTTTTGATCCTTCTAAGCCTCATTATGTTTGTAAATTACACAAATCCATCTATGGGATAAAATAGGCTCCAAGGGCATGGTGTGATAAACTTTTAATTGTGTTAGTCTCCTATGGATTCAAACCTTCAAATACAGACTCTTCTTTGTTTGTTCAGAAAGTTGGTTCAAGAATGGCCATAATCTTGGTTTATATGGATGTTATTCTCATCACAGGGAATTCTCAAGAGTACATACAATTTTTTATCTCTCAACTTCAACTCTTTTTCCCTACTAAAGACCTTGGAGATCTGCATTACTTTCTTGGACTTCAGGTTAAAAGAAATTCTCAACATTTGTTCTTATGTCATACCAAGTATGCTCTTGATTTACTTGAGAGGTTTGACATGACATGAGCAAAGCCTTGTACTACTCCAATTTCTCCTGGAAGTCAACTATCTTCATCAGATGGAATACCATTATCTAATCCCAGTGACTACAGATCATTAGTAGGATCTTTACAATATCTCACATGGAGAAGACCTGAAATTGGTTTTGTTGTGAATCAAGTTTGCTTACACATGCAAGCTCCAACTGATATTCACTTAGTAGCAGCCAAAAGGATTCTCAAATATATCAAGCATACTCTTGATCATGGTTTACTCTTTTCCAAAGGTTTATTAGCCATTCATGGCTTTAGTGATGCAGATTGGGCAGGTTCTGTTGATACTAGAAGATCCACATGTGGTTATTGTATCTTTTTTTGCTCGAATCCTATTTCTTGGTCTAGAAAGAGGCAGAATGGTGTTGCTAGGAGTTCTACTGAGGCAGAATATATGTCTCTAGCTAATACTGCAGCTGAAGTGGTTTGGGTTTGCAAACTTCTCAAAGATCTTCATCTTTTTCTTCCTACACCACCACTCATCTCATGTGACAATCAGAGTGTAGTGTCTATGTCCTCAAATCCTGTATTTCACAGTAAAATGAAGCATCTTTCCATTGACTTTCACTTTGTCAGGGAGCTAGTTCAGAATAATAGTTTGAAGGTCATGTTTCTATCTACACTGGATAAAATTGTTGACATCTTTACAAAGGGTATGGCTGGTCCTAGATTTTCTTTTCTTCATCACAAGCTTAGAGTCACCCCTTGCAGTTGACTACATCTTGGGGGGGGGGGGGGTAATTTTCAATATTTCTGTTATGTTTTTCATGTCTTAGTTTTGCATGTAATATTTGTGTACATACAGTCACACAGCTCTTTCGCACATGTAAATGTCGGTATATTTCTTACAGCTGTTAACTGACTGTAAGTCTAATCGTCCTTTCTCTGTGTCTGTATAAATACACACTATCTTTGTGTTGGTTTGTCAAGATGATTAGCATTGAATAATAGTGAAACATTTCTATTAGGAAGGATCACTGGAAGTGGACTACATAGATTCTGAGAACTTGAATGATCTGGAGGATGTGAACATAAATGTTAGTGTATAAGGTAGTTATTTTTATCATGTATCTCTCACTGCTTAACCTGACGAGTTATATCTGCTGTCGTTTATTTTCTTGCCTATAATTATCTGGTTGTATTGTCTTAATATATTTCCCTCCATGTGTCTTATTTAGACAACGTTAGGAGGATTGGGATTCAAATACAAGATTTTGGTATGTGCGGCTCCCGATGATATCTGGCGCGAGCCTATCAATATTTCATAACCAACCCATGCTCAGTACGTTGTAAGCCTTTCTTATATATGAGGATATGACTGTCAGAGAAACCTTTAGTTTGTTATTCTTTGTATGAGCTTTAATGGTTAATATCGGTTCTTCTTTGTATGAGTTTTAGTGGTTAATATCGGTTCTTCTTATGATTATACTCCCTCCGTTCCTTTTTAATAGGCTGGTTTCTATAAATAAATATTTCAAAAAAAAAGGCTAGTTTCCTAATTGGGAAAGTCAAATGCTACTTTAATTTTCTGGGACCACTTTTCTCTTAACTTCTTTTGATGACAAGTGTCATGTGGATCATTTCAATTTACTTCTTTTGCTGATAAGTATCATGGGGACCATTTCACTTCACTTCTTTTATTGACAAGTGTCATGAGGACCACTTTCAATGATTAGTTCTCTTAATTTCCTTAAATTTCTCTAAAAACAAAACCAGCCTATTAAAAAGGAACTGACGGAGTATATATATAGATGTAGTATTGGGAAATCCTTGAAAATCCAAGAAGTGTTGTCCGCTAAATTGCGATTATGACAATTGAAGGTATTAAAATTATCTATGGTGATCGTACAAGTGACTCTTTGGACAATCTGGCAGTGTAAATCATCAATTCTGGGATATGCGGTTATCTTTTTCTTTTGATCTTCAAGCGACCCTTTGCTTCGGAATGTATATCAATTTTCAGTACCAAACTGTTCTTCTGGTTCTATTAGCTATTAAACTTTATGCAGTATGGGCTCAGCTTTTACAGCTTCTTCTCAAGTTGCCATAAGAGAAAAGATTTGTATGCCAAGTTGCACAGAGAGCTTTGGTAGTGATGCTTGGTTGTGCTCCCCTATTATTATTTTTTTACCAAAGTGGCAGTTATATCTTAAGAGAAATAGTTTTCAGATACGAGCTAAGGCGTCCATGTGCTCGAGAGGGCCTAAAATAGTAAGATCCACATCTAATTCTTATTTTCTCAAGTAGTCATTGATATTCTTATACCGTCATCCACTTATGGTTTGTTCTGCAATGAAGTGAACTCTTAGTTTTTGTGTCTAGTATTGCTTGTACTGGTTTTAATATATTTTGGTGATGAGACTGAAATTTGTTTACTTTCTCTATTTGCTGGTTGTGCAGTCGTGTAACATGTTGTTCTTAAAGGGGAACTGGTTTTCTCTGATTTTAATCCTATGGCGAACTTCGATTTTTGATATTTGTCTATTCACCATCCAGTTCTTCTGATTGACACGAGCAAAGAGATACACCAAATTCATTTCCTGCTGTGTTTTTTTGATGTATTGCCTTCTCTGTGGGATTTCTTAAGAAATGGCTTGAGTAATATTTGTTTTAAGAATGAAGCAACTTTGGACTACACTCTACAGTCATTTTGACAACGTGTAGTTAGGTGATTCCAAAATTCAGTTCATGTCATATACTTGTTGGGTGCAATAATCAAAAACAAGAAAAAAATCAAATAAGAAAAAGTTATTGATACTTAGCTCCTTTATAATGAAGTGATAGATTTGACGAAACGGATAAGCTCTCCAGATCTCCGCAACAGCAACAAGACAAAACTTTGAAAAACAGAGTGAGTCACGTGTTCAACACGTTGCCCTTAAGACATTAGCGCCCGGCTACACTCAAGAGTGATGCTATAGCCCTCACAGGATGGATATCTCCAGGATAAAACACCCTAATACACCTACTACTAGCATACGTAGTAGATGCTCAAACTTGAGCTTGGCAACTCCGAAAAAACCCTTAAGGAAAATCGCGAACGCATAAGAAAACATATAAAATATCTTCCCTTGGGGGTCTCTCTAAAATATAGAGCAACCCCTTTCCCATTGATTTTACAAAAGTAGTGAATTTGTTTATATAATGGAACAAAACAACTTAAGAAGAGGAACTCCCCGATGTGGGACTAAAAAGCTTATATAGTCTCTTAAAACAACTAAAAAGTGGAAACTCCACAATGTGGGACTAATAAGTTTTTCATTCACAAAAAAAAAAAAACAATAAATTATAATTTTATTAAAACCTTAAAAATTAATTTTTAGTAATTGTTTTCCAACAATCCCCCACATGAATGAAAACTCAATAAAAACACGAAAACACAGATAGATCTTGGTAAATCAACAACCCAATCTCCCGAACTGACTGAACAGCCAGACAAATTGTGGGTGTTGAAGTCATACTAGCCATTCCAACGTCATCTCCCCCACACAACAGTGTGTTGACCCCAGGGTCATACTATGGATTGGAAAAATCATATAGTATAGAGAGCTTTCATCTTTAGTTCCTCATAAGTGAGACTAAAGGTTCTTTCACCAAAGTGAAAAAGCATGAACTAGTGAACCCTTAGTGACCCTTAGGTCATAAGTTCCAGTTATACCAAAACCATCAAAACGAAAATCACATAAAAAGCGCAGGAAATACCATTTTAGGCAGAGGTGTCCATGAGGTCTTGAACCTTTTCTTAGTGACATATTACCGGAATTACTTGCTAGATACATTGAACTATGTCTTGAACCGCTAGCATTTGATGTAATTCGCGATAACGACCACGGATGATATCTCCCAGGGTACTGCCAAGCTCGTGTCGTTTTGTCCAATTTGGCCCTGAACATATCCTGTTTTTCAGAATGCTCTAGAGAATCAAAGCTCATATTCTCATAGGAAGCGGCCCCACTTCCTCATTCAGATAGGTGAGTTCCATAAAGAGTGTTACTGCTACACACCACTTCAATCTTAAATTGAAACTATAGAACTCATTAAGACTTCTTAAAAGTCATCCTTCACATGCAGTCACACTATCACGTCTACACCATAGGGAAGGGACAGAGAATAAAATTCTATGATAGTGTTTACCTTTACCCACCACAAATTAGTTGTCTCATTCGAAACCTAGATCTTGGGATCTCCAGTCAGCAAAGTTGAGTATCCTTCATGGCAAGTTTAATTTATGAGCTTAAGCCCCATCCCCCTCGATGCATTTCTAACTATCTCTTTGGATAAACCTTTCGTCAAAGGTTGCGCGATATTCTCCTTGGACTTTATCCAATCAATGGAAATAACACCGATTGAGATTAGTTATTTTTAGCTTTAGCTATTATAGCTTGGCTAACACAATGTATAAATATAGCTGGCACAGGCCTATGCCAGAGTGGAATGTCTTCTAAAAAACATCTTAGGCACTCGGCCCCCTCTCGTGCTTTATCTAATGCAATACTCTTAGATTCCATAATGAATTGGGCAGTATATGTCTGTTTGGAAATCTTCCAAAAAAAAACCCTCATGCTAGAGTGAAACCATATCCACTCGTAGACTTAGACTCCTCTGAGTCAACTATCCAGTTTGCATCATAAAGTCCCTCAAGAACAGCAAGATACCTTTCATAAATCAAATAAAAGGTAAAAGAGTATTTTAGGTACCATAATACTCTACTCAGTGCATCTGAATTCTCTTGCTCTGGACTACAATTATATCTACTTAACTTACTCACAATATAGGCAATGTCTGGACTCTTAGAGTTCATAAAATTCATCAGACATGTTATGATACTCCACTGCCCTTATTTTTCTTGAGTCTACAAGAATAATCGTACGGAGTACAGGAAGGCTTACAATCAGACTGATTGTATCTCTTAAGCACAATTCAACATAATGAGAATGACTAAGACTATAAATGTTTGATTATCTTCTAATCCTCATCCCTAAGATTACATCAAAAGGGCCTAAGTTTTTCAATTCAACGTTCTTATTCAGTGCATGTTTTAGTGGAATTAATCACATCTATGTTTGTATCAAGTATAAGCATATCATCAACATACAAGCATATAATCACACAGGCATCCTTAACAAGTTACTTGTAAATATACTTGTCAGATTCATTAACTTAAATCCACTACTCATTATCACATGATCAAATTTTCATGTCACTGTTTACGTTCTTATTTGAAAACCATACAAAGATTTGTTCAACTTACAAATTTTGTCTCCATAAACTTTCACTGCAAGGTCCTCGGGTTGGTCTATGTAAATTTCTTTATCTAATTCACGGTTTTAGAAAAGCTGTCTTAACATCCATCTGATGTATCTCTAAGTTGTTTATGACAACAATTAATAGCAATTAACATCTCAACAGAAATAATTCTCGTCACAAGTGAATAAGAATCAAGGAAATATACTTCTTTTTTTAATTTGTAGCCTTTAGCTATCAACTTAGCCTTATATTTTCCACAATTCCATCTACCTTTCATTTCTTATTAAAGACTCATTTACAACCCATGGTTTTACTCCCTGGAGATAAACTAACAAGCTCTCAAGTCTGGTTTCGACGGACTGAGTCCATTTTACTAAATGAAGCTTCTTACTAGAATGGGGTTTCAGTAGATGTCAAGGCTTCTTTACAAGTCTGGATCTCAGATTAATCTAGGCATGTTATGAAGTCGTCTTTATAAGAAGTCTCAAGTCTAATTGTTTTACTTCTCTTAAGCTCAACCTTAACTTCATCTTCCTTTAAGATAAGTTCTGACTATTTGAAAAACATCTAGGGGATCAACAACACATCCCTAAGAAGAGACATGTTTCAAAATAAACATGTTCAAAGAACATCCCTAGACTCCATAAAAATATTCACACCAATGTCAGAAAATCACACCAAAGTCTGAAAAATCAGAACACACAACCAAAAATCTATATGCAGTAGGGTACTCAAGAAACCTTATCTAAACACCCCCACACTTTGACGTATGCATAAAAAGGTTGTGTATCTTTCCATAATCATATGGATTTTTATCTGATCCTTTAAAGATTACTCTAATCAGGATATAACAAAATTAGAGAATGACCTTCCTCCACAAGTTTGCGGTTATCCTTAAACAACATGGCATAAATCATCTCCTTAATAGTTCTGTTCTTACGTTTAACTATACCATTAGACTATGGTGAATAAGGAGGTACGATCTCATGAATAATGCTATTTAACAAGTAAAGTTCTCCTATATAAAATTCATACTTTCCATCATGTTTAGACCTAACCAATTTAGTGGTAACATATACTCCGCTTTCAATTTCAAGTTTATACTCTTAAGGATTCTAAGGAATCATCCTTACCCTAAGAAGGTATACAAGAGAGTACCTCGTACAATCATCTATGAAAGTTACAAACCACCTTTTACCACCTTATTTTGGGTTGAACTCATTTCAACTTGGCCTAACTGAATTAATTCTAAGGGATTAGAATTACACTGAACATTTTTTCTAAAAGGTTTTATAGCATATTGATTTCACTTTTGTGTTCAAAATCCAAACTAAATTTGGGTGTGCAGCCTATGTTAGGTAGTTTATGCATTGACTTATAATTTGACGGTTCCAAGTCTACCATGCAAAACATTCAAAGACACACAAAAGAAAGCACAAGAATCAACTATGTTCACTTTATCAGATTTTCCTTTAAGCTTATATAGACCCTAAATCCTATAATTGTTGCCTAAAAAATGACTGCCCTTAGTTATAACAAGTTTTCCACATTTAATTAAGATCTTCAATCATTTACCATCTTTAAGAGAATAAGATACAAGATTCTTGCATATGCTCGGAACATTTAAACTTCATTCAGTGTGAGAATATTACAGATATGAGATTATGCTCGACCTTTACCTTTTATGCAACCTTTGTCGCAGATGAGTTACTCATATTGAGTTTCTCGACATCCCTTATCCTATGATAAGAGGTGAAGAGGTCTCTGTTTCAACAAACATACTTAGTGGCTCCAGAGTCCACCCACCAGTCTCTCACATTGGTTATTAAAATAACTTCCGACATCATGTCAATGAACTCGTTCTAATTTGTTTCAACTAAATTAGCATTAACTTTCTACTTATTAAGGTTTTATGTTGTCCACACTTTACTTCCGTATGGCCACGAATTTTACAAACATAACAATCACCCTTAATCACTAGTGGAAAATGAGCTATCTAAGACATAATGAAACGACACAAATAAAATATCCCGATCCAACAACTTATGGAAAGTGTCGTTGACTAAAGTCAAAGTATCGTTATGTTAAGACTTTTGTTGACTAAGACAACGATACTTAGTTTACGTGTTGTTGACTAAAGTCAAGATGTCGTTGTTGCGAGACTTATTTTGACTTCTACAACGACATTCGAGTAACATAGTATTCTTGGTGATATTCCACGTGTAAATATTTCTCGTCAACCTTATCTCTACTCCGAAGTCCAAAGCAGAAAGAGAAAACCCTCACCTCTTTCTCTATCTATTCGCCGCTCTCATCTCGTCTCTCTTTTCTCCTTCTCTCTCACCATTTCTACCCCAAAGCAGAGAGAGAAATAACCTCAGAGATTGGGATTTACCCTCATGTTTGATCCATGCTTCTTCATCTTACCATTTCCTCAACTGAACTCAGACCTTTATGACTCGATCCTACTATTTTATTTTGAGGGGTTATCGAATTTGGGGTTTTTTATTTTAAATTGATTCATTGATTTTGATTCGGAATTTTGGTTTTTTATTTAATGGGTAATTTCTTATTTAAATTGATTTATATTTTTGTTGTTAGAAAAATCATTTTTAATGGCTTGATGATCAGTAATCCTTCAAAGCAATATTTTCAAATTGAATTGGTTTCTTGGATTCTAATTTTGTGTATTTTTTGCTTGATTTATTAGACATTTCCGGTCTGTTAGTAATCCTTCAAAGAGAATTGAACTATGGTTGAAGTCAAGGAGAATAATCCTAATCCTAAGGCTGTTAATGATCTACTACCCACATACTGTCATTGTTAGATTGAAGTTAGTATATGTAAGGACTTTGCAGTTCGAGTTTAGCTTGCTGAGGTCTTACTTAAAATGTTAATGTAATGTGGCTACATGGTGAATGGTGTTATCTTTTAGTACGATAGAAAATCGATATATGAGGTTAAAGCGCATTGAAATTCTTGAATTTTTTTTTGACCATGTTAAGATATATTTTCTGTGGATTCTGTTTCATTGTTCACATTTAACTGCAAGAACCTCTGCATTCTAAGTTTATTAAAAGTTCCGGTTAACTTATTCAAAGTGTTAATTTTCTGTTCTAATTTTTACATCCTATAAATTGACTATTGATTTATAATTTTTGATCTATACATCCAGAGGAGGATTATTTGAAGCAACTAGGATTTCCCAGTGGTGAGAAGAACTTAAATCTCTCATTTGAGTGATGTTTAGATGCGTTTATTTGTGTTCTTGTTGATTGTATGATTTGTTTTATGTAGCTCGATGTATCTAAAAAGGGAAAGCCTCCTGGAAAGGGGGGAAACCAATACTACAAGAAAGTTGGTTTTGTATTTAAGACTTCAAAAGAAGTTATTGCAGGTGTTAACCCTTGAATGTCAGTTTTTTTTTTTATCATAGGAAGGAAGTTTACTAGCCTTCATTTGATTCTTTTGTTGATTAGTGTTACAGGCAAAAGCTCCTTATGAAAGGTGTTGAATATTTACTGTGGTTTTCTTATTCGCCGACTCTTTAGTACCTCAGTATGGATCCTGAAGAGGTTAAATGAACAAAAAAAGTTGGGTGATTACCAATGGTATGTTCTCTTCTTTTTACATTATCCGACTTCCGAGTGACGAAACATGGTTTTGGCTTGCTGTATGGGTTGATAATCAACCCAACAGAAGGGTGAATCTCTTGATGTACATACAAAACCTTCTTAGATTGTTTTATTGGTTTACATACACAGCCTTATTTTGTCACCAGTGTGTCGGCATGTCTTCAAATGTCAGTAGCCATAATGGATGTTAATTAATGTGTTTGGATATTTAGTTGGACTTGTAACATTTCAGTTTCATAGTATGCATCAGAGTTGTTGTATATGTTGTTCATATAAGAGTTCCTTAGTCCGATTTATTTATTATTACGAATCTACATATGAAGTTTCTTTGATTTGGATGCCCTATCCGGTCCTAATTTATTTATTACCATCTGTTTTGGAATTACATCTATGTAATACTTGTCATGGAATTTCATTTGTTGTTAGTTATGAATTACTTGTAACCTATGTAAGGTTTGTTGTTTTTTTACAAGTAAGCATCATTTTACTGAAATATGTTGTTTTCTCATCTCTTGATGTGATGCACGGCAATGGGTCCATCTGTATATTCTTTACAGTAAAGCGTGCGATTTATATTCATTTTGTTCCATTCATTTCAGTCGAGGGTGAGATTTATATTCAGTTAGTTGTTTGTACGAATTATGAACACTAGCGAGTTATTTTTCAGAGAGCTCTTAAACTTTTGTCCATATGATTATGTTCAAAATGCTGGTTAAAGCTGAGAACTTAACTAAACATAACTAGAATTAGTGACAAAGGGAGGTGCTTCTGTTAGTTTTTGGGACAGGAAAGAAGAAATGTATCAATTTTTCCAAAATTCTGTAGGAGTGTAAGAACTTTGGAAAAGTGTTACAATGTTTCATGTTCGGTCTAGGCTTTTTGCTCAACACCTGTTCTCAGTGACAGACTGACATTGGCATGTTTTCTTTTGGATGTGTTGTTTAAATTCCCTTAAAATAAGTAAGAAACTAAAAATGCTAAGTTTTTGCAATGAATTATAGAAGATAATTATCCCATTGGTGAAATGTTACGATTAGAAAGAGTTAAGCTGTAGTTTTTGGAAAAAAAATGTCACGGATCAGCAAAATATAGACTTGTTTGCATTTTATGACAATTGGTGATAGTCAATCTTTCGGCCATGTAACTGTAAGCGTATTTTTTTTAAAGTAGAAATACATGTTTCCTTTATTCGTAGGGTGTACTATGCTAAGTTTTTGCTTGAGTCCAGTCAATGATAATCTACTGCTCGGTGAAGTTTTAAATCCGTTTTTTTTCTTTCTTTTGGAGTTTTAATTTGTAAGTTGTTTGTTTTATTTTCCATCCCATTTGAGGTACTTTGGCTGTGCACCTTTGTGATGGACAAGTAGTGCTTGAATAAAGTTGATGTTCCTTCTTTAGCAGACAACAAATAAGTTTAAGTCTAAATTGATTTCTCTTTCATTGTCTCAGGTTCAAACCCTACTTCAGCAGATGGTCAGTTACCTTGCAGACAACATACTTCGAGATCCCTTCCATTTCAAATTCAGCAGATGGTAAGTTATCTTGCACAAAACATACTTGGAGATCCTTTCCAGTACCCATGTGCTCATTAATTATGTTGTCCTATTTATTTATTTTTGCTCTTAATCACAGAAAAAAAGAAGGTTGTACACAAAACTGCTACCACAGATAAAAAAAGTCTCCAGAGCGCACTAAAGAAAGTTAGGTGTGAACGCGATCCCAACTATTGAGGAAGTCAACATTTTCAAGGATGATTCAGTTATCCAATTTTTGAACCCAGGTAACCATAATGGAGGTTTCCCAGCAGCATATAGTCAACTTTGTTGCTTTGCTATGATTCCTGGTATTTGTTATAATGTATACTGTTTTCTGCTCAGTTCAAGCCTCAATCGCTTATAACACATGGATCGCTTGTGGATTTCCTAAAACAAAAAGTAATCCTTTGTTCTTTTTATTTACTAATATATATGCTTTCCTTCTGTTTATTTTGTTGACATCTATGTCTCTATGTATATGTCAATTCTTTTACTCCACCATGCTTGTTGCCTTGTTGGCCAATCGGTGCATCAGCTGTAAGCAAGCCATACTAACGAATGCATCATTAGTTATATGATCCTCTGATTTTTCACTTTCTTCTTCATCATTTTATTGGTTATTCAAATGCGAGTTTTCTGTATGTATTTCAGTTATTATAGTGTTGTTTCATGCATGAATATTCTGTAATGCATTTTAAGTGACGAAATATTCGAACACCCGATTTCCTGCCAACATTTGGTCACTTAATATTTGTAATTTTGTGACGCAGAATTGTAAGATATCCTCCCTGGAATCATCAACCAATTGGGTATGTTTAACTACATCTCTATGAAATTTCTTTTCTATGTTCCTATTTTCTTACGAGTAAAGGAGGGGTAGTTTACGTTTAAATCTTGTAATGGCATCTGGGATCTTGTCTGAAGAAGTTCTTAACTTGTTTGCAGGGTATGATAACTTGGACAACCTAAGAAAGCTTGCATAGAATTCAAAAAACAAGGTGTAGTAACAGCTCAAGAGGATGATGACGATGATTTGCATCCATTGTACTTGGTTGTTGATACTTCAACTCACCTGGTAGTAAAAGGTGCTTGCTTATATGATAGTGCTTGTCTGATTTTTGTACATCCATATATTATATTCACTTTTCAGTGATGTTAAAGCCTTTTGTTTGTTGTAGGTCTGCCGTTCCAGAATCGTTGGCTCAGTTCATCATTCAGCATGATCTCATTTTGCTGGTTAGCAGTTGTCCTTATGATCCTTAGAACTTAGATATGAGTTGTATGAATTCGGGGCTTGACTATTAATTTTATTTAGTGATTTTTAAGTTCAATAAACCTAAGTGTAAACTGAATTCAATTCTGATTTTGTAATGAGTTTAAGTCAAATTGATTTCATCCCTATCAAAAATACTGCAGTCAGCCAAAGCTGATTTGGGATTCAGCTGAATCAGATTTGGAATTCAGCTGAATATCTATTTTTTTAATAATATAAAATCGAATCAACGACGTAACAAAGGTGTTGTACCTAGCGACAACTTGAAAGTATCGTAATTCTGAGTCAACTAGAAAGTGTCGTTCCAGAAGACACTAAATATGCGGCACTTCAAGCTGCATTTCGAAAGTGTCTTATAACCTGCTAATACGACACTTTCGGACTATCTTAAAACAGCTTTTTTCCACTAGTGAATTAAAGTAATGCAGGATTCAGTTTTACGAAACATACATTTCTTATGAAGACTGCGCTTGGAGTTGTGTTTGATGTTCTCGCCTTTGTCAGCTTTGGAAGACTTGGGTTCATCCACATGCGCCTGGTAGCCATGTTCCTTTTCAATTTCATGTCACAATCTTCGTTTATACTCTGACCACGGATACGGTAATTTCCCAATCACCTAATACACCATATCTCACAAACCTTAATTAGTTCCGAAACAGAAGATAAAATATGAGTTTTGAAGATAATATCTATATTTACAAACTTCGTTTGAACCACCATATCAAAAAAATCATGGTTACCCCATAAAAGCTACTTTAGTTAACAACAAATTTCTTCCCGTCAGAATTTTTAAAGAACATTTCTCTGTTTTGTAAAATATTAAAAAAATACTTTTACAACTCCAAAAATTCTGAATTTTTACTTTGGTAATTATCATGATGTCCACTACGTTGTGTCAAAAGGGTTCATCGAAATTCCTTCTAGGTTGAGAGATAAATTCGAAACTCTACAGATGACTAAAAATTCGTTTTTTGTTTTTCACTCCATAATTAACATCCATGATTATTACAAACTTATAATGTCTTAAGATTGTTGGGTGCAATAATCAAAAACAAGGAAAAAATCAAATAAGCAAAAGTTATTGATACTTAGCTCCTTTATAATGAAGTGATAGATTTGACGAAACGGATAAGCTCCCCAGATCTCCGCAACAGCAACAAGACAAAACTTTGAAAAACAGAGTGAGTCACGTGTTAAACACGTTGCCCTTAAGACATTAGCGCCCGGCTACACTCAAGAGTGATGCTATAGCCCTCACAGGATGGATATCTCCAGGATAAAACACCCTAATACACCTACTACTATCATACGTAGTAGATGCTCAAACTTGAGCTTGGCAACTCCGAAAAAACCCTTAAGGAAAATCGTGAACGCATAAGAAAACATATAAAATATCTTCCCTTGGGGGTCTCTCTAAAATATAGAGCAACCCCTTTCCCATTGATTTTACAAAATTAGTGAATTTGTTTATATAATGGAACAAAACAACTTAATAAGAGGAACTCTCCGATGTGGGACTAAAAAGCTTATATAGTCTCTTAAAACAACTAAAATGTGGAAACTCCACAATGTGGGACTAATAAGTTTTTCATTCACAAAAGAAAACAATAAATTATAATTTTTGTAGGTGTAGATTATCCACAGGGCTAGGTGGAAACATTTTAAGATGCGATACACCAAAGGAGGAATGAGTGAGAAGCATGGGATAGAGACCGGAAGGCGCGAGGATTAAGGAGCCACGTCGATCGGACATGATCGCCTTACAGCTTTCGGACAAGACTCGACTCCAGATCTCTGACAAAGTTGACAAACGAGACATTTTGGGTCAAACGAGGAGCGGTAGTCAAAAGGATAATAAGATACATGCCGTATCGGCCAATTACAAGGGCGACAGGATTCAAAGGGAGACATCGCACAAAGAGAACACCCAAAAGGATCGGCTCAGACGAGAGACCGCCAAGGAACCAAATTACAACGGCCGTATTCATAGAAGATGGGACGACGTGAGAAGGCCCGACAACAAGGCATCAAGTTAGATATTTTGTGACCAACACCATAGTTTGGTTGTATGTAACCTTATCTATAAATAGAAGAACTTGTATTTGAGAGGAGGCAGGTTGTAATTTTGGAAATAGAGACTTGAGGTCGCACCAAATAGAAGGAGAGTGGAAAACTAGCTCATCTTGTAAGTGAGTTCAACTCGGAGAGTGAGACCTTTTGTAACACCTTGAATTAATAAGATTCATCCTTTCAACCTCGTGGACGTAGGTAATCATACCGAACCACGTATATCCTTGTGTCCATTGTTAAGTTCTTACTTTCACTTGCATGAGTATAATATTTCTATCCTTTGGATGTAGTTTGTAGTAAAATGCATCTACATTCTGGCATCGACTAAGGGGATCCGACTAAGATCTCCGGATACCTTGCCTTGAAAGCCTACAGAGACGATCAAAAGCTCCTGAATACAGGATCAAGTGTTGCAGTTGAAGCTAGGATGAACTCTGTTGTCCGAAATAGTGGTTGTTTTGAGTCGTCTAGTGTGCATGCAAAGTTAAAGCAGTAGCAGCGTCTTTTATAAGGTACAATAGAATTCACGTTCTTCGCCCGCAAACGGTTTGATCAGCAGAAGATCTCCATAAGCTCACCGGAGATCAACAACACAGGTTAGGAGCTAGGTTGAAGATCTGCTGAAAGGATGATTGTTTGTTTTCATTGGATAAGCGAGTTTTGACGGTAAATAAGTTATTTTCTGGTTACGGTGTAAGGTTTGTGTGTTTAGAATTACAAAAGGTTAAGTTTAAGGAATCTTTTTTTGATAATATTCCGATCTTAAGGTGTCTTTCCCGGCGATGTTAATTGGTCATCGGAAAGTTCTTGGAGAAGATCTAGGGAAGACAGCCATGATAAGATCTTGAGAAAAACAACAACAGTAAAAGCTTAATTTGACTTTTGGACTTACGCTCCGTACCATTCAATCATCACGTGCATAAGTTTAATGATTTGGAGCATATAGAATGAAGGACAAACTAGCTTAAATTCGGAGGTCAAGTATTGAAGGCGACGTCGTACGGATTGATAGAGACATAATATAGAATATGCCATAAAGTCAGCACAGAGTCAAAATAGGATAGATAGGCAGAACCCATTTGATATCCGGAGTAGTATTGGTACCCGCAATCTCTGACATAGAGACAACCTTTGTGTCAGTCGGATATTTATCACCTTATTGAATGCTTATTTACAATATCATGTCAAAGTAAGGTGTTCTTTGTATTTGCTGACGTAGGTAGGGGCGATACTCGGCTTACCACGCGTCGTGCCCGATGGCTATCACTTCAAGGACCGGAAGGATGTTAAGGAATCGAACAGTTACTAACAGCAGCATGCAGACAAGGGTAACTGGGCCGAGGCAAGAAGACAGTCGACAACCACCTCTCAAGGAATCTCATGCAGCAGCGTGAGGCATGCCCACTATTGATGTAGGAGTGGATCTTGGGAGAGATGATAGCACCCTACCCTTAGACCAGGTTATCTTGACCCAGAGGAGAGTTGACCAAGTCGATGGACTTACAGCTTCGGATACAGACGATGGTGAGGAAGCACTTGCAGCACAAGCCCAGCGACAAAGAGCAAGGTAACAAGCCGAGTACCAGGAAGCCTTAGGAAGAGAGCAAGAACGTCTTAGGCAGATTCAGTTAGGGCGAGTAGCAGCTAGTAACATTGGCCATGCACATGTCCATGCGATCGGTCATGTAACTGGTCCGATACTGCCCCCATCACCAACATCGATACCATTACCGCCTCGGCCACACCATCCTAATGGACATTCTAGTCATGAAAGCACAAACCCGATGTTATTGGCCATTTTGGAAAGTCAAAGAATACAAGAAGAGACACTAAGAGAACTCCAGCAATGGAATCTCGCCCTAGAGTATGAGAATTATCAGTTGAGGAATCAACGGACCAGATCGTCCAGCCAAGGAACGTCGAGTAATCATGGCCGATCCGGTCAACCACCTATGACTGGGCCGAGCCGGTCCGGGCGATCTCCCATCCCCTGCCCTAGTCGGTCCAGACAATCTCCCATCCCTTGCCCACAAGGATACGGACCACCCGAGGACTCGTCTACCGATAAAGAAAGGCGAGGAAGGGTCGGATGACAGGACAGGGAGACAGAAGCTAAACTTAAAGAGTTGGACGCAAATATTAAGGAGCTATCGGGGAGTAGCGAAGAGAACAAATTGGCAGAAATTATGAGCGAGGCCTAGAAGACACCTTTCTCCCAAGAACTTGAGCAAATGCCATTCCCACCAAAGTGCACCTTACCTACGTTTCCTTCTAGATTCGACGGGACAGGAGATGCGGTCGAACATCTAAAAATGTATACCATGTCATTAATCCAATGGAAGAGCAACTCGGTAGTCATGTGTAAATTCTTCCCGTCCAGCTTGGAGGGTGAGGCGAGAGATTGATTTTATTCACTTCCACATGGATCGATCAACGGTTATGATGCACTAATCGGGGATTTTCTCGAAACCTATATGCACAACAGCCGACCTCGGCCAAGAATGAACAAACTATTTACCCTCGCCCGGAGGTTCAAAGAGCCTTTAATAACCTTGACCGACAGGTGGAGGAAGCTGTGTACTGAAATTAGAAAAGTACCAGTAGATCAAGAAATATTTGGATTCAAAAATACATTAGGGAGATCGGACCCCATCTGGATAGCTATGTTCTCTGAAAATCCGAAAACCTTAAAGGAAATGCGACGAATGCAAGAGCATTTTATCTCCCTAGAAGAAATTCAAGCCTATTCAAGAGATACAGGAGTACAAGAAGCTAGTGCTAAAGTTTGTGTTGAGGCTAAAGCAGTTACGGATGATCTTATTAGGTGTCCCGAGAAGAGATCAGATCCCCCACCAAGAACCAGTGAGAAGAAAGAATGGTCCAAAGGGAAGAGGCTGAGGCATGAAGTCCGATCATATACCCCACTAAACGCTTATTTGGAGGAAGTATTCAAGGAAGTCGAGAAGAGGAACGGCATCAATTACCCAGCGTCAAGGGGAGTCCAGTTCCAAGAAACCAAGGACCACCCCAAGTACTGTCACTACCATCAGTATAGGGGCCACTCCACTAATAATTGTCGAGAAGTGAAGGATATTGTTCAACACCTCATCCGAGACGGGTACCTGAGACAGTTCGTCCGACACCCAGATCAGACGACAACAACACCCTATGTACCGGTTCATCAAGTTCGGATTGATAGCTTATAATACAATCTGTGAATACCATTTCATACTAAGCTATTCAAGACTATACTCTCGGCCCGGCAATCACTTCAAGAATCCACAAGAGGGACCGCGATGGTAAAGAAATATTTAGCATAGCCAAGACCCTACCGATGGAACCTTGGATGATGCAACCTATTTCGTTCTCGGCCAAGGATGTCCTAAAAAATGGGCAGGCACACAGCGATCCCTTGGTCATCACATTACTGATCGAGGAATGGGGAGTAAGAAGGATTCTCGTGGACAACGGAAGTTTAGTCGAGGTGTTATTCTATGACACGTTCAAGAGAATGAAGCTTTCAGATGACATCCTCGTCCCATCAATGTATCGCATCTACGGATTTAATGGCACGGTAACCATCCTTAAAGGCGAAGTAACTTTGAGGGTTTCGGCGGTGGGGGCTTCCTAGACACACTAACCACTTTCTGTGTGGTCAACGTCGCCTCGCCGTATGAAGAAATTATCGGACGTCCATGGATCGCGGGGATTAAATGGGTAGCATCATCATATCATCAGAGGTTAAGGTTCCCAACCTACAAGGGAATATCTGAAGTTGTAGGTGACCCCCAAGAAGCACGGCAATGCATGCAGGTTGAGGTTGAAATTAATGAAGATCGGCGAGCCCGACAAATGCGAGAGAAGAATAAAGCCAAAGAAGTTAAGGTTGCAGACGAGTTAGAGGAGGCTATTTAACAAGCGGTCACGGAATACGAGACACAAGAACAAGACCCTTTATAGCAATTAAAGGGAGTGGCTCCATTCAGGGAACCTAAACCTAACTTCTCGACAGTTGAGCCGGCTCGGGAAGTGAATTTGGGGACAATAGAGGAGCCAAGGATAGTAAGGATCGGGACATTGCTCTCGGATGAGCAAGCAAGCCAACTCATAACAGTGTTAAAGGAAAATTTAAACGTGTTCTCTTAGGAAGTGCACGATTTAGAGGGCATTGATCCAGAGGTCTGCTGCTACCACTTGAAGATTGATCCAAGGTTTAAACCAGCTAGACAGAAGATGAGGCGTATCGCACCAGAGTTACAGGCAGCGATCGAGGCCGAGCTAAAAAAGCTACATGAGTCCGGAATAATCAGAAAATCCCATTACCCACAGTGGATATCTAACATGGTCGTGGTACCAAAGAAAAAAGGAGGAGTCATAATATGTATTGATTTTAGTGACTTGAACAAGGCCTGCCCGAAGGACATCTTTCCACTCCCGATCATAGATCAGCTAGTAGAATCAATAGTTGGGTATGAGGCGATGACTTGATGGATGGATACATGGGCTACAACCAAATACCATTGGCACCCGAGGATCAGGAACATACTTCCTTCATCACACCGAGGGGATGTATTTTTATGCCAAAATGACATTCGGACTTAAGAATGTCGGCGCTACATATCAAACATTGGTAGGAGATACGTTCGAAGATAAGATCCACGATACCATATAAGTGTACGTGGATGACATTTTATTCAAGAGTCACCGAGCTAAGGATCATGTCCGAGACCTTCGTGAGATCTTTCAGACAATGAGGAAGCACATGATGAGGGTTAATCCCACCAAGTGCGACTTTTGGGTCACATCGGGAAAATTCCAAGGATATATCATCACCCCTAGAGGAATAAAAGCCGATCCCGAGAAGGTTAGGTCTGTTTTAGAAATGCCATATCTCGCGACAGTAAAGGATGTGCAGAAGCTAAATAGTTGTATAGCAGCATTGGGGCGATTCGTATCACGAACATCGGATAAATGTAAAACTTTTTATGATATTCTGAAGAAAGAAGAGAAGTTTCAATGGATGGATGCTAGTGAATAGGCCTTTCAAAATATCAAGTTACATCTTGCCAGCCTCCCGGTTCTGCAGAGGCCCGAGCCGACAAAAATCCTTACCCTATACTTAGGGGAAACATCATATGCCATTAGTGCAATATTGGTTAGGGTGGAGGGGAACACGGATAAACCGGTATATTTCACTAGTAAAACGCTAAGTCCGGCTGAGAAAAACTATACCAGAATGGAGCAGATGGTACTGGCACTAGCTTTTGCCGCTTCTAAACTCCGAACATATTTTCAAGCTCATCGCATATGGGTGCTCACCAAATCGCCTATCGAAGCAGTTTTGGATAATGCAGGGCGATCGGGGAGAATCTCTAAATGGGGAGCCTTAATTAAACAGTATGATGTTGTGTATGAGACGAGGACGGCGATCAATGGAAATGTAGTGGCCGACTTCCTAGCAGATTTCCCACTTAGTGATGAAGGCGAGGTGGAAGATATACCGGGGATGATGGAAGAACGAGAAGAGATTTCTGACCTATTAGCAGCCAGTAGTCCCACATGGTGGGAAGTTTTCGTTGATGGGGAATCAAACAAAGAGGGGTCAGGCCTTGGGTTAGTATTCACCACGCCAAAAGGAAGAAAGATAGTGCAATCGTTCAGGCTGGAATTCAAAGCAACAAACAATGTCACCGAGTACGAAGCGGTAATCCACGCCTTGCGGATAATTGTAGAAATGGGGCTACAAGAGGTTCGCTTAACTAGTGATTCACAGTTGGTGATCCGACAGATTACGGGCAAATACGCGACACACGACCCAGTGTTGCAAGAGTATTGGGAACTCGCCAAATTTTACATCAACCAAATACCAAGCATTAAGTTCCGACACATATGTATAAAAGACAACAGGCACTCTGATGCTCTATCCTACACCACCTCACAGCTGATATACCCGAGTATAAAGGGCATTCGTGTTATAAGGCTCCTTACTCCCTCCATCCCAGAAACACCCAATGCACATATCGAAGTGGAAGTTAACATAGCCGATCGATATAAAGAGGGCGATTGGATAAAGCCGATACACCAATATCTGGAAACGGGCGAGCTACCCAAAGGTCGGCCCGAGATAAATAAAGTCAAAAGTAGGTTGGGCGCCTACGAGATTAGGGAAGGGATCTTATACATGAGATCCTACTTGGGGCCAATTTTACAGTACCTGAGTAAAGAAGAAGGCCACATAATCTTGCATGAATTACACTATGGAGCCACCGGAAACCACTGCTTGGGGAGAAGATTATCGGCCAAGGAAAAGACAATGGGCTATTTTTGGATGTACATGATTGAAGATGCAAAGGAAATGGCGAAAGCTTGTGAAGAATGTCAACGGCTTGGCAAGAAAATATAGGCGCCAGGAGTACCTTTAAACTCTGTTATAATCCCATGGACCTTTGCCAAATGGAGGGTAGACATTGTCGGACCATTACATGTAGGAACATGGCAGAGGAATTACTTGATTGTGGCCACGGATTACTTTACCAAATGGGTAGAGGCAGCACCACTGAGGCACATCCGGGACAAATATGTATTCAGGTTTATCTGGGAACATATCATTTGCTGCTTTGGGGTCCCATCAGCTATCGTCTCCGATAATAGAAAACAACTCAAAGGGGAAAATATTGATCTTCTGTTCAACACGTAAAACATCAGGAAGAGTAAAGCTACCCCAAGAGTAATGGGCAGGCCGAGATTACCAACAAAACAATCGCTGACAACATGAAGAATAAATTGGATGGGGAATATGGTAACTGGTGCGAGGAGCTATACAACGTTTTATGGGCATACAGGACCACACGTAGGGAAGCTACAGGGTTCTCGCTGTTCATGCTTACTAACGGAACCGAGGCGATTCTACCAACAGAAGGAATGATCCCTATTACTAGAAAAAAATCTTGGAGTCAAAACTTCTCGTCCGATCTAATTTTGGAAAAACTCGACGATCTGGAAGAAACAAAAGAGATGGCGCTACAAAAAATAGAAAACTACCAAAGGAGGTTACAGCGAGAGTACAACAAGCGTGTTCGCCCGAGGGAATTTCAAATAGGGAAGCAAGTTCTGAAGTTTCTGTCCGAATGGGAGCGCTACAAAAAGGGCGGTAAACTTGCACCAAAGTGGGGTGGGCCGTATATAATTGCGTCTAAGGCAGGCGAGGGATCGTATTGGCTACTGAGACTCGATGGAACAAAAGATCACAAACCTGGAACGTCAAGTATCTAAAGCTATACCACCCATGAAGGGAGGTGCGGTGAAAAGGTGTGCATACTTGTCTTCTATTTCTATAAAACCGTGAGGGGTATGAGATAGGGCATGAGCGACTAATGGTCATTCGTACTCGGGGCAACGACAGTGAGGAAGTGCCGAGGTGACTTACACTCGAATGGCCATTCGTACTCGGGTCAAAGCCAGTGTGGAAGTGCCTAGGTGACTTACACTCGAATGGGCATTCGTACTCGGGGAAAAGCCAGTGTGGAAGTGCCGAGGTGCCTTACAGTCGCCTGCCTATTCGTACTCGGGGCAGTGGAAGTGTGCAAGTGCCGAGGTAGCCTATGGGTTCTGGTGGTTGGAAACAAGTTCCACAGGTTGTTAAGACACGAGGTCTTCTCAGCTAGGTGGCCTACTTACATTTGAAAGGTCACCCCCATCGCAAGTGGCTGTGACCACTTGCCCGAGATTGGTTGATCGATAACCATTCAGGGAAATCGAGCCTAGAATTAGGTTGACTGGTACCCTTCCACTGAATCCAAGAGATAGTAATGAGATACCCCAATCAAGACATGGCATTGGGCCCGATGACCCTCCTTGTTGGGTGTGTTCGACAGAAAAGGTTAAAATACTAACTAACATAAACAATAATTGCAGGAATGACATAAGAAACAAGAGCTAAACCAACAACATCATGCGTCAATTAAGAAAGCGCCGAAAGTGTCATAAAACCATACGAAACGCAAAGTATATCAGAAATAAAAAGAACAGCATCGGCGATGTAGCACCCCCATTTAAACAAACAAGTAGTGTATCAGAAATAAAAGGGGAAGAGGTGTTCATAGCGATTTACAACCCAGGAAAAGGGAAACTTAGTGTCGCAGCACTACAAAAAGGGAATTCAATCCTTGGGAGGAACAGCGTTGGCCTTCCTTTGCGCGACCTCGCGCCGCTTATTCTCCACATACTCCTCAACGCCTGTCCGAACCTTCTCGTCTATCTCCTCTGCATGGGAGACGCGTTCATCCTCAATCTGCTGGTGAATCTGCAAATTGGATGCCTCTGCATCGGCCAACTTGGTACCCAAATCGGCCTCGACCCGCTTCAACCGTCGGACCTCCAGATCTAACTCCTGAGAACGTTTTTGCTCGGCTACAAAATTAAAACAACACGGTATTATTCATTGGATGTGGTTTAGCAATTTCACAAGTACATAAAATAATCTAATCTTAAAGAACAGCCTCAACACATCGCATATGAGACCTAAAAGGGCTGGTAACACTGACTGAAGCGACTCTACCGACTTAGACAATTCATCCTAGGCCTTGGAAAATTTCATGGTTAGCTCGTTATAGCATTGCTCATTGAATTCATTACTGGGGAAGTACTTCTTATGTTCACTCCACTCGTCCATTAAACGATTGCGCGACACTTGGAGCACTGAAAGTTGCGACCTACTCCACTCTAACTCACCCACCATTTTGTCGAACTCGCCCACTTTTCCCAGCAGATCCCTATTAGCCCGCTCCACCACATCTTTATCCCTCAATATTCGTCGGCGATCCTCGTGAAGGTCTCGGTTCTGCAATTTTAAAGCGCCTACCTGCTGCTCTAAGTTCGTGGCCAAAGCAGTTTTCTCAGCAGCAAGGTGTTGAGAAGAACCCAAGTGATCCCGTAAATTGTCTATTTCTTCAGGGGAATACTCAAACTGACGATATCGTTCTAATTCACCTTGAAGTCCTTCGATCTCATCAGCCTGGCGATCTATTTTTCCATCCTTGTTTGCAATTTGCCGATAAAGATTCTCCACTAAATCCTTTTCGATATCCCACTTCCTCTTCATGATCCTAAACTCCAAAGAAGCATCTAAACCTATACTAGCTATCTCGGCTAGCAGAAGGACACCCGACTCAGGATATTGGCACGATAAACTAAATCAACATAAGTAAGATTTATAATGTTGTAACATACCTTGAGCATCGACGAGTTTAATCTCTAGCTCGCGCGCGCGACCCTTCTCGTTCTGCAATTGAAGTTGGATAGACTCCACCAACTGCCTTTCCCTATGACGATTGGCGGCATCCAACGGTACCCTATTAAGGATCTGATACAAGCAAGCGAATTAGGATGTTAGGCGACAATAAGGAAGAAATCAAGGAGTGGGGCATCCCCAGACATGCAGATTCACTCACCACGGTATCGAGAGTCTGAGCTATGTCGCCATAAAGGGGCACGGCAGCAAGCTTTTGTTCATCGGTATATGCTCTGAAGTTGGGGGAAGTAAGTGCTCCAAGAGAATTCAGAATAGGGCCAGAAACGGTAAAGGAGGTCTCAACGCTAGACGACGACCCTTCAGTGATACAGGGCAGATGAGGAAATACCACCGGTTCAACATTCACAATCTTTTCCAATTCGGTCTCCTTTACGGGCTCTTGTTTATCGCCCATCTCCTTCCCATCACCCTTATCATCCGAGAAATCCTCGCTGAATATGTCATCTTTATCGGGGATATCGATGATTGGTTTCGGCCTCTGCTGCGGCTTAGTAACAACGTGATTTCCCCTAAGAGGATTACGCCTAAGAGGTTGGGGATCAACCTCGTGCACACCAGCTTCATCATCATCGTGCCTAGGAAATTTCTGCACAAGGCTTCTCGTCAGAACATGTGAAGGCAAAAAACAGGGGCAAGTACATGTACTTATAATAAAATCAATGTGTTTGTTACCTTCCCCTGGTCTTCCTCAACCCTTGTGCCATTACCCCTCTTTCTCGACGGTACGAAGACCTTGGTAGAGTCGCCATGAGGCTTTGATGACAACAAATAGCCATTTGGCGTCAAAACTAACAAGATAAAAATTAAGGAAAGCAGAATAAGACACATACCTTATCAGCCCTATCGTCATTAACCACCCAGAAAGGATAGGACTCGGCGGGAAATGAAGGCAACGGGAAACTACCGTGTAAAATAGGACCTCGGACAAGAAGTGGAACTCGGGGATAGATTAGGTCATTGGTATGACGGGTTCGCCTATTAGAACCTTGGCTGAGGGGATCAGCATCCATCATCATCCTTTCAACATTCTTGGGCATGGTTTTGTGACGATGAGGACTGGCAGCAAAACCGGCAAGGTCACCGTTGGTGGAGGTACCGGCTCGATAGTTGACAAGGAAATTGGCAACAGTATATTATGGAGCGTCATCGGGCTTATAGGTCGACCAGTCGGCGGTGGAGCCATGACCATCTCGGCGAGCTCTCCATTCATCCATAATTCGAAAAGTGTTGTCAGTCCACTGAGCCAGGGCACGATAAGGCTTGAGCTGAGAAAGAACCTCGTAGTAGAAAGGGCTATCAGGATTGTACAAAGGGAAATGGAGACCTAGCTCTAGTTGGCCATGAGTGATGACCACGCATTCGGATGACTGCTCGTACTTATCCACGTCGGACTTCTTCAAGGTGCTGTTTTGGCCCGAGATCAGGGTAATTTCGTAACCTTGAAGATCGTACTTCTCCTTCAACTGCTCAATGAATTCTTCATCAGAGAGATCTTTCCCCCTTTTCTCGGACCTGCATGAAATAGAAGGAGAACCGTCAGGGAAGATAGATTTCATGGCGCGATCATCGTACTTAGAAGGACTGTCAAACGAAAATAGGGAATAGAGGGGAAAAGCATCAATATCGGAAAAAACATTATCAACACACCTTTTCTCAGTCATAGATGGGGAAGAATCCATGGACGGGAATAGTACATAACTCATAAATTGGTGAAGAAGGTTGGGACGACGGAAACGTAATCGCATCTACTGTAGCGCTCGGTGATGAAGAGATGGAGGAAGAAAATCAAGAAGGCAAGGGCTTACAGAGGGAGAAGGTGATGAAGTGTCTCGAAGAAAATAGTTGCAGCGGCTGGAAACTGAAAAAATGGCGAAGTAGAAGAAAGAGAGGAGGAAAATGGAGTATTTAAAGGAAGAGAAAGTGTAACCGACGCCGACGGTTACAAGTCATAAAGGGGGGTTAGTGGGAGACTGCATGGCGGAAATCGCGGCATGAACGAGGACGTGGGAAGATGGGACGACTTTCTTCCACTCGTGTCTGCCACACGAGCGAAAGAGGGGGCATAAATGTAGGTGTAGATTATCCACAGGTCTAGGTGGCAACATCTTAAGCTGCGATACACCCAAGGAGGAAGGAGTGAGAAGCATGGGATAGAGACCGGCAGGCGCGAGGATTAAGGAGCCACGTGGATCGGACATGCTCGCCTTACAGCTTTCGGACAAGACTCGACTCCAGATCTCTGAAAAAGCTGACAGACGAGACATTTTGGGTCAAACGAGGAGCAGTAGTCAAAAGGATAAGAAGATACATGTCGTATCGGCCAATTACAAGGGCGACAGGATTCAAAAGGCGACATCGCACCAAGAGAACACCCAAAAGGATTGGCTCGAACGAGAGACCGCCAAGGAACCAAATTACATCGGCCGTATTCATAGAAGATGGGACGACGTGAGCAGGCCCGACAACATGGCATCAAGTTAGATATATTGTGACCAACACCATAGTTTGGTTGTATGTAACCTTCCCTATAAATAGAAGAACTTGTATTTGAGAGGAGGTAGGTTGTAATTTTGGAGAGAGAGACTTGAGGTCGCACCAAATAGAAGGAGAGTGGAAAACTAGCTCATCTTGTAAGTGAGTTCAACTCGGAGAGTGAGACCTTTTGTAACACCTTGAAGTAATAAGATTCATCCTTTCACCCCCGTGGACGTAGGTAATCATACCGAACCACGTATATCCTTGTGCCCATTGTTAAGTTCTTACTTTCACTTGCATGAGTAGAAAATTTATAACCTTTGGATGTAGTTTTTAGTAAAATACATCCACAATTTTATTAAAACCTTAAAAATTAATTTTTAGTAATCGTTTTCCAACAATACTCCTACTCTAGATTAACATGAGTTGATAAATAGGTTGACAAGATTTTGAAACATGGTGGGAATTATCAATTTTTATAACAAAGTTGTAGTTCTGATAGTTTAAATCCTGGAGTACGCTGCATCTGTAATTATTGTCACCCGTCTTGAGTCTCTTGACTATGTTAAACATGTTTACTTGTTAGCCAGGAGTGAAAAATATACTCATTATTTAAGTTAAAAGTAAACAATAATTGGAGAAGATATCGAGAGATTGATAACCTATTTAAATATCTGCAATTCAACTCAATGACCAGCTTCTAGAGTTTAGAGAGAGTGTTCGCACCCTGATTTTGGAACTTCAAACTATATGGGAGAAATCCATGCCCCTCCATCAGCCGTAGTAGATGTTGAAAAAACAAAAGTGGTGTTTTGGGAGCGCTTGTGAATTGAAAATGTCTCCTTCAAGTGCAGAAGCTGTCCGTTGTGAATGGCAAAAAACAACTTCGGTTTCTAATAGCAGCTTCAGTCGTTGGTAGTTATGGAGAGTAAAAAACGTTCTTTTCAGGGTCTTGAAATGCCTCCACATATCATCATTCAAGACATAGTCTTTTATCCACTTCTGGCAGCTATGGAGCATCCCCATGGTGACTTTTAATTGTATTCGACTCGCATTTTTGCTTAGTCTTTTCCTCGTTCTGGTTATGTTTTAGACTTTTCGTCTTTTAATAAATAGCCTTTTCCTCTATAATTGTTTTGATTTATCATCCATAAGAAAACAAAGATAAACAATTTCGTCTAAAAATCGGCAAATATGGTGGGCATGGTCTCCCTCCACTTCCTTACAGGCCTTGACTAAATGTTGGCCATTCAATCATCTTTCTAGTTCTGGTAAAGACAGTTTGGCCTCTAATTCAGTTGCAGTTTGTTGGGTTCTTTGGGAAGAACGTAGTGGTCACACATTCGAGGACAACTATATATTCAAGACTTGTCTGTTTGAGGCAGAATCTTCTAGAGCTAGGAACTGCATCTGGACTTGGCCACAATTGCGAAAGATAAGTTGTAATAGTAGTAACAGTATTTCTCTTCTGCATGTCCATTAGGTTTTGAAAAATCCAAACATCTGAAAGATAGATATAGAGGTAGCCGAAGTAGGGATGGTCATGGGGTGGGTATGTCAATCCCAGTCACTATCCCGTTCGTTAAAAAAAAAAACCATCCCTGCCCCGTTACCCACATGAATTGAGGCGGGGCGGGTATGGGGAATACCCATATGAAGCGGGTTTTTCATGAGTTACCCGTAACACCGAGCTAATACATAAATTTGTTTATAATCAAAACTTAAATATGATTCAAACAAAAATAATAATGTAAGAACAATGCAATCTAAAATTTTAAATTCAACAATTTATCTTAAAATGATCAAAATAACTTGTTAATGACTTCTTGGTTTTTTACTTTTTCCTTTCTCATTCAATTTTCGTCCACGTTGACCATTTCATTAACCGTTCCATTTTCTCTATCTTAACTTCTAGAGAATGTATATGATCACAACAAAAGAGCGAAAGTGATGATTGTACAAGAACCATCAAGAATATAATAAATGAATGAAAGCTCGATTAAGTGGTGCAAGTATAAAAATTGAATGCAAATTCTTGCATAAAAGTCTAAACCCATATAATATAAAAGGTACGGGGCGCGTATGGGACGGGGACCTCGAATCCCGTCCCCGCCCCATTCTCGTAGGGGTATATTAATTATATGTCCCTACTTTTAACTCCCTACAAATATATCCTTATGCAACAATAAATATGTCCCTCCTTTTTTATAACCTTATCCATTTAATATTAGATTACCTTAATACTCTCACTCATATAATATTTTTCTTTATTTCAAAATACAATAAATTTCTTCCTCTACCACTTCACCACCACCACTAGCACCACCACCACCAACATTCAACTACCATTCCACCACCACCACCGTTCAACAACCACCATCTACCAACCGCCACCACCACCAATATTCCACCACCACTCTTTCACCGCCACCATTACACCTCCACTAGTCCTCCTCCACCACTAGTCTGTTGACGCCACCACCACAAGTTCGTCGCCGCCGCCGCCACCATCACCGCCGCCACTGGTTCAAATATTTTTGTAGCAACAAAAATTAGTTGATCCATTTCAGTTGGATCAAACAAAGGATGTTTATCCATTGCGGTTGGATCAACGATAGAAGTTTATCCATTGCGCTTGGATCAACAATGGATGTTTATCCATCTTGATGGAAAAATGCTACCACTTCATCACCACTGCAGTTTCAGATCCACCAACAAAAACATCAACAGTAGAAGTTTATCTAGTTTATCCAAGAAAAAGGATCAACAAGAAGTTGATCCAATTTTAGTGGATCAACAATGGAAGTTGATCCATGTAAAATTGGATCAATAATGATAGTTTATCCATGTAAAATGGAGTGAACTTGGCGTGAGTCGAACACGCATCATCTGACATGGAATCAGTCATGCTACCATTGCACCACAAGTTCAACATTAGAACAAATTTACATGATTTAAACTACAAAACATGAGTTCAAAGGATCAACAACAGTAGTTGATCCCATATAGATGGATCAATAACCATAGTTGATCCAAAAATATGGATCAACAACCATAGTTGATCCAATATCACTGCTTGCTTCAACCCAGATAACCACCATATTTCATACATGTAGCTTCATAAACACCAACAGCTCCAAGACCAGCTTCAAAACCAATCTCAGTTGAATAAACAATGGATGTTTATCCATTTCAGTTGGATCAACAGTGGATGTTTATCCATTGCAGTTGGATCAACAACCATAGTTGATCCAAAAAATATGGATCAACAACCATAGTTGATCCAATATCACTGTCTGCTTCAACCCAGATAACCACCATATTTCATTCAGCAAATATCCAGGAAAAGAAAGTTTAAAGAACAAACATAATATTACTTCTTAATGAGATTCTTTGACATGACGCACCTCCTTGACAGTTTCCAGGCCGTGGTTGTAATGGATTTTATTATGGCGTCATTTCACATGTTGAACAAGATACAAACAGAAAGCAACAGTCAAAGTTAAAGGACTCCTTACAACACAAATCATTTCCACAATTCAATTCATAAACCATGCAGTTTCCTCTTTCTCATTACCAAATCCAAAGTCCTACTAACTTGATCGATGATTATCGGTTCAATTTGCCATCACATATTTGCAACACTTTCACCAATTCGATATGGGACTTGGTACTTACCAGATCAAATGGTCCTATAGAGATTACTATAATTGACAACATGAAACTACTACAGCCAATACACTATTTCTCAACATCATGAAATTTTAGAACAACTTACCAAATCCTTCCGAGTCTTTACTGATAAACTTTATAAGATGATCTGTTGTCGCCAAATTTGCATCACTGAAATAATACTCAACCTACAAAATCCACAGAAACAAACAAGTAAGAACACATCACTCAATCAATTTTTCACCCACAACACATTAAACAAAATTCACATCTAAAACCCCCCCACCCCACTACTAATTTCAACTCTAGACAAAATTCACATCTAAAACCCCCCACCCCACTACTAATTTCAACTCTAGACAAAATTCACACCTAAAACCCCCAAAATTGATAATAATTCACACTGAAAATTCAACCAAAAACTCAAAAATTTAATCCAAAACCCCAAAATCCACAGTAATTGACACTCAAAACACTAAGATTACTCATTAAAATCACTAAAAACCCACAAAATCACACAATTCAGAAGAAGAAAAAAACTCACATGTTTCACAATCTTAAGAGAAATCTCTTCAGACAATCCATTACTAGTTCTAGGAACAGGATCTGGATCTTGTACTTGAGTATTCCCAACAACATCATGATGATCCCCACCACCAACACCACCACCACCGCCACCAGTACCACCACCACCACCAAATCCATAATTCTAAAACTAATGATGCAAAATAGAATTAGGCGAAGGAAACAAATGAATCGGAGTCGGAATTTGTTGAATCACGATTCTAGACGGTTGCTGCTTTAACAAATCGGTACTCCGACCATTACTAGAATTAGTTCTAGGAACAAATTCTGGTGCCTTAGCATTAAGTAGTTTCTTCCCAGTAGATCCATTCCTATTCAACGATGACGTTGTCGTAGACGAAGAAGACGATTGTACTGACGATGATGAATCTACCCAACGATTGTAGTTTCTATTGCGATTGGTGATGTCGGAGGAGGTGGTGGTGTATGTCAATGGAGAGAGAAGAATATAGAATTTCGATCTAAACCGAAAAGAACAAAAACGCTTGATTTGATTTACTGTGTAGAGGTGGCGGTGGCGGCGGCGAAAATGGTTCTCGTGGTGCAGCGACGACGTGGAGAGTTTCGTTGATTTTTATGCGAATGAAAATTTTCTCTCTTTCGAGTTTTAAATCTTTTGGAAAACATAATGGGTTTTGGAAGTCCCTAAATTGTTGAAAACATAATGGGGGGATATAATTGGAAGTCCCACTAAATTGTTGATGGGCCCCATACCCATTTATGAAAACTAGGGGCTTTTTTTCAGATAAAGAAACCAAACCAATACTATCGGTCAAAATCCATTAACCATTGGTTCCAAAAACCAATGTAATAAGGATATTTGTTAACCAATAATTATGTCAAATCAAAAAAATAAAATTTACAAAAAAAAATAGTATTGACAAAAAATTACAAACAAAAAATAAATAGAAAGAATATCAAGAGTAATTAAAGATTACCACTTCAAAAGAAGATTTAACTAGTGGTAGGCTATACAATTTCTAATGGGTTAATTAATTTTTTATTTTTTTAATAGTCCCATTGGTTAATGGTTAGGTTTCCCAAACCATACCCATTTATGCGGGTAAAACCCTACCCAATGGGACGGGTACCCACGGGGATGGGTTTGGGTGGCAAATGGTCATCCCCAAGCCGAGGCAGGATTGAAGCCGAAGGCAAGAGAGGGCAACTAAAAAAAAATCACTTTATACATGTGGAGGTCATGTCATGTACCTAATTTAGGGAGTTTCGTGTAGTAACATATACTCCCTCCGTAACAACCATCACTTATGCAGAAAAAAAAAGGAGGGAATACATATTATTAAATAACCTTAAAAACTTGATGGCAATTACGCCCACTTATTTTCTTAAGTGCACAAAAACTGCAGAAGTGCAAAATAAAATTCTAACCTGGACTGCTTCCATCTGGCACATGCTTCAGGTAAATCCAGTAAAGAAAAATGAAAAACTTGGGAAAGCATTTCCAGACTTCTAAAGAGAACTTCCAGCTGCCAGCAGGTATTAGGAAGTTAGCCTGATGCATCATGTGTTCTGCTATAAAGACTATCTTCACTGTTCAATAAAATAATATGCTTTAACACGCTATATCAATCAAAATAAACACAGTACCCTCAAATAAAGTCGCTACGGATTCAAGACAGATGGTCAACTTAGAAGCACAAAATTGGTATTTGATTGCTAATGAATAAACCTTTCCTTTCTGTGTGTGATGTGTACTTTTGACAAATAACAAGGAGATAGCGAAGAACAGATACAGTTAGAGAACAAGGAAAAGAAAAAACATGTGGGGTCAAGCCTTGGGCTTCAAGGAGAGACCCGTCTCTACTTTCTTAATCTCAAAGATAAGCATCCTCCACATTTTAAGCACAAACATTTCTGCCTCGTCATCCAAGATGGATTGAAGCAGCTCCAGCATTTGGGATGCACGAACATGCTCTTTGGTGCTAGACACGATATAATCAACCAATGTCGGCTCCTCCTCCCCAAGGAATTCTGTAATTTTCTTAGAAATCCATGGTCTCATTCTTTCATGTAGCTCATGCTATCATCACAAAGAAGGACGTTTAGAAATATTAAATAGAGCAAACATAATCAAGGAAATAGATGCATGGAAACGCTTATGATGTGGATGCACCAAAATGTCTAAATATACATGCATACATTTCTAATTTATATTTAATGTTATAACAGGATATCCAAAGCAGCGAACTCCAAGCGGATCAATCTTTCGCACAATGTTCCCTAGATATTTACTTGGGTTCAAGGGATTGGTCTCTCATGTGAGATTTATTTAAGTATTTCCCCAAAATTTGTCTTAAGAGGAATATTTTTACCATTTTTTTTGTTAAGTATTTCCCCAAAATCTTAAGAATCTGCCAGGCTGTTAAAAAAGAAGAAAGTAGGATGGATGACTACTTATATATGTTTTCTTCTGTTATGAAATACACATCAGTGTAAGAATTCTAACAGTCAGACACGAAACTAAGTTTCGACCCTACTTCAAATTTAAAGCAACAAGGACTAGGATACCTCCTTGAAATCTCTAGTCTATCCACTAATTTAAAACTAAAAAGGGTTAAATTTTCATGCAGCAAAACAATACCAGAAATTTAATCTCACCTTTTCATACACGTCCCAGTTTATGTCATACGCAAACAACTCCTCCTTTGTCTTCGGTATCATATCAATCAACTGTTTCGCGTCCAAAAGCTTCTTATTTTCTGGTGTCTTAAGCTTATTTAGACCATGTTCTCGCTCTCTTTCCCTGTCATGAGCCTTGTCTCTCGCCTCATCTCTTACATGATGATTGCTCTCCTCATCATTCCGATCTCGATCACGATCACGGTGACTCAACCTGTCACCAGATCGTCTATTTCTATCCCTTTCCACTTCGTACCTTTCTTCTTTGGGATTAACACTAGAAATGCGTTTGGCAAACTCTGCTGCTGCAGCCAAATTTGGTGGTGCTGCCCCGGGAGCAGCAGTAGGTTCGACAGCCTGTAATTCCTCTGTAGAATAATCGATGGGAACTAGAGGCCTCATCTTTTTATCCTTGTTTGTCTCATCATCATCCTCTTCATGAAAAACAGAAGGTACAGTTGTTCGTTTTCCTGATCCTACCAGACCAAACCCTAACTTCCGAGCTGGAACGTTGCAATGCCTATTGTCAGATGCACCAACTGATAACATGCTCGAGTCATCACCACTATTACCATTCGCCGTCGCCACGTCATCTGTCAAATGGCGTAAAAGAAATTAACCAGTGTGGCTACCACTAACAGAAAGAAATTTGAGAAAATCTTTCAAGAAAAATCCAACATGGTTAAGAAAAGAAATTTGAGAAAATATTTCAAGAAACTAACCAGTGTGATCGCTAATAACAGAATCAATCTCATTTGCTTTTTCAACAGCATCCTCTCTATTATCTTCCATGACAACGTCCTCTGTTCCACCATTGACTTGATCTGGAACATTCTCAGGTTCATTTTTGCGTTGCAGCTGCTCCTCCATTGCTCTCCTCCTTGCTTCAGCAATTTCTTCCTCTTCCCTTATTCTGTCTGCTATGTCCTCCTCCTTTTCCCGTAGTCTCTTTTTCCTCTTCTCCTCAACCATACTACTCCTACGCCTCCTTTTCCTTGAGCTGTCATCATCACTTCCCTCCTGATCATTGATGATCTCCCTTTTGCGCTCACGTTCCCTCTCCTTCTCCCACTCCCTTTCATGCTGGCGCTGATATTCTCTGTCTCTTTCTCTAGACTCCCATTCCTTAACCCTCTCCTTGTACAATCGCTCAGCCTCCCGTACTTTTAGATCTCTTTCCCTCTCTTTTCTTACCCTTTCTCTCTCTCTTTCCCTCTCGTATCTTTCTAACTCACGTTCCTTTTCCCTTTTCAGATCACGCTCTCTGTCCCTATCTCTGCTTCTCCTATCATGCCTTCTATTCTTGTCTGGTGAGCTTGTTTCAGCTCTATCATGCTCACTGGTAGTTTTGTTTTCACTAGTCATCTCATCATCATTTTTATCTTCCGCTACATCTGTAACACAAGGGTATGAATTCTTTCAGCCTCACAAGGAAAGATTATCCAAAATGCCACAAAGTAGAAATCACTGTAAAACATACCAGTTTTCATGACATCGATATCGGACTCCACATCTCTCGATTTAGTTGGAACTTCGGAGTTCGACTTTCCAGAAGCTTCAGCAGGAGTTAATGCGGGGGGAGGGGGGAGAGGTTTGGCCTTTAACCTTTCTTCGATCATATTTTTAAGCTTATCCATAACATCCTGATCAGCTTCTCGGTCTTCATCAGTAACAACCCCGAAGTTCTGAGTAGTATCATGTTTCTCTGATGCAGGGGCATTATCAGCTGAATCATTAACATCCTTCTTTGGGTCCTCCAAAGAAGGTTTTGGAGGTTCTTTCTTCTCAACTCCAGGAGCAGTCTCTTCTTCTTTTCCAGTACCATCAGTTTCAGTTTCCTTCAATTTCTCCCTCTCAGTTTTCTTTTCAACATAGCGCTCCAAGTATTCTCTCGTTTTTTGATTAACATTTAGCTGTGTAAATATAAATAAATGATAAATCCACAAGAGTAGAAAAATCTGAGGTAAATAAGGTAGAAATCACTCTGGCTAACAAGGATAGCAAAGCATATACCTAAATTGAACTTTCCCATATTTTCCTAAAAATTATGTAAAAAGATGCATGAACAAAAGCTTTATTTGATTATACACACAAGGATGAAAGTGAAAACTAGATTTGACTTTCTGTAGATGGTGTTAAACAGGATCTAAGGCATATCACGGACATGTGTCTGTAACGAATGACACAAATAGATACAGTACCGTACGTAGAAATTTCCAATTGGGACACAATGGAAGGATGGGAGACCAGAAAATGTGAACGCACACGGGAAAGATGGCATTAGCCACAGAGAAAAGTAATTATGAATCAAACTCTTACCACCAACTCTTGTCCGTCAACGTTGATTTTGGTTAGTAGGCGTAGGGCTCGAAGAACCCCCTCTGCTGACTCAAACTCACAGAAACCAAAGCTTCTTGGGGTTCCATCACTTGATTCTGGAGCACGCTTCCAACTCTTGACAGGTCCACAAAGCTTCACAGAGAAAAATATTTAATGTTGAGAATCAAGAAGCGGTTTAGAAATAAACGTTTTGAACATGGAACTAGTAGGGAGATGCTTAGAATGAGATATTTATAAGATAAAACACACAATAAATGCAGCAGTCAATAGATGAAAGAAGCACCATACTCGCAGAAGAGGCAGCATGAAGTCATTTTCTACAGTTGAAGCTATCTTTCCAACATAAACTGTGGTTTGTGGTTTTTCAGTCGGAGCAACAATAGGCGCAACTGGCCTGACAACTGGCTGGACGATTGGAGGAACTCCACGAATTCCTGGCATAGGAGGACGTGACAACAATGGAAGCATACCCATCGTACCTGGTGGACGAGGAAATGCGGGTCGAACCATGGAAGCATAAGGATTGGGGTAACGAAGCATTCCTGAATAAATAAAACAAAATCTCCAGAGAATAGTTAGGTAATGTTTATTAACCATTATAACAGAGATGGTAACTGTCTTTTATAACCATTAAGTATTATTTGTCGGTAATTGTCTTTTATAACCACCATTAAGTACTATTTGTCTAATGCAAAAAAAAAAAACAAGAACAATAAAATTCTGTTACCACAAAATACAAGCATAACAGAGATGAGCAGCACAGGTATGGCACCTACCAGCAGCTGAATAGACAACCTGAAGCAACATGGAGAAAATAGTATCCAGCTTATAAACTATGGCTATGTAAAGTTAACTTACCTTATGCATCTTCTGGAGAATAACAACCTTTAAAGGCTACCCAGGAACTAATTTGAAATTGACCAACATAAGACTTAAGATGTCTTATTCCCAGCAAGGGAATTGAATCAATTGATGATATCACAGTAAAGTTATAAAGGCGTTCCATTTTTTTATTATCTATATAATGTTAACACAAAACACGCAATGTTAACACAAAACACGCCGTAACAAACAAGAAAAGTAGATGGAAAAACAAGTGTAAATGTATGTCTCAAGTAAAAGTAATCGCAATACCTTAGAACAAAGCGCAATGAGCATTCACTTGCTACACATGATCTTCTGTCGTGCAAATCAAGAACACGTGAATGCAAAAAAGGAAAAGTATTTTCAAGTTTACCAGAAGGTAAACTAATAAGGGAAAATAAAACTCGATATTATAATGAAAAGGTAAGATTAAACAAGAAAAACTTGACATTCTAGGACAACTTCGAATTTTATACATCCTAAAACCCATCTTTAGTTATAATGGGGGAAACATCTTGTTCCACAATTTTTCTTATTAAAATCAATGAAACTAAGAGAATATATGCATACCAACATAGACGTTGAAGTAGTAGGGATCTTTAAAGCGCAAGATGAAGCCTGCCAACCTTTTTCACCATGATCAATCAAGACACTGTAGGACAAAATATCTCGTCATCGATACCAAATGCATCCCTTAACTAACCAGCATGGTATTCACCATGTCTCTGGTATTCTCCCCACTAAACCCAGAACTTGTATTAGTTTAATTTTACAGCACAAGTTACTATAATCCAAACTCATATGACATCTATTTGAAACTTCGTGGACAACCCCTATGGTTCTCTCCTCTTATCTTATTACTTCAAGTTTACACTCTTTGTCAAAAAACTAAGATAGCACTATTGTGAAGTCCAACACAACAAATTCACCAATAATTCAACAAAATTGCACAGAATTTACAACTCAACCATTCCACACAAAAAAAAAAAAAAAAAGTATTAGGCAAGAAAGGAGGAAAAACCCACCGGGAGGAGGAATCGATCCTGGCGGCATAGTCGAGTATCCATTAGGCATCTGCTGATAAGGTGGTCCTTGGTATATACCAGGTGGACGTAAAGGCGAAACAGATATACTAACAGCGCCAGCACCACCAGGATTTACACCAGGAGGTAGAACATTAGGGTTTTGAATGTTAGGGTTCTGAAAATTAGGGTTTTGCATATTAGGATTTGGAATTGATGAAAACTGTGGGATCGGACGATATTGTAAACCTGGAGGAGGTATTGTTCCTGCATTAGGCTGATACGATTGAATCAATGGTGGTGGTGGTAGTGATTGTGGTGGTTGTAGAGTTATTGCTGATGGATTTGTATTAGGGGATTCCGATACATGTGTAAGAGAAGAAGAAGATGGTGATGAAGATTGTAATGGTGTTGATGAAGATAGTGATGGAGGAGGAAGAGAAGGATCTGTTTGATTTTCTGAATCTGATTTAATTTCTTGTTTGATTTCTGGTGGTGGGGGAAGAGACGGAGAATCCGCCATAGATACAAGTTTGGGGGGAAATTTTGCTTTGCTTAGTTCTTCTTCTTCCACAACTACTATTACAACTGATCGTTTCAATTGTGTGCCCTAGAGATAAATTGTTTGTTTTTTCGGATTGTTTCAGGAACTCATAGAGTCCTAGCATAAAAGAGGGTTCTTGGAGATATCAGAATGTGTTATCCTCACGTGTGACTAGTGGTTTTGATTCATCTTACTAAGCTACAGCCGTTAGATTATTTTGATTAGATTCCTAATTTATTTAAAGTGTATACATTCTCAACGCCAAAATAGGAAAGGAAAAGTAGAAGTGTAAAACATTTGCAATGAAACGGACGACTAGCTCCGATGGTCATCCTTTTTTCCCAAAATTTCATGTGTTTCAGGAGGTCTCAGGTTCAAGCCCTCAATGGCGTAATATTACAGGAATTAACATGAAAGGTAGAGTTAGCTTGCCCCCTTGTGACACAATCTCAGCCCCTCATCCGCTTCGGCTCCCTTGACTAGGTTATCCATGAGGCTCGTTGGTACGCTAGCAATACAACATGTTCAATTAATGTAGTAGTACGTTGTTGGAGCTTAACTTGTTAGGCTTCCAACTTGTTAATGTAATACAGTAGAACCTCTGTAAATTAATACTCGCTAAAATAATAAAATTTCTTAGTCCCTTCTTGGGTCTATAGTGCTAAAATAATAATTTCGATAGTGCTAAAATAATAATCTCGCTAAAATAATAAAATTTCTTAGTCCCTTCTTGGGCCTATAGTGCTAAAATAATAATTTCGATAATATAATAATTTAATATGTTTCAAAAATCTCCCTTAAGTATTTATAGGTCCCATATAAATTAATAATTACTAAAAAGAAAATTGAATTTTTTTTTAATACGTATCAAGTTTTAGGAAAATATGGATCAATAGTTGCTTGTTTTTCTTTGAAGTTCAATTCTAATTATATTTCATCCCTAATAGTTCGTAATGCACTCATAAGACCCGGGATTGCATTATCATATTGCAACAAATTATATTCCAATGAATAAATATCTAGTTTATTTTAGCCAATAATGAATAGTAGAATACTTCAAATTCCAAATCGTTTAAATTAAATGAGTCAAATTCAATTTGTTGATGTTATCAATAGGAAATATTCTCTAAATTAATATATTATTAATTTATCTTTAAAATAATAAATTATTAATTTATCGATAATTTAATATCTCTTTAAATTAATAAAATTTAGTAGTCCCAATGCTATTAAATTATAGAGGTTTAACTGTACTCTTTATCTAATAATAATTTTTATTATTATTATTTGTTAAAAGCGTAAAACATTTGTTAAGAGTGTGTTTGGGAAGCTTATAGCGCGTTTGGATACAAATATGCTTCTGATTTCTGCTTTTCCAAAAGCAGAAGTCAGAAGCAAAACTATTTTGCTTCACAAAAAGTTTATCTTTTCGACTTGTAGAAGTCGTTTCGAAATTTGACACCCAAATTGACTTCTGACTTTTCAATTTCTAGAAATCGAAAAGCTACTTCTGATATGCTATCCAAACAGGCTATTAGAGATGTTGTTTCTTGTTCATAGAGTAATAATTTTAAAAAATAAATTTCCCATCTGTTGCATAGTTTGCTAATCCTTCTGATGTTTGTTTTTATTTTTTTATTTTTTTTTTATAATTGTGTTGGATAACACAACATGGAATTTGGCGCATTCTATGCTTTGTTTCAGCAATCATTTTCAAATAGTACTTTTAGCCATTGACGTTTCCGTCTCTGTTCTGGGTAACATTAACGTGGCCCAAGTTTAGGTCGATAATGCAGTAGTTATTCCCAATGGTTGTTCAAAAGTTATCGCAACTCTCGCATTTAAATCCATACAAATGGAACCTACACCTGCAATTCTCAGGTGTCCGCTAGCCTCCCTATTTGTGTTTATTTTTATCCACTCCATATTCGGTCTAGACCATCATACTAAGATGTTGTGGTTCTGATGTTACTTGTCGGGCTACTAGTTGGTGGGTCCAGGAAGAAGCGGTGGTGTGATTTTTTTTTTCCCGTTTGAATTCCTAATGCTACTTTAAGGCTTTCAATAAGATACCCTCAGGCGATGTATGCTTTTGTCGAAATGTGAGCTCATTTCTCATTGTCCATAGAGATCGGAAGAGAAAACAACTGGTCATGATGGAATATTTTTGGGAAGTTCCTTGTAGGAGCTGCAAAATGGTCACTTAGGGATTTGAAGGGTGCTGGGAAATGTGTTTGGTAGAAGGTTGTTCCAGGAAAGGATGTGTTCAACCGATTCCTAAGCAGCAGTGTACCCGTGGAAAAAACGCGGAGGTTGGAGTTGATAAAATGAATGCAATTTACGATAAAGAAGGTCAGTAGGCCTTCATTGATTACTTTCCACAAGAAAAGCTGAATTTTTGGTGGACATAATAAGGTCCACATGAACTTGGTTGTTGGGAGGGGGTTTAGATGAGATTGGTTAGCCTCTTTCAGTAAGGAATTTGTAACCAGATGCAGTGGTGTATATTCCAGATTTCAAATGCGTCCAGATGATCCTGTCATAGGGGGTGTCTAAAGGGAGGTGGATGTTTATGGTTCGTTAGATTTTAGGGGGGGTGTATTTATCTTATCATGCCTCCAATTATGAGTAAGAGGGTCAATGATATCAACTATTTCCTGGATAGGGTAACATCAGGTAGGATCAAGATTGTCAAATTGTAGTATCTATTTTTTTTACTCGATCAAAAATATATTTAAAAAGCGAAAATTGTACAGGGACTAGGTCTTACTAGTGCATAGTCGTGAGGCCATCACTTGAAGAAAACCTAATTGAAACGGAAATAAACCTTTCCAGGCGATTCAACATATTGAATGAAGCCTGGCCTACCCTCAAAAAAAATGAAAATATCTTCGGCCAGCAAACAAGCTTGTTTTGCCAAAGCATCAGCTGAAAATTTAACTTCCCTATAGCTATGAACATAGCGGATATTGTCATAAAATAATCTATCCATTCTCCACTTCTGCCAAAGCTGCCATGGCAGCTCACCTTCCTGAAAAGCTTGGATGCAACTCATTGAGTCATAGCGAACACACAAATTTTTAACATTCCATCTTCTAGCCAACATCGCACCATAAATAATGGCACAAACTTCCGCATAGAAATCAGTCTTCCATCCCATGCCAACTCTAAGAACACCAAGAACTTCCGAGTTTGAATCACGAACCATAACGCCACATCCAGCTTGGCCAGGATTGCCAAGAGACGCACCATCACAGCAAATCATAATCTCGCCTGGATTAGTAGGAGACCAACTTACCTCAATAGGGATTGAAACTTTACAAGACCTGTGCTTCACCTTAAAATAGTTCAAAATCCGCAAGTCCTCCAAGTTATTGTTCATGTGGCCCTTCATACGAATAGAATTATCTTGAATTAACTGATAAACTCTCCCCTTGAAGGATAACCATTGCACCTTAGCATCTTTAAAATAAACCTTATTGCGCAGCTTCCACAATTCAGTAGCAATTTCAAGATTAGCAACAAGACACGGATCCTTTATCATCCTGCTACACCCCTTTGAGGCCTTATAAGAGGCCATAAGGTCTTCTGCTAGCCTTAAGTTAAAAATACCAGCTGCCCAAGCCCAAATACGCTTAGCAAACCTGCAATGCCAAGTGATATGGCTCATAGACTCGCAATCCTTTCTACACAGGCGACACATAGTAGGCATAGACCTACCAGTTTTCTTAATGACATTATCATCCGTAGCACAACATTGATTTTCCCAAATATTCCAATATTGCACACTCAAAGTTGGATGCACAACATTTCTAGAGAACAAAGAAGCACACGGCACAATCTTCGCAAGCAACTTAAAAGCAGCTTTTGCAGATTTAACCGAGAACACTCCCTTTTTATCTAAGTCCCAAATCTTGTAATCTTCCCCACCAGCAATAATAGGTAAATTATCAATATCTATATTGTAGCGTAACATCAAATCTTTAGTTACCTGAGGAATGGACCAAGCGCCATCAACAATAATATCACTCACCTTCATCTTGAAATCATTAGGACCTTTGGAAAAAATACCAAGCCTCCTTGCAATCGAAAAATCACCATACCAATTATCAAAGAATAAGGAAGTATTAGCGCCATTACCAATAATTGAGCGAGTGTGATTTTGAACAAAATTGTAAACCAATCTGACTCCTGGAAAAAACGAAGAACCCAGCTTGTAATCAATTAAGTTTCCATTTAATTTGAAATATTTTGACTTTAAAAATATTGCCCAGATCATATTTGAATCCCTTATAGAAATCCATAACTTCGTAAGCATGGACTTATTAACATCGAGTAACTTCTTCAAACCTAAACCTCCTTCTCGCCTTGAACAACACATGTCATCATAACGAACCGTAAAATACTTACGTTTCTCAGCATCACCCGACCAAAGAAAATTCGTAATGGCCCTCTCAACCTGTTTAATAATAGTACATGGCCACTTGTACACAGCCATGGAATGGATAACATAGCTAGAAATCACGGATTTAATTAAAACAAGTCTAGCTTGAAAATATAAAAGCTTACCCTTCCACCCGGCCAACTTGTCCATAATTTTTTCTACCACCTGACGAACGTGAATGTGGCGCACTATACCCGGCTTCAACTGGGATACCCAAATGTCGATCAGGGAATAAAGCTCTTTCTATGACCAAATAGTTAGCAATAGAAATCGCACGAGAATCTCTATCACCGCCATAATAAAATTTTCTTTTGGCATAACTTACGCATTGACCAGAAGCACACTGATACATGTCAAGCATGATTTTCAAGTTACTTAAGCTTTGCAAATTACCCTTGCAGAAAATAAGAATATTATCCGCAAAGAGTAAGTGCGTTGGAGCAACACCCTTTTTGCTAACCATAACATGCATACTTTTATCAGCAAACGATTTAGCAATATTGCGGCTAAGAATATCTTCTATAAGAACAAAAATCAAAGGTGAAAGGGGATCACCTTTCCTCAAACCTCTAGAGATGCTAAAGAAACCTTCAGGACTTCCATTAATCATGACAGAAATTCAAGCAGAACCAAGAATGCTAAGAATCCAACTGCACCAGTCCTCCGAAAAGCCAAATCGACGAAAAACCTCAGCAATAAAATCCCAACTAACGGTATCAAAAGCTTGAGTAATGTCCAATTTGAGGCCAATATTCTCATGCTTCCGGCTAATGCTTAGCTCATTAATCATCTCAGACGCCAAAGCTATATTTTCATGAATATTCCTTCCCTTCATAAACGCCACTTTCTCTTCAGAAATAAACTTGTTTAGCACAGTACCCAGCCTGGTAGCCATAATCTTTTTAATGATCTTGAAGAAAAAATTGCTCAAACCAATTGGCCTATAGTCTTTGCTCAAATTGTGGTATCTAATTAGCTTGGATATGGGTTGATAAATCATTTTCGAAGCGTTGAAAAATGATTAGTTGGAAGAAATTAAGGTATGAGGAAAGCCATCTGCTTTCATTGTGTCTGGAGGAAGAAGGAATGGGATAAGTTGATGCTTCAGAGGCTTGCCCATATAGAGTCAGGTTGATGGTGCAGATTCCAAATTATTTTCATAAGCATGGCTTTATTATAATTGTTGTTTTTTCTTATGCCTAACCGCCTGTCATCTTTTGGTTTGGTTAATTTTTCCCAACTTAAAAAACGAAGTTTTTTAACGGGGGAATCATATCTCCATAAAAGGTTCATGGTGATATGATCCATATGTTTGTGCACATGAGTAGGGAGAATATGTGTTTTCATAAGGTGGTTGGATGTAGGTGTTAGAGAAGTTTTAATGAGCACTACCTCCCTCCGGAAGTAAGACATTTTCCATCCATCCTTGTGCCTTTCACGCCAACCGGTGAAACAGAAGTGTAAAGATGTAACAAGATATTATCTCTTGCTTAAAAAATACCCCTATATATATGTGGGATCGAAATGGTTGGCATGTTGAAGCATTGATGCAAATTCTTCACCTCATGTTACTTCAGTCTTGAATGGTGTATAATTTTAGATTTAGGTGTGTTAATTACCTATCCCGCCGAGGAGACACGAGATTGGAGTAAATCTTCGAGATGAGTCTTACTCTCCTATGGTACCTTGTAAGTAGTGAAGAGGTTATCCGCATACAACAAATGTAAAATAGGCAGCGCCTTTAGGATGTGCGAAGACCCCCTATAAGATATATGGCTTCCATTTTTCCAAATTTTTTTACAGGATTTCCGCACGGATTATGAAGATATAAGATGGTAGCGATTCTCCTTGTCTAATACCTCTAGTTGGGGTGATATAGTCATGTGGAGTACCACTAATGTTGATTGAATAAATAAATATGGTAATATAAAAGCACGATATAATCCATAAAGATGGTTGAGAATCCCAATTCAGTAAAAGATGTTTTAATGAATACCCTATATATTTCTAGGTCCTTGGTGTGGGTTGAAGATTTAATATGGTGGAATAGCTCTCCGGTAATTGTTATGTTATTGTATATTGACCTTTGGGGTAAAAAAAAAAAACTTCGTTAAGGGCTTATCGAGAATGAGAGAAGTGGTTGAATGCGATTGGACAAAATTTTGGCCATAACTTTATAAATCGCATTCTATAGTCCGATTGGTCTGAATTCGGATGGTTTTGATAAATTTTCCACTTTTGGCATTACAATAAGATTTTAATGATTCATGAGGGGGTGAACATATAAGGTATTGAAAAAGTTACTAACCATGTAGGATCAGAATATTGTCACAACAATATTCCTGAGAAATAAATGACTGTTCTGCGATATATCGATAATAAACGAATTACTCTGCGATACATCAGTAATATTCTGCGACACATCCAAAGATGACTTAAACAATGACGTAATGACTGAAAACGACAGAAACACGAAGAAAGTGTGACATGTCTGCGATATATCAATAAAACATGCGAAAGTTATAGGCGGTGCTAACTGCGATTTATCGCAAGAAGTCAGATCCGAAATTGAAGGGAATCTTAGATGTAAATGAGCTGTCATGAGCTGTAATCCACTATGTAAATACCTATATAAAGGAGATGAATAGTCCCAAAGAGGGTAATGAATTTTTGAGTGTTAGGAAATTTTTAGGAGAGGGAAAATCTTTATCAAGTGTTCTGTGTTCTTGATTTCTGTAATTCCTTAAGATCAAATTAATAAAAAGTGTCTTTAATCTTCAAATTATGTCATAGATTTTGGTAAATCCTTGAATAGGGTGTAGTGTGGGAATTCCTGCAACTACATTTTGGCGCCCAGAAACAGGGAAATTCTTGGGATATATTGTATCAAAAGAAGGAATACAGGTTGATCCTGAAAAGGTACAAGCAGTTCGAGATATGCCAACTCCAGCAACAGTAAAAGATGTGCAAAAATTGAATGGACTTTTAGCCTCACTAGGAAGATTTATTTCGCGGTCATCAGATAAATGCAAGCATTTATTCAACATACTAAAGAAGGGAACAAAATTTAAATGGACAGACGAATGTGAGAAAGCTTTTCAAGGAATTAAGGAATATTTGATGAATATATCCATATTACAGAAGGCTGAACCAGGAGAAGAATTGCTGATATATCTTGCGACCACTCCACATGCTTTAAGTGCAATACTTTTGCGAAATGACGCAGGAGTTGAAAAACCTATTTACTACATCAAAAAACATTTAATGTCATGGAGAAAAATTATTCGAAGATTGAAAAACTAATTTTGGCATTAGTTTATGCAGCCTCTAAACTTCGCATATATTTCCAAGCTCATAAAATCAAAGTACTAACAAAAGTACCAATCGAGTCAGTAATGAAAAATTCAAAAAGATCAGGCAGAGTCGAAAGATGGAATGCACAAGTGGGGCATTTTGAGATCCAATATGCAATTTTATCTTCGCCAAAATCTCAAATTGTCGCAGAATTTCCTTTGGAGGATGATGAAGTTGTAGAAGACATGATGGATATAGAAGAAGAATATGGGGATCCTAGAGATCTTTTAACAGAACCAAATAGGTGGGAGATATTAGTGGATGGATCATCTAATGGAGAAGGAAATGGAGTGGGAGTCGTTTTTATTTAGCCAGAAGGTGCAAAAATGGCATTTGCATTTCGACTGGAATTCAAATCTACCAATAATGAGACAGAATATGAGGCTGTAATACATGCCCTAAGATTTGCGATAGAAATGAAGGTAGAGAATGCAAGAATTACCAGTGATTCACAGTTGATTATTCGCTAGATTGAAGGGTAATATGAAACTAATGATATATCTTTGAAAAAATATAAGAAACTTATAGAAGAATTATCTGCGAAAATACCAAAACTCAAATGGAGGCATATTTCAAGAAGAGATAATAGGCTTGCAGATGCTTTTGCGTTCATATCAAGTATGATGGTAGATCCGACTGCGAGAAATATAAAAATACAAACACTCATAGCACCATCAATTAATAAAGAAGAAGAAGAGGAAGCTGAGGCAATGGTAGTAGCAAATAATGGCGAAGAATCAAGCCGAATTATCGCAGATTGGCGTACGGAAATTCACGCATATCTAGCAAGGGGGGAGATACCAAGAAACAGATTAGAAGCACATAAATTAAAAAGTAGAGCAACAAATTATGAGTTAAGATATGGGGTATTATATCGAAAATCTTTAAATGGGCCTTCCCTTAGATGTTTGACACAAGAAGAAGGAAAGCAGATATTAAAAATGCTGCATAGTGGGGATGCTGGTAATCACAGCGGTGGCAGATCCTTAGCATACAGAACTAAAATGCAAGGTTATTATTGGCCATATATGCATGAAGATGCAAAGAATATATCAAGAAGTTGCGAATAATGTTAGCGATTTTCAAAAAGAATACATGCACCAGGTGAAACATTAACATCTTCAAAAATGTTTGGCCATTTGGAAAGTGGGGTTTAGATATTGTGGGACCATTTGTACCAGGAACAGGGCAAAAGAGATACTTAATTGTCGCAACAGATTACTTCACAAAATGGGCGGAAGTTAAAGCGGTACAACATATTCGTGATAAGGACATTTTCACATTTATATTTGAAAATATCATTTGCGATTCGAATTCCAAAGACAATTGGTGTCAGATAATGGAAAACAATTTGAAGGAAAAAATATAGAGATGTTACTTAATGCATTCAAGATACAATTTGGAAAATCAACTCCTTTATATCCACAGTCCAATGGTCAAGCTGAAGTAACTAACAAAACATTTACAAATATTCTCAAAAAGAAGTTAGAAGGGCATCATAGAACGTGGTGTCAACAAGTCCATAATGCAGTTTGGGCTTATAATACAACACGAAGAGAAGCAACTGGGGTATCACCTTTTTGTTTAACATATGGGGTTGAGGCAGTATTACCAACAGAAGTTGTTATTCCTACAACAAAAAGAGAAGCTTGGGAAAAGAATCTTAGTGTTGGTATGATTCTAGACAAGCTTGATGAGGTAGAAGAGAAGAGAGAAAAAACACTACAACATATGGAAAACTACCATCGCAGATTAGCTCGTGAATATAATAAACGAGTAAAGAAGCGGGAATTCCAAGTTGGAGATTTAGTTTTGCGAGAAACACCAGAATATCAGCGAGAAAATGGAGGAAAATTAGCGAAAAAATGGGATGGGCCATATATAATCAAAGAAATAGTTGGAACTGGAGCATATAAATTAATGGATCCAGAAGGAAGAGACATGGGTCAAAGACTGGGAAAACCATGGAATAGACAATATCTGAGAAAATATTATCAATAAAGATTTGAAAGACTAGAATGAAGGGATTACACGCAAGAAATTGCGAGAGAATAAAAGAAATATTCTGCAAGAACAAAGTTAGCTGAATATAAAACTATTTTCCGCAACAGTTTGCGAGATAATTAAAAAATTTAATGCAAATGCATAAGATGGGCCAAATCGCCTAAAAATACATAAGAACGGGACGAACTTTTATGGCGTACACCTTAGTTCGCGGATTCTATTCCGTAAGAGGCAATGTCCTTAAAGTGCGTCATAAGGGGGGTATCTCTTTGCATGGCTATGAAAAAGGTTATACCGCTGCTGGAACCTAGTCATGGAGATTTGGGATTATAGAAAATCCATCTGGGAGAGATAACTTGGATTCCTAACTATATAAGGTTATACCCTGGTTGGGCGCCCGAGAGTTTCTCCGAAGGAATGCAACGTATGATCAAGGCGCCGAGGTACACGGTTGAGCCGTGGGTGCCCGGGATGGATGAACCTACCCTGGCCATCCATGGAAAGTCTTGGCTTACGATGTGTTCGGCCCGAAGAAAACCCCACTTAGGGTGCAGTCTTGTAACTATAAGCCATATAAGGCATAAAAGACAAGGCTGCGAAAACAACAGTTGTTGGCAGAACCGGATGGGAAAGTGCTAGTCTTGTATGGCCGATGTATAATCCTTGAAGGGGCAACCGGGGGGAGATATAAGGGCGATACCCTCCATTAGGGAGCTGTGTATCAAAAAAGACGGCAATGTCATGGGACTTTATATTCGCAAGAATATTTAGGCCCGTCATATTGTCGCGTGACATAGACAACAATGTCATGGGACTTTATATTTGCAAGAATATTTAGGCCCGTCATATTGCCGCGTGACTGGCCAAAAAGCCTAATAAGAAATGTTAAGATGAGATCAATGGGTTTTTGCGATAAGATCAAATAATGAGATAAATGAAATCAATAATAAGAGGATATAAATCGCAAAGACGGCAATATCATAAGTCTTAAAAAGCAAAGGGAGATTAATCTCACATGATGGCTTAGATTTATCATATTGTCGTAGAAATTAAAATTAAATGATAAGGCAAGATCAATGGATTATTACGTATAAAGGTAAGAATGTCCTGCGATCTTGTCGCATAAAAGTGGCATAATAAGACCTTTAACTAGGAAGGCGAAATAAGACCACAAGAAAAGTTATATCTGCGAAGCATATAACAAATTCTTCGCAGAAATATTGGCGATAATATTACAGATTGATAACAAGAGGCAAGTATGGGATTTCTTACAAGGGTAACAAATAAAATACTTCACAAGGAAGATTATGAGGGGAAAATATGGGGATTATAAAACAACATTTCATTATCTTCCTTGAGAAGAATTAAAATAATAAAAAGAAGGAAGATAATCAAGTTTATGAAGATTGGATTCAGAATTAATAAAAATATATAAATCAGAGCAGGTGATTGAGTTACAAAGAACTTCAATGTTTCACAAAAAGAGCAGGAAGAAGAAAGATTCGGAAATTACAATCATTCGCAGAACCAGAAATATTTCGCAAGAATACATGATAATTTAAAAGAAAATTCTTCTCTAATTTCATCATTCTTGTTCACCACTATTATCTTCACCAGCATCATCTTTTTCAGTTTGAGTTTCTTCATCACCAGCGATTGTTTCATGAGGAGGATTGTGTTCTTCATGAGGAGGATTTTGTTCTTCTGCTTCATTAAGAGGGTTTCCTTCGTCCTCAAGTGGATTTTGTTCATCTTCTGAAAAATATTCTTCATTACTTGAATAATTCAGATCTTCATCTATGGGATGAGGAACTTCATTATCATCTATATCCAAGGGTTTGATCTTCATAGGAGGTAAAGAATGAGAGAGTAGAACATTATTTATGAAAACCTCAGCGCCTAAATGAGCTTTGCGGAGGCAATTCTTTTCCCGGTTTCTGATCTCTATATCTTTGAAATATTCAAGATAGTCAAATCTTCTCAATGCCCTATTGTGAGAGTTGGAAAGCGCGGTATTATTTTTGCGAAGTTTGGCTAACCTCATAGATAAATCAGAAATTGAAGCTTGAAGATGCTTCTCAGATTCTGCGAGAGAAAAATTTAATATTAGAGGGAATTTTCGCGAAAATTCAGATGAGAAAATACAATAAAGTAATTAACAGATGAGGCAGTCAAAACGACTACCTTCCTTTTGTGAAGATAAAGTGTGAATTATATTAAAGAAGCAACTCTTCCATCGGTTCATGGCATCATCAAAATTATCCTCAACTTTACCTTTTAAACGAGATTTTATACTTTCTTCACAATTGCGAAGATAAACATTTTCTTCCTTTAGTCGAGTACAATCGTCTTTGAGATTGTTGACTTTTACACTTAGAGCTAATCTGCCCTTCATAAGATTCTCTTGTTCAGCAGCAGATGATTCAATTTTCTTTTTAATTTCATCTTTCAGTGTGCGAAGGGATTGCTCTTGGTCCTTACACAACTTTTGAAGATTGTCTAATTGCTGCGAATAAGTCTTTGTTGTATCCACAAAACTACGTTTTTCTTGGGATAAAACTCTGTTTTCATCTGATAAAGATTCCACCCTCAAGTTAATATGGTTTAGCGAATATAAAAGTTGGGTGGCTTCATTACTTAGACGATATCGTTCGTGAATTAGTTGATTTCGTTCATGAATTAGTTGGTTGTTCTCATTCTTAAGATTATTTATCTCGTCAATCGAATATGTATGAAGAACATTCAAATTATCAAATTGATTCTTCCAAGATTCTTTCCCAATGCGGGCCTCATCAGCGATTGTTTCCCACTCAAGTATCTTCATTAATTGGTTATGTTTTGAAGCTAAATATGCATCAACAAATAAATAAAGGAAAATTGAGTATATAAAAAGCAAAGATTTACATAGGCAAAAGCAAAGGCAAGAAAGTTATACCTTTTAGATCATCATTTCTGCTGCGAAGAATTTCACAGTCTAATTCAGAGTTATGAAGCTTATGATCGAGAAGTTCACACTCCAAAGTTTTTGCTTGAAGATTCTTCTTCAAAGTTTCAACCTCATCTTCTAAGGCAGTTAACGAAGATGAAGAACCGCAAGACCCAAGATGCTTGCTTAGAATCATATAAACATCCTGTCTCGCAGGATCTGAAGAAGATTTCATAGCATCGTCCAAAACTTCAGATAATATTTGAAAAGCATCTTCAACCCCTGTTGCTATTTCTTGGGAAGAAGGAAGAGAAGTATAGGAAGAAGTTTTGGCGATAGTAAGAATGGAAGAAGGAATTTGATTGATTCTGAGTTTCATTTACCGCAACATCATCCATCGCAGCTTCCTTAACTGCAACTTCTTTTACCACAGTTTCATTATTTATAACTTCATTCACCGCAGCCTCATTGGCCGTCATGTCATTTGCTATAGTCTCATTCACCGTAGTTTCATTCGTCACAGATTTATTTCCAACTATCGTAGACTCATCCATCGTAGTTTTTAAAATGTTGGGATTATCAGAGATATGAATATTAGTATTAATAACTTTATTAGAAGTCGATGAAGAAGTAATATGGGTATTGAAATTCACGCAGGGAGAAGAAGAAGATTTATCTTGCGACGGAACAGGTTTTGCAGGTAAAAATTCAAGAATATCCACTTCATCTGAAAGAGCTTTAACTTGACGAAAACGCTTAAGAGGTTTAGGAATATTCTCTTCATTCTGCGAATAATAATGTAGGTAAGAAACAGAGGCAACAATATTGTTATTTCAAAGGAATAGGTGTTTCTTACTACCTTATCATCCTCGGATCTTTTCGTCTTCCCAACGCGCCTTTTCTCGAGAACCCTTAGGGTTAGGATTTTTTATAGTAATTTTAATTTGAAAAGTGGTGTTACTGAAAAAGATGACAAAATATGGGGATTATAAAGAAAAGTGGGCGATAAAGATAACATAATGTGAACAAAATAAAATGGAAGATAAGAACATACCTTTGAGTCTCCATTAGAGCGACATGAAAGAATAACAAGAAAGAAAAAGTTGCAGACAAAAAGATTTTGAAGAAGAAAGAGAAGGTGAGAAGAAGGAAATAGTCTCGAGTGGAACATCTATTTATAGATGAAGGATGGGTAACCAAGGTTAATCGGTAAAGATTGACGTGTGTCAAAGATAAGAGCGTAAAGTAGGGAACTTTGTCGGGTAAAAGATAAGGAGTTGCGGCAAATCAAGAAGTTTAAATTCTCATGATCTTTATCTTCTTCGTAGAAAAGATATGAGAAGAGGCAAGATGTATGATCAGAATATTGTCACAACAATATTCCTGAGAAATAAACGACTGTTCTGCGATATATCGATAATAAACGAATTACTCTGCGATACATCAGTAATATTCTGCGACACATCCAAAGATGACTTAAACAATGACGTAATGACTGAAAATGACAGAAACACGAAGAAAGTGTGACATGTCTGCGATATATCAATAAAACCTGCGAAAGTTAAAGGCGGTGCTAACTGCGATTTATCGCAAGAAGTCAGATCCGAAATTGAAGGGAATCTTAGCAGTAAATGAGCTGGCATGAGCTGTAGTCCACTATGTAAATACCTATATAAAGGAGATGAATAGTCCCAAAGAGGGTAATGAATTTTTGAGTGTTAGGAAAGTTTTAGGAGAGAGAAAAACTTTATCAAGTGTTCTGTGTTCTTGATTTCTGTAATTCCTTAAGATCAAATTAATAAAAAGTGTCTTTAATCTTCAAATTATGTCATAGATGTTGGTAAATCCTTGAATAGGGTGTAGTGTGGGAATTCCTGCAACTACATTTTGGCGCCCAGAAACAGGGATTGAAGAGTTGAAAATCAAAGTAAAAGTTAAGTAAAAGAGAGAAATTATTCAAGAATTAGAAGAGTATTAAGAAATTTGGTGAAGAAAAGATGATTGAAATTAAAGATAATCAAAAGAAATTGGAATGTGATGTAATAACAAAAATGATGATAGATAAATTCCATGAAGATATTAGAGGAAGGATACACAAGCGAGATTTTGAAGGAAAGAAAATATTGACGGTAGATGAGACATCACCGCTAAAAGATTGGGAAAAACAGAAGATCACATTTACGGCAACAGAAATTCCAAAAGAGAATTTAAGTCATACGTCTCCATTGGTGATCACAGTGTCTGTTGTACCAACAAGAAAAGATAAATCAGTAAGATCTACAGAAGAGTGGGCTATGAATAGGACTCTGGTGGACGCAGGAAGTTCTGTGGATATAATATTTTACCACACATTCAAGAAAATGGGATATAAAGATGAAGAAATGCTTAGTCCAACATATCATATTCATGGATTTGGAAAATCTCTAACAAAACCTAAAGGGGAAATTGTAGTGTGAATTCCGCTGGGGGAAATAGAGACGCAGGTCACTTTGAGCGCGGTGGATGTGAAATCACCTTATAACATGCTGTTGGGAAGACCTTGGATACATGCAATCAAGGTTGTATCATCAACTCTACATCAGTGTTTAAAGTTCCCTATGCCTAGTGGAATTGGCGAAATTAGAGGAGATGCAGATTATGCAGCGTTATGTTTCCAAAATGAAGTAAGTAATCGTGAAAATCAAATTCAGTTGCGAAAACAGCGCAGAAAAATGAGGAGAGAAGAAAAGAAAGAAGAAGAATTCAAGATTTACATGATAAAGTCAGAAGAAGGAAAAGGAATATTTGGCGACGTATCGCAAGAAAATAATGAACCAGCGGAGGTAATAAAGGCACCAACACCAATGGGAGAACATGAAGCTAGTTATACTGCAGCAGAATCAACAAAAGAAGTAAATGTTGGAAGTGAAGAAGATCCAAAGATACTGAAAATTGGAACTAAGATGGATGTGGAGGAAGAAGAGCAAACTGTAAACCTTCTGCGAGAATACAGAGATATTTTTGCGTGGAATATGGATGAGATGCCTGGGATAGATCCATTTGTTGCGTGCCATAAATTGGATATTAACAAAAATATGAGACCAATCAAACAAAGAATAAGAAAGATTGCAACTACTTATCATGCCAAGATAGAGGAAGAATTTCAAAAGATGCTTGATGCATGAATTATTAGGCAAGCGAAATATCCAGAATAGATCGCCAACATGGTAGTCGTTCCTAAGAAAAACAAGGGGATAAGAATTTGCATCGACTTTACTGATTTAAATAAAGCATGTCCCAAAGATAGTTTTCCCTTGCCAGATATTCCGCAGATGGTGGAATCTGCTTAGCGGAAATGATCGAATATCTTCGTTAGATGGATACAAGGGTTATAATCAAATCCCACTTGCGGAAGAAGATCAAGAACATACTGCATTCTTTGCTCCTAGAGGATTGTATTGTTACACAAAGATGCCTTTTGGGTTACGAAATGCAGGAGCAACATACCAAAAAATTGTGGAAAAAGTGTTCACAAAATGGATACATAAAACTTTAGAGGTATATGTGGATGATATGTTGGTAAAAAGCAAAGAAGCTAAAAATCATGTGCAGGACTTAAGGGAAATTTTTGATCAGATGCGGCTTTTTAATATCAAAGTAAATCCTGAGAAATGTACTTTTGGAGTATCGTCTGGGAAATTCTTGGGATATATTGTATCAAAAGAAGGAATACAAGTTGATCCTGAAAAGGTACAAGCAGTTCGAGATATGCCAACTCCAGCAACAGTAAAAGATGTGCAAAAATTGAATGGACTTTTAGCCTCACTAGGAAGATTTATTTCATGGTCATCAGATAAATGCAAGCATTTATTCAACATACTAAAGAAGGGAACAAAATTTAAATGGACAGACGAATGTGAGAAAGATTTTCAAGGAATTAAGGAATATTTGATGAATATATCCATATTACAGAAGGCTGAACCAGGAGAAGAATTGCTGATATATCTTGCGACCACTCCACATGCTTTAAGTGCAATACTTTTGCGAAATGACGCAGGAGTTGAAAAACCTATTTACTACATCAGCAAAACATTTAATGCTGCGGAGAAAAATTATTCGAAGATTGAAAAACTAATTTTGGCATTAGTTTATGCAGCCTCTAAACTTCGCATATATTTCCAAGCTCATAAAATCAAAGTACTAACAAAAGTACCAATCGAGTCAGTAATGAAAAATTCAAAAAGATCAGGCAGAGTCGAAAGATGGAATGCACAAGTGGGGCATTTTGAGATCCAATATGCAATTTTATCTTCGCCAAAATCTCAAATTGTCGCAGAATTTCCTTTGGAGGATGATGAAGCTGTAGAAGACATGATGGATATAGAAGAAGAATATGGGGATCCTAGAGATCTTTTAACAGAACCAAATAGGTGGGAGATATTAGTGGATGAATCATCTAATGGAGAAGGAAATGGAGTGGGAGTCGTTTTTATTTCTCCAGAAGGTGCAAAAATGGCATTTGCATTTCGACTGGAATTCAAATCTACCAATAATGAGACAGAATATGAGGCTGTAATACATGCCCTAAGATTTGCGATAGAAATGAAGGTAGAGAATGCAAGAATTACCAGTGATTCACAGTTGATTATTCGCCAAATTGAAGGGTAATATGCAACTAATGATATATCTTTGAAAAAATATAAGAAACTTGTAGAAGAATTATCTGCGAAAATACCAAAACTCAAATGGAGGCATATTTCAAGAAGAGATAATAGGCTTGCAGATGCTTTTGCGTTCATATCAAGTATGATGGTAGATCCGACTGCGAGAAATATAAAAATACAAACACTCATAGCACCATCAATTAATAAAGAAGAAGAAGAGGAAGCTGAGGCAATGGTAGTAGCAAATAATGGCGAAGAATCAAGCCGAATTATCGCAGATTGGCGTACGGAAATTCACGCATATCTAGCAAGGGGGGAGATACCAAGAAACAGATTAGAAGCACATAAATTAAAAAGTAGAGCAACAAATTATGATTTAAGATATGGGGTATTATATCGAAAATCTTTAAATGGGCCTTCCCTTAGATGTTTGACACAAGAAGAAGGAAAGCAGATATTAAAAATGATGCATAGTGGGGATGCTGGTAATCACAGCGGTGGCAGATCCTTAGCATACAGAACTAAAATGCAAGGTTATTATTGGCCATATATGCATGAAGATGCAAAGAATTTATCAAGAAGTTGCGAATAATGTTAGCGATTTTCAAAAAGAATACATGCACCAGGTGAAACATTAACATCTTCAAAAAATGTTTGGCCATTTGGAAAGTGGGGTTTAGATATTGTGGGACCATTTGTACCAGGAACAGGGCAAAAGAGATACTTAATTGTCGCAACAGATTACTTCACAAAATGGGCGGAAGTTAAAGCGGTACAACATATTCGTGATAAGGACATTTTCACATTTATATTTGAAAATATCATTTGCAGATTCGGAATTCCAGCACAATTGGTGTCAGATAATGGAAAACAATTTGAAGGACAAAATATAGAGATGTTACTTAATGCATTCAAGATACAATTTGGAAAATCAACTCCTTTATATCCACAGTCCAATGGTCAAGCTGAAGTAACTAACAAAACATTTGCAGATATTCTCAAAAAGAAGTTAGAAGGGCATCATAGAACGTGGTGTCAACAAGTCCATAATGCAGTTTGGGCTTATAATACAACACGAAGAGAAGCAACTGGGGTATCACCTTTTTGTTTAACATATGGGGTTGAGGCAGTATTACCAACAGAAGTTGTTATTCCTACAACAAAAAGAGAAGCTTGGGAAAAGAATCTTAGTGTTGGTATGATTCTAGACAAGCTTGATGAGGTAGAAGAGAAGAGAGAAAAAACACTACAACATATGGAAAACTACCATCGCAGATTAGCTCGTGAATATAATAAACGAGTAAAGAAGCGGGAATTCCAAGTTGGAGATTTAGTTTTGCGAGAAACACCAGAATATCAGCGAGAAAATGGAGGAAAATTAGCGAAAAAATGGGATGGGCCATATATAATCAAAGAAATAGTTGGAACTGGAGCATATAAATTAATGGATCCAGAAGGAAGAGACATGGGTCAAAGACTGGGAAAACCATGGAATAGACAATATCTGAGAAAATATTATCAATAAAGATTTGAAAGACTAGAATGAAGGGATTACACGCAAGAAATTGCGAGAGAATAAAAGAAATATTCTGCAAGAACAAAGTTAGCTGAATATAAAACTATTTTCCGCAACAGTTTGCGAGATAATTAAAAAATTTAATGCAAATGCATAAGATGGGCCAAATCGCCTAAAAATACATAAGAACGGGACGAACTTTTATGGCGTACACCTTAGTTCGCGGATTCTATTCCATAAGAGGCAATGTCCTTAAAGTGCGTCATAAGGGGGGTATCTCTTTGCATGGCTATGGAAAAGGTTATACCGCTGCTGGAACCTAGTCATGGAGATTTGGGATTATAGAAAATCCATCTGGGAGAGATAACTTGGATTCCTAACTATATAAGGTTATACCCTGGTTGGGCGCCCGAGAGTTTCTCCTAAGGAATGCAACGTATGATCAAGGCGCCGAGGTACACGGTTGAGCTGTGGGTGCCCGGGATGGATGAACCTACCCTGGCCATCCATGGCAAGTCTTGGCTTACGATGTGTTCGGCCCGAAGAAAACCCCACTTAGGGTGCAGTCTTGTAACTATAAGCCATATAAGGCATAAAAGACAAGGCTGCGAAAACAACTGGTTGTTGGCAGAACCGGATGGGAAAGTGCTAGTCTTGTATGGCCGATGTATAATCCTTGAAGGGGCAACCGGGGGGAGATATAAGGGCGATACCCTCCATTAGGGAGATGTGTATCAAAAAAGACGGCAATGTCATGGGACTTTATATTCGCAAGAATATTTAGGCCCGTCATATTGTCGCGTGACATAGACAACAATGTCATGGGACTTTATATTTGCAAGAATATTTAGGCCCGTCATATTGCCGCGTGACCGCCAAAAAGCCTAATAAGAAATGTTAAGATGAGATCAATGGGTTTTTATGATAAGATCAAATAATGAGATAAATGAAATCAATAATAAGAGGATATAAATCGCAAAGACGGCAATATCATAAGTCTTAAAAGCAAAGGGAGATTAATCTCACATGATGGCTTAGATTTATCATATTGTCGTAGAAATTAAAATTAAATGATAAGGCAAGATCAATGGATTATTACGCCTAAAGGTAAGAATGTCCTGCGATCTTGTCGCATAAAAGTGGCATAATAAGACCTTTAACTAGGAAGGCAAAATAAGACCACAAGAAAAGTTATATCTGCTAAGCATATAACAAATTCTTCATAAATATTGGCGATAATATTACAGATTGATAACAAGAGGCAAGTATGGGATTTCTTACAAGGGTAACAAATAAAATACTTCACAAGGAAGATTATGAGGGGCAAATATGGGGATTATAAAACAACATTTCATTATCTTCCTTGAGAAGAATTAAAATAATAAAAAGAAGGAAGATAATCAAGTTTATGAAGATTGGATTCAAAATTAATAAAAATATATAAATCAGAGCAGGTGATTGAGTTACAAAGAACTTCAATGTTTCGCAAAAAGAGCGAGGAAGAAGAAAGATTCGGAAATTACAATCATTCGCAGAACTGAAATATTTCGCAAGAATACATGATAATTTAAAAGAAAATTCTTCTCTAATTTCATCATTCTTGTTCACCACTATTATCTTCACCAGCATCATCTTTTTCAGTTTGAGTTTCTTCATCACTAGCGATTGTTTCATGAGGAGGATTGTGTTCTTCATGAGGAGGATTTTGTTCTTCTGCTTCATTAAGAGGGTTTCCTTCGTCCTCAAGTGGATTTTGTTCATCTTCTGAAAAATATTCTTCATTACTTGAATAATTCAGATCTTCATCTATGGGATGAGGAACTTCATTATCATCTATCTCCAAGGGTTTGATCTTCATAGGAGGTAAAGAATGAGAGAGTAGAACATTATTTATGAAAACCTCAGCGCCTAAATGAGCTTTGCGGAGGCAATTCTTTTCCCGGTTTCTGATCTCTATATCTTTGAAATATTCAAGATAGTCAAATCTTCTCAATGCCCTATTGTGAGAGTTGGAAAGCGCGGTATTATTTTTGCGAAGTTTGGCTAACCTCATAGATAAATCAGAAATTGAAGCTTGAAGATGCTTCTCAGATTCTCATGAGAGAAAAATTTAATATTAGAGGGAATTTTCATGAAAAATTCAGATGAGAAAAAATACAATAAAGTAATTAACAGATGAGGCAGTCAAAACGACTACCTTCCTTTTGTGAAGATAAAGTGTGAATTATATTAAAGAAGCAACTCTTCCATCGGTTCATGGCATCATCAAAATTATCCTCAACTTTACCTTTTAAACGAGATTTTATACTTTCTTCACAATTGCGAAGATAAACATTTTCTTCCTTTAGTCGAGTACAATCGTCTTTGAGATTGTTGACTTTTACACTTAGAGCTAATCTTCCCTTCATAAGATTCTCTTGTTCAGCAGCAGATGATTCAATTTTCTTTTTAATTTCATCTTTCAGTGTGCGAAGGGATTGCTCTTGGTCCTTACACAACTTTTGAAGATTGTCTAATTGCTGCGAATAAGTCTTTGTTGTATCCACAAAACTACGTTTTTCTTGGGATAAAACTCTGTTTTCATCTGATAAAGATTCCACCCTTAAGTTAATCTGGTTTAGCGAATATAAAAGTTGGGTGGCTTCATTACTTAGACGATATCGTTCGTGAATTAGTTGATTTCGTTCATGAATTAGTTGGTTGTTCTCATTCTTAAGATTATTTATCTCGTCAATCGAATATGTATGAAGAACATTCAAATTATCAAATTGATTCTTCCAAGATTCTTTCCCAATGCGGGCCTCATCAGATGATTGTTTCCCACTCAAGTATCTTCATTAATTGGTTATGTTTTGAAGCTAAATATGCATCAACAAATAAATAAAGGAAAATTGAGTATATAAAAAGCAAAGATTTACATAGGAAAAAGCAAAGGCAAGAAAGTTATACCTTTTAGATCATCATTTCTGCTGCGAAGAATTTCACAGTCTAATTCAGAGTTATGAAGCTTATGATCGAGAAGTTCACACTCCAAAGTTTTTGCTTGAAGATTCTTCTTCAAAGTTTCAACCTCATCTTCTAAGGCAGTTAACGAATATGAAGAACCGCAAGACCCAAGATGCTTGCTTAGAATCATATAAACATCCTGTCTCGCAGGATCTGAAGAAGATTTCATAGCATCGTCCAAAACTTCAGATAATATTTGAAAAGCATCTTCAACCCCTGTTGTTATTTCTTGGGAAGAAGGAAGAGAAGTATAGGAAGAAGTTTTGGCGATAGTAAGAATGGAAGAAGGAATTTGATTGGTCGCAGTTACAGTTTCATTTACCGCAACATCATCCATCGCAGCTTCCTTAACTGCAACTTCTTTTACCACAGTTTCATTATTTACAACTTCATTCACCGCAGCCTCATTGGCCGTCATGTCATTTGCTATAGTCTCATTCACCGCAGTTTCATTCGTCACAGATTTATTTCCAACTATCGTAGACTCATCCATCGCAGTTTTTAAAATGTTGGGATTATCAGAGATATGAATATTATTATTAATAACTTTATTAGAAGTCGATGAAGAAGTAATATGGGTATTGAAATTCACGCAGGGAGAAGAAGAAGATTTATCTTGCGACGGAACAGGTTTTGCAGGTAAAAATTCAAGAATATCCACTTCATCTGAAAGAGCTTTAACTTGACGAAAACGCTTAAGAGGTTTAGGAATATTCTCTTCATTCTGCGAATAATAATGTAGGTAAGAAACAGAGGCAACAATATTGTTATTTCAAAGGAATAGGTGTTTCTTACTACCTTATCATCCTCAGATCTTTTCGTCTTCCCAACGCGCCTTTTCTGAGAACCCTTAGGGTTAGGATTTTTTATAGTAATTTTAATTTGAGAAGTGGTGTTACTGAAAAAGATGACAAAATATGGGGATTATAAAGAAAAGTGGGCGATAAAGATAACATAATGTGAACAAAATAAAATGGAAGATAAGAACATACCTTTGAGTCTCCATTAGAGCAGCAACAGAAAGAATAACAAGAAAGAAAAAGTTGCAGACAAAAAAGATTTTGAAGAAGAAAGAGAAGGTGAGAAGAAGGAAATAGTCTCGAGTGGAACATCTATTTATAGATGAAGGATGGGTAACCGGGTTAATCGGTAAAGATTGACGTGTGTCAGCAGTAAGAGCGTAAAGTAGGGAACTTTGTCGGGTAAAAGATAAGGAGTTGCGGCAAATCAAGAAGTTTAAATTCTCATGATCTTTATCTTCTTCGTAGAAAAGATATGAGAAGAGGCAAGATGTATGATCAGAATATTGTCACAACAATATTCCTGAGAAATAAACGACTGTTCTGCGATATATCGATAATAAACGAATTACTCTGCGATACATCAGTAATATTCTGCGACACATCCAAAGATGACTTAAACAATGACGTAATGACTGAAAATGACAGAAACACGAAGAAAGTGTGACATGTCTGCGATATATCAATAAAACCTGCGAAAGTTAAAGGCGGTGCTAACTGCGATTTATCGCAAGAAGTCGGATCCGAAATTGAAGGGAATCTTAGCAGTAAATGAGCTGGCATGAGCTGTAGTCCACTATGTAAATACCTATATAAAGGAGATGAATAGTCCCAAAGAGGGTAATGAATTTTTGAGTGTTAGGAAAGTTTTAGGAGAGAGAAAAACTTTATCAAGTGTTCTGTGTTCTTGATTTCTGTAATTCCTTAAGATCAAATTAATAAAAAGTGTCTTTAATCTTCAAATTATGTCATAGATGTTGGTAAATCCTTGAATAGGGTGTAGTGTGGGAATTCCTGCAACTACAAACCATGGCTATTAACTGGGTATGGGTGGACGGTTTTCCAAGAAGATTTTAAAAAACTTTCTAGTATAGTCATCTGGGCCATGAGCACTTTCATAATTAATATAGAAAAGGGTTTGCTTGATTTATGTTGGGGTTACCTTTTTAGCAAGTATATCACACTGTGTGATATTAACCTTTGAGTGATTTCCTCAAATTCATCCTTGTATGTTATTATTTTTGATGTCATATATTGGTCAGTGTAATGATGAAGAATAATTTAAATTACTATCTTTATCACTGACCCAGTTTTTTTACTGGTCTATGGATGTTGTATGTTGTTATTTAGATTAGCAAACAAGAATAAAATAAAATACTAAAGGGATATGGTTTGGGTGTTTTAGCCAACACCATTCCTTAGTTAGCGACTGAAATCCAACACCATTCCCCGGTTTGGATCAAGCCTTTCTTATCACATGATATATAGTTTTCTTCTTAGTTTTCAACGTGATTTTTCTTTTCCCCTTTTCCTTTTTCGTTGCTTTTCCTATGTTTTTGTTTATTTTCACGAGTTAGGGTTTAGGGTTTATGGCAGCAGACATGATTAGAAACACTAGGTCTTCTTCTCGGTTCCTGCAGTCTCCCTTCCCGGGTTCCTCTCCTCCTTGCATGGAAAATGTTGATTATTGTAATTGTCCTTTTGAGAGTTTTCATGGGTGTTGGGATGGTGTTAACAATAAAGGATATGCCAGAGGGTCTTTCATCAAATAACTTCATTGCTTCTTGAACTTCTTTTGTAGCTTCTTTGATTTTTTCATTTACATTTCCAAACACTTTCCAGTTCCATTCCACTAACACCTTTTTTTAACTTTTTTAGTTTGCTCTGGAACACAAAAGCTGGATCCCCTTATACCTTTTCAGACCAACACTTAGTAACAACTTCCATAAAGTTAGGATGATCAATCCAATTTTTTTGAAACTTTTATGGGACATTTTTTGGTTTAGGACAGCTTACACAACCACCTAAAAGAGGAAAATGATCATAAGTTATTCTCAAACCAACTTTATAACTCCAGCCAGCATACTTTTGAATCCACAAATTATTAATTATTTCCCTGTCAAGATTGCATAAAATTCTTTTAGCACCATGTTGACAGTTAGACCAACTATATTCACAACCTGATTTTGAAGCTTGCTGTAATTCACATTTGTCAAGACAGTTATTGAAATCAAGCATATTTCTTGTATTAGGAGCTCTGAATGCATTAAAATCACCAATAGCCAACCAAGGAATATTGAACCCACTTATTACCACCATCTCAGACCATAAATTTCTTCTTTGCACTGCACCAACATGAGCATGAACTCCACATACCAGATTGCCTCCAATGTTGACTGTGATAATTTGAGTTGACATTGAAACCACAGTTGGTGTAAGAAGATGTTTATTCCAAAATAACCAAATGTTTCCTTTCTTATTCAACAGTGAATTATGAATTACCATTTTCTGCATCCCAGATAAATTTAACTTATTGCAAAATGCTGCATTGCAACTTATTTTAGGTTCAACTATAAAAACTACTGAAGGTTGAAATTGATTTATCAAAGACCTTAATTTCACTTGAGCCCTAGGTCTTCTTAGGCCCCTGAGGTTCCAGAATAATACCCTCATTATAAGGATTGTATGTCCCTAGTACCTCCTTTTCCTTGATTCTTCCTGAAATTATATTTGTTGTTAACTTGCTGAGATTTTATCTTAGTTGGAGCTTCCTTTTGTTGCATTTATGGAGTTGGATTTGTACCTGAAGTTGAAGGTTTTTGAATTATTTTTGACCAAGTTGTTGTTGGAATCCTTTCCTCTGAAATTGACCCATCTTTGCCATTAATAAAGTTGATAACACTCTTTTCAACTGCATTATCCTCAGCTCTTTGTTGTATTATTGCTGGAGATAAATTTCCATTCCCTTCACTTACTTGAATATCTACTTCCTCCTCTATCACATTATTAAGAGCCTCAAATCTACCGGAAGATAGATTAACAGATGCATTTGGTTGTTGAGGAATTAAAATATGCTGACTGATTTCTGGTACTGGAGTAAAAAAAATATCAAATTTGAATTGTTCTTGTTGAGCTTCTGTTCTGGGTGATGGATTACCATTTGAATTTTTTCCTTTGTCCTTTACCTTCTCAGGAGAAATTGGCTGGAGATTAGTTGTTGTAGTTCCATGTTTTTCTTGGCTTGTACCTGATTCTACTTCAGTTGATGACTTCACTCTACATTCAGCTTGTAAATGACCAACAATCTTACAATGGTGGCAAAATTTTGGTAGCTTTGTTGGAAGTACACTTTGCATAAAACCTCGAAACTTAGTTTTAATCCAGATTTTATGTGGAATTTTCTTTGTTAAGTCAATTTTTATAAGTACTCTTGCATATAAACCATTTTCAAAATTTAGAGTAGCTTCATCTACCTTTACTGGTTCTCCCAAAGCTTTACTGATTGTAAATAGAGTCTGCTCATCCCAATATTCTAATCTCAGTCCAGGATAATGAACCCATACCATTGCTGAAGATGTTCGATGTAACTCTGGGCAAAAATTTGGTATCCAATTTCGAATCCATAATGTTTTATTATAAACTCCACATAGTCCTGCTTTGATATAACTTTGATCTCTTTCATTATCAAGTTTAATGGTGAAGAAACCCTTCCCCAACGGAATAATCTTGCATTAACCTACCAATTTCCATTGGGATTTCAAATTTGATTCAACATCAGAAAATTTCATTCGAAGCAAATCTAGACGACCAATTCATGAAAATTTCCATACAGTACATCTTTCATCAGTTCCATTTACTAGATAGATTGATGGACTTTCTTCAACAGAGTTATTAAGATCCACCACAGATGGATCCATTTCTAAATTTTGATGAGTTTCCATAAAAATTAAGATAAGACTTCAACTAATAGTAAAACAATCAACTAGAATCGATAAACACCAATCATTTGATGTTTTTAGTTTAAATTTTACCTGAATTAATGATGAAGATCTATAAGTCAAAGCTAGAAAATAAGGAGAAAGAAGAACAAGTTGATCGCCCGATTTGCAGAGCGCGACTCGGCCAGTTCAAACCTATTGACTTTTCCTATATTCTTCTTGGTTATTAAACGTTAATTCACTTAGTATACTTGTTTACCTCTCGTTAGAAGCATTCATCACCAACTAAGGAATAACAACTAGCTCAGTAATATTGCCAAAACTCATTTTATCACTGGATACGGAAGCTTAAGACTACCATATTCTATTTGTTTCAACCAATGAGTAGTATCTCAGTCAAGGTGTAACCCAATCAAACACTTTACGCTTTGTGAATTAGGTTGATACTAGTAGTTAAACTCTTATCTCAAGTTCCACTTGTTGGTGTTGTCTCACTCGCAATTGCTCCATAAAATTCCTCTGCAAGGTCTGACGATTCTACTTATTGAGAGTTGTTTGACTATCAAACTTACCACCTAACTTACTAGCGATAAAATAATGGGATATTTTGATTTTGGGTCACATAAAAGTGACCACATTTGCGTTTGGGTCACGAATTTTTTTTAATTTGAGTTTGGGTCACAGGACTTGGATTGACCGTCTTGACAGTTACGATTTTTTTTTCTTTAATTAATTTTCGTTTTACACTTAACACCGTAGGTGTCTCTGTGATGATGTGTGCCACGTGTTGAATATGAACTAGTTTAACCAAATTATACTCAAACCGTTAAACCAAATTATACTTAAACCGTTAAACCTAATTTTGACCGATAAAAAGAAATATATCTTCTTCACCATCGCTCCACTAACAGTAAAGCCCACCATCCAAAAACTCTATCACCACCTTAGAAAAAAATCGAATTAGTAATTTAGTGGGTTAAATAAAAAACAAAGTCGCCTAAATTATCTCCCGGTCTCTAAAACCCATTTTTCAATCTCAATTGTAAGTTTTTTTTTGCCATAATTATTTGTTTCAACTTTGAATCATGTTTTGATATATGGGTCTAGTTTATATTATGAAATTCTGATTGATGGTTTGTTTTTGGTTGGTTTGTATAGGTGTGGTGGTGGGATGGTGGGGTGCGTTGCTGATTTGGGAATGAGTTCTGGTGGTGGTGGTGGTGGTGAAGATAAGATTTTTTAAACAATAAGGTCAATTAAAACAACCAACTTTCATAGTGGGTGTTCCAATTATGAAGATATATATACCTAGTTACTGTTTTGAAGAGTTAGGTCAATAATTTTTGCAATGAAGGTTTGGTAGTGGTGGTGGTGAAGATAAGCTTTTTTTTCATTTGGTATCGTTAATTTCATGCAAAAATCCAACAATTAGAAGAGTTAATATATTGAGATTAATGAAAAAAGATTGGAATTTGTGAGATCAATGATAGTTGGACCGTGAAATTGGTCGTGGTGCAGCTGAGCTAAACTCTGAGTAACTTCGTCGGTGTTGGAATCGAAGAACAATGAAAGCTTAAATCTGAGAAACTTTTCTGTATTGATCTCGGCCCTTAATTAATGGGCACTTCTCTGTTAAACACATGTCTAACAGAAACAATAATGGCTGATTTAGTAAATAAATTTAAATCTGATATTAAATTAGTCATTTTCACATTTAACCAGATATTTTAAATATCAAGACGGTCAACTTAAGTTTTGTGACCAAACGCAAATTATTATTTTTTTCGTAACACAAACGCAAATCTGGTCACTTTTATGTGACCCAAAGTCAAAATATCCCTAAAATAATTCATAAATTAATTTAGTGAGCACTCCGCACAATCTAAGAAATACCCATAAACATTAAATAGTAAAAAACATTCGATTAATGAATAAAATTTCAAATAAACTTTTGTATAATGCAGCATGCTTAAAACATTGAATTCATCCTTATTCAATAAAAACCTAGCTACGGATGAATTTGCTAAAATTCATAAAAAAAAATACAAAAAAGAAGAAAATAAAACAATAAAATTACCACGGTTTTTCCCGCGACGGGAAAACCCTAATATCTTGTGACAGCCTCTCTTCTTGCCTACTTGTGTTGTAGATAAAATTATGTGTAAAAGTTGTATCTAGGCTCCCCTTTATATAAGCCATTGTAAATAGTAAAAAACATTCGATTAATGAATAAAACTTCAAATAAACTTGTATAATGCAGCATGCTTAAAACATTGAATTCATCCTTATTCAATAAAAACCTAGCTATAGATGAATTTTCTAAAATTCATAAAAAAAAATACAAAAAAGAAGAAAATAAAATTACCACGGTTTTTCTCGCGACGGGAAAACCCTAATATCTTGTGCTAGCCTCTCTTCTTGCCTACTTGTGTTGTAGATAAAATTATGTGTAAAAGTTGTATCTAGGCTCCCCTTTATATAAGCCATTATAACCTCCTCTTGATGTCTATCCAACTAGGAAACATGATAACCATCAAATATTTCCACCTCAATAGAAAACTTAACCTCCTCAAATGCTAACATCTCCTCCTAATCCCTATCTCATAAAGATAGGTAACCTCCTCAAAATCCAAAAAAAAAAAAAAAACCTCTTTTCACGTCGAAAGCAAGCCCAAAATGCATCCTCTCTTCTCTTGCAGGCCAAAAATAGGCTTATTAGAAACCAAATCCAAATTCGTTTCGTCGTTTTTCCTATAACTTCTTTATACGACCTCAGAATGACCTCATTCTTTTTACGCTAGCTTCATATTCTCTTAGTGCTAGTTTCAGAAGGACTATATGTCTATCAATAGACTACTCACATATCTATTGAAGAAAAATTATTTTCGTTGGTCTGGATTAGCAACTCTAGCATTTGAACAACTCAAGTAGGCTATGACTAGCACTCCGGTATTGGCATTACCCGACTTTACAAATAAATTCACATAGGAGACTTATGCCTGTGAAAAGGAATATGGAGTTTTCCTAATTCAAGATGGAAAACCAATTGCCTTCTACAACAAATCTTTCGGTCCAGCGGCTAGAGTTATGTTCACTTGTGAGAAGAGTTATTGGATATTCATGTCAACCACTAGATTTAAGAGTTGTAGACCATTAAATATATCTATACCAATATGGACTCAAGGCATCATCAACAACTATACCAATGATGAGCAGGCTCAATAAATTATGTAAAAATTATTTATCTCCTTCACTACGGTTGTGCATTTCACTTATCAAGAAGAAGTGTTGAGGTACAAGAATCATATCTACGGGTAGCAGCAACAATATCAAAGCTATAATTTTGATTAAATTCACTCATCATTTGTAGGAGGTCACTCTGGCATTCAAGCTACTTATACCAGAGCAAAAGCTTATTTTTATTGGTTAGGACTGAAGAGGGAACAACTTTTATTGGTAACTTCTTGCGATATTTGAGGAATAAAGGTACTAATTCTTTTCCTTCTGGGCATTCCAGACCAAGCATGCAGCATATTATAATGGATTTTAGTGAAGGACTCACATCCAGTGATAGAATGAGCGTTATTCTAGTAGTCGCGGGAACTCATTAAAATATATATGGATATTTTATAGCTTTTCAAAACCCTTATACTGCAGGTAATGTTGTTAAGGCTTTTCTCAACTAAGTTTTTGGAGTACATGGAAAACTATATTTTATAGTGTATGGCAGAAACAAAGTATTTAACGGAAATTTTGGGCAAGATTTATTCAAGGCATTGGGCATTAATCTAAATCTCATCACGACCTGCCACCCCCAATCTGATGGGAAAGCTTGGAGAGTTAATGCTTGCCTTGAAAACTATCTCAAGTGCATGTGTTGATGGGAGAAAACGATTTACTGGTTTTTGAAGAAAAGTGATGAAACGAGGGTCGATTCCTGGTCGGTTGTCAGCCGGTCAAATATAATTTCACTTTCTTACTTCCTAAAATAAAAAATAGTATGCGATAAGAAAGAGTTCGTATCCACATAGAGGCTTTTGTTGTTATAAAAATTTTCAGTTTCTTAGTAACCAAGGGGGGTTTTGATTTATCAAAGCAATAAAAATGAATTGAAAGCAAAGTAATAATAAAAATAATCAATAAGGAGAAAGTATTGGTCACGGGATAGTTTCATTCACAAACTCGACTTATCAACAATGACTAGAATTGAATATTTAATCTCTCATTTACTAAAAGTCCTAGGATACCTTGATCGCAAGAGTATCCCGCTAATTCCCTGATTTCATCACAACCACATTAAAATATGCATATGTGAATTCTTCCTAGAATGCAACCTAAAGTGTAAAAGCACAATTAGATTTAACTCCCTAAAAGCAATGAGTTCTATGGAATAAGACTAATCAAGGCAACCAAAATGTGTAAAAGCACTAATTCGATTTAACCCAAGTTATGATTCATATGTGACTAGTAGGATATATCACTACAAGCACTACCCACATTTATGCTACTTAGAATCAGGGATAAACAACGTTTTCGTATTGAAAACCCTAATATAGCTCTAGATATGAATGCAAATCGGATTGATTCCGGACTCAACCAAATAAATAATCAAATCATAAACAATATGAACAATGAATCATAAACAATAAAGTATTGAGACAAAACTACATCATTGAATCAAATATCATTTGTGAAATCCACTTTATCCCATAACCAATAAAAGGTATTTAGCTACTCATAGTTTTTGGATTCAACATAATTATTATCAAAAATAAAATGAAGAACATGAAAAATAAATGAAAGCAAACCCTAGTAGAATCGCTCTCCTCCAAACTCCAGTAGAAAGATACGTGATATATGATAAGTCCCCTAAGAATATAAACTTTTTTTCTTTTTATAGCTTCCAACCTTCCATATTAGGTCTTCAAAACCCACGGTCCAAAACCAAGAAGTCCACTCAATTCATGTGTGTGAAAAACCCATGTAAAAATATGACCCAAAAATTATTCACCGGAAAACAGTGTTTCTGGCCGGAATATGATCGGAATCCGACGCCGGAAAAAATCTCAGGTGACCGGCAAAGTCCACCCGGCCACCTGAGTCAACTAGGTCAAAGCCCCTGAATCAAATGGTAGTCAGTCAACTGACTTAGCTAATTTGAATTAAGTTTTCTTGACATAACCCATTGCACATGCCTAAGCTATTGCACACTGACTGTGTTTCACAGCCATGATGGCCCTTCCAGTGCAATTCATGCCTGCAATTTCAGTTAACTACCAACAGCACCACTAACCTACAACCAACACACAGTTCAAGTCCACCCTGAACCAACAAAAACACCACCACTGGACCATTAGCTCTCAATTCTGAGGTTAACTCCACCAAATGCAGCTGCATTCACTTCCCTGAATCTCACAACACTCCTGCTCTTGACTGCAATCAACACCAAGCTTAATACCGCCACCATTCAACCTGCCATTTAGTTCATCACCTCAAACACCATCAAAACACCATTCTATGTACCCTTGTTCTCAGTTCATGCTGCAACACCTACACCTCCTTGTTTTGCAGCTTCAAAATTCCCATTAACCAGCTTATAAAACATACCACAACCTGCAATTCATGAGTCACCACTATCCACTGCAACATGCTTAACTGTAGCTGCTTTCGCCACCCATTTCTTCTAGTCATTACATCCTGCAACATCACCTCCCTTGAGATGTACCTGTATTCTCAGTTCAAAGCTCAAAACATTGGGCTGAGTTGGTACATGACCACCCAACCCTCGACAACATCATTAGTTTCTCCCAGTATTCTCCAACAACAAACCATTGCAGCCACAACATTGTTTCTTTCACTTCTGTCACAATGGCTAACACATGCAACAACTTGAGCCTTCAACGTATTGCAACCATTCTCCATAACTGCAACACTAGCTTCTCTTCTAGCCGCAACTCAGATTAACCTGCAACTGTCATAACCCACTTGAACTGTAGCTTCAACACCCCTTTCATACCTTCTCAAGCAGATGACAACCTCCATGGCTAACCAGCTACATCTCAGTTCCTGCCAACTGCTTCATTGCATCCATCAACACCTATTCCAACTACATGCCTATAAAAAGGCTAGTAACACCATCTCCAGCCACAATCCAGATCATTCCCATAACTTTATTTGAACAACATCAGTACTTGTAACCTTCAACAACAACAACGACCGCAACCACAACCTCCTTGAGCTCATTACCAGCAACATATGCATCACCAGTTGTAGCTTCCCACTTACTCAACACAAACTGCAATGTAACTTCCACTACCCAAACAATCTAATCCTCTTCCATTTCAGCTCAGCTGAATTACCCATTGCATCTTCACCTGCAATTTCCAACAATGCTCCAATGCCACCAAGTCCATTACATATGTAGCTGCATCTCAACAACAACAGCACTATAACCGCAGCACTAATACATTCCCTTCTCACAGACCTGAGAATCCCCAATTTGATCAAATTCATACCCATTCTACCAATTTCACATCAGTTCTTCATTTCATTGAAGCTTCTCATCTAGAACCTCAGTGTTGTAACATACATAATTACCAGCAACCTCAAACTGCTGCAATTGTACCTGTTAACCTAACATTCATCTAGGCTTTCTATTACAGCTGAACCATAGTAACCCTGTTGCATCTCCACATCAACAACACACTTGAGCTTCCATACAGCATCAACAGTAGCACAATATATCCATGGCAATCAACCATTACCTATAGCAGCTCAGTACCAGTACTACCTCCAACAACAATTTCATTTTCCTGCAATCCCTGACCATTTCAATTGCCTCATTTCTGCATCAAAATTATCACAACCCAGGGTTACATCTTGCTTTACTTCAACAACACCTCCATTCTAGCTGCATATCTCCACCGCAACATGAACCCAACAGACTCCATTCTTCTCAAATTATTGGCAGCAGAATCACCTCGAAAATGGAATCCAAAGAAAAGCCATTTCAATTCTTGCCCTAATTCTTCAGTATCTGAGCTTGATACAATGATTCCTTCTCAGTCAATCTCTTCCACCATTACTATAAAAGCAAACCCTATCTTGAGGTTAATCTGTTGAACTTAAAATTCATAACAGATTCAAACCCTGACCTGTAAATCAATCTTCTCCATTCAATCCCTCTTTACTCTCTCTGAATCTCAGACCAAATCTGATTGAGAATTAAGAGAAATGGTTTCTCTGAATTCTAGGGTAAGTGTTGGAAAGGAAAGCTAATAATAAGAGAAATCATTGCTCCTATGATTCTTAGGTCTTGTGTTAGAATGAAAGTTGATATTTCCACCCAAGTAAGGCAGATAAGGGGTAACCAAGGTGATTCTAGGCATCACTCATTAGATAAGGGCCATCATGGTTGTTCGGATCCCTTGCTTCTCTAGACTAAGTTGTAATGGCGGTCTCCTATTATCAGCTTGGCTCAGCGTCGCTTTCAATAATATTTGCACATGAAATGCTGCTTTTTCCTTTTATGCTCCAAATGAATGATTTCTCCTTCTTTTGCTGCGCATCCTAGCCTGCTCCAAATATCGCCTGTGAATTCCCTTTTAATATTTTCTGCTCCAAATGGGCAATTTTCCTTCTTTTGATCCAAAGGACTCCATTTCACCTAATCAACTCAAATTCACACATAAGATACATATTTCACAAAATAAATAACAAAGAAAGCATAAATACTAGATACAAAATTAGGTGTTTTACAACACCTATCAAATTCCCCCACACTTAGACTTTGCTAGTCCTCGAGCAAATCAAACAAAATTTATTCTAAAATATACATACAATTCCCGTGAGCGTTTTCTAGAGAAATACCCACACAACCTACATTTCCAACTTACAAGTCTCCGAAATGATAGTATCCAACGCGCTAAGAAGACATAGAGATTCTGCACACTAGTCATAAGAAGTTAGACACATAAATGAACACAATCTCATTCTTAAAAGTTGAGAGAGAAATAACCATCCCTTATCGAAAGAAATTCGGGTTCGGAGTGATCAAAAGTCTCGAATCTGCCTCACAAGAAAGGATTTTATGAAATTGCACTCAATAATAAATAGCTCTTTATGGGTCACATATGTGTCCATGTAGGAATGAAGAGAGAATCCTGCGACACGTTGAATAGTAGGAAGGCAAACCCTCCGAAATGTTTTGAAAACCCACATCTTTTATTCATTTTGAAAACCCTTTTTATGACGATCTCTAAGAAAGGAAATCAACCACTTAACGAAGGTGGGAATATGCTTACTTACCTCGTTATCCGTTCGGCGTGCAGCTAGCACCACTCTCACAACATCCATAGAAACGTCTTCGGTCTTCAATCCTTGTCTTCGTCTTAGGTGTTCAACTCTTGATGATAACTCTTGAACTTCGTAGAATCTTGACAATGTGATTCTTTCCTCTTATTCCTTGTTGCTTGAAACTTCACTGTAGATATTTCTTCTTCCGTTGGCTTATTGAATGAATACAAAACTAAAATATGATGCAAATAAACCAAAATATGATGCAGTGAATTTTTTTTTTCTCTTTTTTTTTTTAATACATTAAATACAAAGTAAATACAAAATGAAAACAAACAAAAATAAAAACTAATAATGATCCTAAAGAACTTTTCTCTTGTCTTTTTTTTTTTACTTTTGTTTTTTTTTAAGGCAAGAGAATATAATACAAAAACAAAATAAAGATAAAATAAAAATGCAAGTACAAATGCCATGGTGTGAGTATTTTACCGCTTTATTCTTCAGAACTTGTATGTCTCGATATCATAAACTTCTTGAATTCTCATATTGATAATCTTCACTCTTGTACAATAGTCTTCAACTTGGAAAAACTCTGCTCCTTGTCTTGTTGCTATACTTGAATATGAAATCTGCTCATTTTTGTACCGTTGCTTGTAAACCTAGAACGTCTTCAACTTTCCTTCGAACTTGTGATGCTTCTCTTGTTGATGATGATGGTGTTTCTATGGACCTGTTGGTGTAGAGAGAGATAAAGTGGATGGTGCTAACTGCGAACAAGATTACAAGCGGTATGTAAGTTATCAATTCGATGTCACCATTCATGATTGATAAAATAGCACTCAAGAGATCAAAATAATGCTTCTATTGGTGGGAGGTTGGGTAGCTCACCATTCTACCCGGAGTTTACGTATGGTGACACACACTCTAAAAGCACATATTTAGACAGGTACAAAGAAGTGAAGGTCGATGCCTATCATGATGTAACATGGGTAGTCTCCACTATAGGGGACCACTACTCTACTGCCGAATAAATCCAACTTTAACTCTCATACAAGTAAGAAACCCGATCATGTTCTCTGTCATCTCTAAGTTCAGTCACTTTTATGAGAATATCGATGTAATCTTAGCGACATGGATACTATGCGACTCTAAACTAACTACAAGCTGGAGTTTTTCATGCACTAATTTACACAAAAGTTGAAAATTTTGAAAAAATTTAAAATGCAAATGCTTAACCACTCCCCCACACTTAAACTTTACATTGTCCTCAATGTAAATTGAGTCATCCAAAGTAAGTTAAGGTGGGAAATTATGCATGAAAAATGACAAGAAATCAGAAAAATAAAATACAAGATAAGAAAAAAAAAACTAAAAATAAGACAAGAAAATGAAAATAAGACAAGAGATACTCATCCCATGGGTTGCCTCCCATTTAGTGCTTGGTTTAAAGTCGTCAGCCCGACTGTCTCCTTGATTTCTATGACTCCTCCAAAGGGAGTGCATCCACAAAATTAGCTCCTTCCACCACTTCGGAAGTGAAATTCTCGTAATATGGTTTCAACCGGTGCCCATTAACTTTAAGTTCCTTGCCTGTAGCTATGCTACGAATTTCTACTGCACCATGAGAAAACACATTAGTAACAATGAAAGGTCTGATCCAACGTGACCTTAATTTACCCGGAAATAAATGCAAGCGAGAATTAAACAAAAGTACTTTCTGCCCAACACAAGATTGTTTTCTATAAATCATAGTATCATGAAAGGCCTTCGTTTTCTCCTTGTAAATGCGAGAGCTTTCAAATGCATCATTGCGAAGCTCCTCTAGCTCTTGGAGTTGTATCTTTCTTTGCTTTCCAGCACCATCCATCTCCATATTGCATTGCTTAATCGCCCAAAATTCCTTATGCTCAATCTCCACGGGTAAGTGACAAGGTTTACCGCACACAAGCCTAAAAGGGGACATCCCAATAGGTGTCTTGTATGTGGTTCTATATGCCCACAAAGCATCATTAAGCCGCATGATCCAATCTTTCCTTGTTGGATTCACCATCTTCTCTAGTATGGATTTCACCTCCCGATTGGAAACCTCGGCTTGTCCATTAGTTTGAGGATGATAAGGTGTTGCAATCTTGTGCGACACATTGTACTTCTTCAACAAGCTTTGCAAAATCCTGTTTTTGAAGTGAGAACCCCCATCGCTAATTATGGCTCTTGGAATTCCAAACCTTGCAAAAATGTTAGCTTGCACAAAATCTGAAGCAACCTTGGAATCATTAGTAGGGGTGGCCTTAGCTTCCACCCATTTAGAGACATAATCAACATCAAGTAAGATGTAAAAATTCCCATGAGAGTTGACAAAAGGACCCATAAAATCAATACCCCATACATCAAAAACTTCAATAAATTGAATAAAAGTTTGTGGCATTTGATTTCAGGCACCTAGATTGGCTGTTCTTTGGCACCTATCACAAGTTGTGCAAAATATATGTGCATCCTTAAACAAGGTTGGCCAATAGAAACCGCTTTCAAGTACCTTGTGAGCGGTTCTTTTACTTCCAAAATGTCCTCCGCAAGCATAAGAGTGACAAAATGACAAGATAAAATTAAACTCGGATTCGGGAACGCACCTTCTTATTACTTGGTCGCTGCCATGTTTCCATAAGTATGGATCATCCCATATGTATTGGTTCCCTAACCTCTTTAGTTTGTCCCTCTCAGCACGAGACAAGTTCCTTGGGATTTGTTTAGTTACCAAGTAATTCACAATATCCGCATAACATGGTTCACCAAAGGCAATTGAGAATAGTTGCTCATCCGGGAAACTTTCACGCAATGGGATAGCTTCCTTGTCCACATCAAGACGGCTCAAGTGATCCGCAATGGTGTTCTCAATTCCTTTCTTATCTTTGATTTCAATATCAAACTCTTGCAAGAGGAAGATCCATCGTATGAGCCTCGGTTTCGCTTCTTTCCTCATTAACAAGTACCTAAGAGCTGCATGGTCAGAAAAAACAACAACTTTTGTACCAATTAGATAAGAGCAAAATTTCTCCAATGCAAATACAATAGCTAAAAACTTTTTTTCAGTGGTTGTGTAGTTTTGTTGGGCCTCATTTAACGTTCTAGAATTATAATAAATGGCACGAGGTATCTTCCCCACACGCTTCCCAAGCACCGCACCAACCGCGTAGTCACTAGCATCACACATTAGCTCAAAAGGCTTGCTCCAATCCGGTGGTTTAATGATAGGGGCTGAAATCAAAAGTTCTTTCAAACGATTGAATGCCGCCATACACTTTTCATCAAAGTTAAAAACCACATCTTTTTGCAATAAGTTGCAAAGTGGTGATGCTATCTTGGAAAAATCCTTGATAAATCTACGATAGAAACCTGCATGACCAAGAAAAGAACGTATCTCCCTCACCGTAGTGGGAGGGTTTAGAGCACGAATAAGGTCTATCTTTGATTTATCAACTTCCAAGCCCTTAGAAGATATTATATGGCCTAAAACTATGCCATGAGTTACCATGAAATTGCACTTCTCCCAATTAAGCACAAGGTTTGTTTCAACACATCGTTCAAGGATTAAAGATAAGTTGTTCAAACAAAGGTCAAATGAATCACCAAAGACACTAAAGTCGTCCATAAACACTTCAATGATGTTTTCAACATACTCGGAAAAGATACTTACCATACACCTTTGAAAGGTAGATGGAGCATTGCATAAGCCAAAAGGCATCCTTCTATAAGCAAAAGTACTGAAAGGACAAGTGAAAGTGGTTTTATCTTGATCCTCCGGCGCTATCACAATCTGATTGTACCCTGAATAACCATCAAGGAAACAATAATAAGCATGTCCAGCTAAACATTCAAGCATTTGATCAATAAAAGGTAAAGGAAAATGATCCTTCCTAGTAGTGGCATTCAACTTTATATAATCAATACAAATCCTCCAACCGGTTTGCACACGAGTTGGGACAAGTTCGTTCTCATCATTCTCTACCACCGTTACCCTTGATTTCTTTGGTACAACTTGTACCGGGCTCACCCACTTGCTATCGGATATGGGGTAGATAACACCCACTTCCAAAAGCTTGAGTATCTCCTTTTTCACAACTTCAATCATGGGAGGGTTCAAACGACGTTGCGCTTCCCATGTAGGCTTTGCATCGTCCTCCAACGAATCTTATGCATACAAACGGTAGGGCTTATACCCTTGATATCAGCGATTGTCCATCCTATGGCCGTCTTGTGCTTCCTTAGCACCCTTAGAAGTTTTTTCTCCTGTAATTCACTAAGCTCGTTAGAAACAATCACATGTAACTCTTCATTGTCACCCAAGTACAATTACTTTAAGTGACTTGGAAGAGGTTTCAATTCCAACTTTGGAGATTTAACAATAGAAGGTAAAAGCTTTTCATCACTGCATGGTAAAGAAATAAAAGAGATATTATGAGTTTCCAGACATCCTTGTAGTGAGTTAAGATCACCAAGGGCTTCCTTAACTTCGTTACCACACTCTACTCCCTCATCCATGGATGTAGTTAAAACAATTTCCAAAGCATCATCACGATTCAATTCAAACACTTGTTGTGCCAATGTATCCATAACATCAACGGAGAAACAAGAGTGGATATCACTAGGATATCTCATCGTCTCGAAAATGTTGAAACGTATTATTTCTCTATCAAACTCCATAGTCAACGTTCCTTTGTCCACATCAATAATGGTTTTAGCCGTTTTCATGAAGGGACGCCCAAGTAGCAATGGAAGAGACGAGTCCGGTGAACCTTCATCCATCTCTAACACACAAAAGTCAGCTGGGAATACAAGTTGATTAACCTGCACAAGAATATCCTCAACAATACCAATTGGGTAAACATTAGAGCGATCGTCTAATTGCAACACAATTTCAGCCTTTTTCAAAGGACCTAGATTTAATGTATTATACATGGATGCCGGCATAACATTAACGGATGCACCTAAGTCTAACATTGCTTTGTTAAAAGTGGTGTTACCAATTGTGACGGGAATGTCAAAGCTACCGGGATCCTTGCATTTCAGTGGGAGTTTGTGTTGTAAGATAGCTGAAGCATTCTCCCTCACACTTAGCACTTCATTGCCTTTAAGCCTTTGCTTGTTGGTACACAAATCCTTCAACACTTTTGCATACTTGGGAACTTGCTTGATAGCATCAATGAGTGGTATATTCACATGAATCTTCTTAAGAACGTCTAAAATCTCCTTTTCTAGTTCCGCCTTCTTAGAACTTGCAAATCTGCGAGGAAAAGGTATAGGAGGAACATAAGTAGAAACCGGAGTTTTAGAGTTAGGAGTAGGTACCTCGGGTGTTTGGGGAATTTCATCCCTCTTTTCCTCCAAAACCGGCTCCTTTGGAGCTTCCTCTTCACCCAAATCAGCAACTTTGGGTTGCTCAAGTTGTGTACCACTTCTCAACGTAATAGCATTGACACCCTCTTTTGGGTTAATGGGTTGAGACGGGAGTCTTCCACTATTTTGTACTTTCAACTTGTTGATATCAATTTCCATGGAGCCCACTTGTGACTGCAAATCCTTAATCGCACTTTGGTCTCTTGTTGGCTTTCTTTGAACATGGTAGAAATACCTTGCATCATTGTTTGTAACTTTGCATCGATATCGAAACCTTGGTTTTGAATCGGTTGTTGTGGTTGCTGAAATTGCTGCTGTTGATGTTGAAATTGTTGTTGGTGTGGTTGAAATTGTTGTTGTTGCGGTTGAAATCCACTCGGACGGTTGAAGGTAGGTTGTTGAACCGCACCTTGCTTGTTGGCATAGCTGAAATTTGGATGATCTCTCCATCCCGGATTGTAGGTGTTGGAATAAGGATCATACCATCTTTGTGGGTTTGGAAAAACCGCATTAGCTTGCTCCAACTCTTCACCATACGAAGGTAATATAACCGCAGCCATCTTTTGCATCATGTGCTCCATATTGTCCATCCTTTGATCATGGTGTGATGATGATGAATCACTAACTTCATGCACTCCCCTAACCATTGGTTCACCTCTTGTGTAGAATTGTTGCGAGTTTGCATCCATACTTTCAATCAACTCGGCAGCTTGGGCCACCGTCTTGTTCACTAGTGCACCATCACCCGCAGCGTCAAGAAGATATATATCACTTGATTGGAGGCCTTCGTAGAAGTATTGGATTATCATAGCGTCGCTTAATTGATGGTGAGTACAGCTTGCCACCAATATCTTGTATCGCTCCCAACATTCATACAAAGACTCTCCCGCATGTTGCTTTATTCCACAAATCTCTTTGCGAATTTGAGTGGCCTTTGACGCAGAAAAATACCTCTCTAAGAAGATTTTCTTCAACCCGTTCCATGTAGTGACACTTCCGGCAGGCAAACAATACAACCAATCCTTAGCGCTGTCTACCATAGAAAATGAAAAAACTTTCATCATTGCACCATCGGCTTCAGTCTCCGCTGGAAGCATAGCCTTAAAAATGGTATAAAACTCCATAAGATGCTTGTTTGGATCTTCATTCGCCATGCCATGAAACTTTGGCAACTCTCTAAGCAACCCCGGCTTGATCTCAAAAGTTGAGTTTGTTTGGATACACCACCGTTGTGCATCAAGCCTATGAGAAGCCATATCCTTGAGTGTACGATTTGCGTCTTCCATTGCTTCTTCCTCAACTAGTGGTTCTTATACGAATGAAACCATTAGTTCTTCTTCTAGTTGTAACTCTTCTTCCACTTCTTGATGAAGAGCTTCGTGTTATACTTCCAAGACTTGTTCTTCCATTGTGTCTTGACTTGGTTGGAGTATTGTACCTCTTCGAGTAGCTATCCCGCACCTTGGATAATTCCAATCTTTAGAAGCCAGGGATTAGTACCTGAAAAACAATTCTCGCAAACAAGTAAGAAACAAGACAAGAAACGAAAAGCAAATATGCAAGCAGAAAAATGATAAAAAGAAACTAAAAACTTAATAACAAGCCGTTTGCCTCCCCGGCAACGGCGCCAAAATTTGGTCGGTTGTCAGCCGGTCAAATATAATTTCACTTTCTTACTTCCTAAAATAAAAATAGTATGCGATAAGAAAGAGTTCGTATCCACAGAGAGGCTTTTGTTGTTATAAATTTTTTCAGTTTCTTAGTAACCAAGGGGGGGTGTTGATTTATCAAAGCAATAAAAATGAATTGAAAGCAAAGTAATAATAAAAATAATCAACAAGGAGAAAGTATTGGTCACGGGATAGTTTCATTCACAAACTCGACTTATCAACAATGACTAGAATTGAAAATTTAATATCTCATTTACTAAAAGTCCTAGGATACCTTGATCGCAAGAGTATCCCGCTAATTCCCTGATTTCATCACAACCACATTAAAATATGCATATGTGAATTCTTCCTAGAAAGCAACCTAAAGTGTAAAAGCACAATTAGATTTAACTCCCTAAAAGCAATGAGTTCTATGGAATAAGACTAATCAAGGCAACCAAAATGTGTAAAAGCCCTAATTCGATTTAACCCAAGTTATGATTCATATGTGACTAGTAGGATATATCACTACAAGCACTACCCACATTTATGCTACTTAGAATCAGGGATAAATAATGTTTTCGTATTGAAAACCCTAATATAGCTCTAGATATGAATGCAAATCGGATTGATTCCGGACTCAACCAAATAAACAATCAAATCATAAACAATATGAACAATGAATCATAAACAATAAAGTATTAAGACAAAACTACATCATTGAATCAAATATCATTTGTGAAATCCACTTTATCCCATAACCAATAAAAGGTATTTAGCTACTCATAGTTTTTGGATTCAACATAATTATTATCAAAAATAAAATGAAGAACATGAAAAATAAACGAAATCAAACCCTAGTAGAATCGCTCTCCTCCAAACTCCAGTAGAAAGATACGTGATATATGATAAGTCCCCTAAGAATAGAAACTTTTTTTCTTTTTATAGCTTCCAACCTTCCATATTAGGTCTTCAAAGCCCACGGTCCAAAACCAAGAAGTCCACTCAACTCATGTGTGTGAAAAACCCATGTAAAAATATGACCCAAAAATTGTTCGCCGGAATCTGACCAGAATCCGGCGCCGGAAAAAATCGCAGGTGACCGGCAAAGTCCACCTGAGTCAACTAGGTCAAAACCCCTGAATCAAATGGTAGTCAGTCAACTGACTTAACTAATTTGAATTAAGTTTTCTTGATATAACCCATTGCACAGGCCTGAGCTGTTGCACACTGATTGTGTTTCACAGCCATGATGGCCCTGCCAGTGCAATTCATGCCTGCAATTTCAGTTAACTACCAACAGCACCACTAGCCTACAACCAACACACAGTTCAAGTCCACCCTGAACCAACAAAAACACCACCACTGGACCATTAGCTCTCAATTCTCAGGTTAACTCCACCAAATGCAGCTGCATTCACTTCCCTGAATCTCACAACACTCCTACTCTTGACTGCAATCAACACCAAGCTTAATACCGCCACCATTCAACCTGCCATTCAGTTCATCACCTCAAACACCATCAAAACACCATTCTATGTACCCTTGTTCTCAGTTCATGCTGCAACACCTACACCTCCTTGTTTTGCAGCTTCAAAATTCCCATTAACCAGCTTATAAAACATACCACAACCTACAATTCATGAGTCACCACTATCCACTGCAACATGCTTAATTGTAGCTGCTTTCGCCACCCATTTATTCTAGTCATTACATCCTGCAACATCACCTCCCTTAAGCTGTACCTACATTCTCAGTTCAAAGCTCAAAACATTAGGCTCAGTTGGTACATGACCACCCAACCCTCGACAACAGCATTAGTTTCTCCCAGTATTCTCCAACAACAAACCATTGCAGCCACAACATTGTTTCTTTCACTTCTATCACAATGGCTAACACATGCAACAACTTGAGCCTTCAACGTATTGCATCCATTCTCCATAACTGCAACACTAGCTTCTCTTCTAGCCGCAACTCAGATTAACCTGCAACTGTCATAACCCACTTGAACTGTAGCTTCAACACCCCTTTCATACCTTCTCAAGCAGATGACAACCTCCATGGCTAACTAGCTACATCTCAGTTCCTGCCAACTGCTTCATTGCATCCATCAACACCTATTCCAACTACATGCCTATAAAAAGGCTAGTAACACCATCTCCAGCCACAATCCAGATCATTCTCAGAACTTTATTTGAACAACATCAACACCTGTAACCTTCAACAACAGCAGCGACCGCAACCACAACCTCCTTGAGCTCATTACCAGCAACATATGCATCACCAGTTGTAGCTTCCCACTTACTCAACACAAACTGCAATGTAACTTCCACTACCCAAACAATCTAATCCTCTTCCATTTCAGCTCAGCTGAATTACCCATTGCATCTTCACCTGCAATTTCCAACAATGCTCCAATGCCACCAAGTCCATTACATCTGTAGCTGCATCTCAACAGCAACAACACTATAACCGCAGCACCAATACATTCCCTTCTCATAGACCTGAGAATCCCCAATTTGATCAAATTTATACCCATTCTACCAATTTCACATCAGTTCTTCATTCCATTGAAGCTTCTCATCTAGAACCTCAGTGTTGTAACATACATAATTACCAGCAACCTCAAACTGCTGCAATTGTACCTGTTAACCTAACATTCATCTAGGCTTTCTATTACAGCTGAACCATAGTAACCCTGCTGCATCTCCATAGTAATAACACACTTGAGCTTCAATACAGCATCAACAGCAGCACCATATATCCATGGAAATCAACCATTACCCATAGTAGCTCAGTACCAGTACTACCTCCAACAGAAATTTCATTTTCCTGCAATCCCTGACCAGTTCAATCGCCTCATTTCTGCATCAAAATTATCACAACCTAGGGTTACATCTTGCTTTACTTCAACATCACCTCCATTCTAGCTGCATATCTCCACTGCAACATGAACCCAACATACTCCATTCTTCTCAAATTATTGGCAGCAGAATCACCTCGAAAATGGAATCCAAAGAAAATCCATTTCAATTCTTTCCATAATTCTTCAGTATCTGAGCTTGATACACTGATTCATTCTCAGTCAATCTCTTCCACCATTACTATAACAGCAAACCCTATCTTGAGGTTAATCTGTTGACCTTCAAATTCATAGCAGATTGAAACCCTGACCTGTAAATCAATCTTCTCCATTCAATCCCTCTTTACTCTCTCTGAATCTCAGACCAAATCTGATTGAGAATTAAGAGAAATGGTTTCTCTGAATTCTAGGGTAAGTATTGGAAAGGAAAGCTAATGATAAGAGAAATCATTGCTCCTCTAATTATTAGGTCTTGTGTTATAATGAAAGTTGATATTTCCACCCAAGTAAGGCAGATAAGGGGTAACCAAGGTGATTCTAGGCATCACTCATTAGATAAGGGCCATCATGGTTGTTCGTCTCCCTTGCTTCTCTAGACTAAGTTGTAATGGCGGTTTCCTATTATCGGCTTGGCTCAGCGTCGCTCTCAATAATTGTTGCACATGAAATGCTGCTTTTGCCTTTTATGCTCCAAATGAATGATTTCTCCTTCTTTTGCTGCGTATCTTAGCCTGCTCCAAATATCGCCTGTGAATTCCCTTTTAATCTTTTCTGCTCCAAATGGGCAATTTTTCCTTCTTTTGCTCCAAAGGACTCCATTTCACCTAATCAACTCAAATTCACACATAAGATACATATTTCACAAAATAAATAGCAAAGAAAGCATAAATACTAGATATAAAATTAGGTGTTTTACAACACCTATCAATTCCTCAAACGAGAAAATTGCTTTAACCTTTTGCAAACAGATGCATTGCACGTGAGTGCTTTGAGTTCGAGAGATAAATCTGTAGGAATCCGGCCTAAACGAAGAAAATGGTCGTTTCAGAGTCAAATTGGTCATAAGAGAGGATAAGTCGATATGTAGAATGGAAGCTAAGAAGTGTGTAAGATCAATAATAACCAAGTGTTGTAGGTTTCTGTAAATTAATGAATTGTTCAGTTCGAATAAATTTGAATTATGCTCTGTTGAGAGTGATTGTTCAGATGAGAATTCTTGTGATAATTCTCGTATATCTATCTCTTCTCAATCATGAATTCTGAGACTTATTTTATATTGCAATAATGTAGACACATTGATCCCTAGTAAGTGTGATGGTTGTTCGAGTGAAAGAGTGGGAAATCGTGGTTAAACCAGTTCCACGTCATGCGGAGACTTTATTGATTGTCCACCCACTACTGTGCTAACTCCCTCAACTGCTTGCATGACTTACTCGCATATCTCATCGTGGGTGAACACACGTGTCGTGGGCCGCCAGACCAAAACCCTAGTTAATATCCCCCATGTGACATATTGATGTCTTATGATTTTGGAGTCTACAAGGCAGACATGTATTTAATTAGTCAGTTGTTGACTTGACTAGACGATGAGTCATTGAAGAATGCTCTATAATTCATGGACTGAGCATGTTTGTTGACACAGATGTATAGTTCTCGAAAGAATGCTAATAGTTGAATCAATATGATGAGTACTGATAGTTGAATCAATATTTCTAGTATGAGAAAATATTACTCATTTGATAAATTATCAAATATTGATAGTTGAATCAATATTTATACTCTGAGCAAATATTGCTCGTTTAATGATTATTGGTAGCACAACCAAATAAAATATTAATTTAAAATATTGGCAGCTAGACTGAATATAATTAATTAGAATATTGTTGATGGATCAACAACAAAATATTGGTGATTGAACCTGTTTAGAATTATGCTTTGCAGAGCATTTGGTTAGAAACCCTAATTTTGATAAAAATTATGAAGATGTGTGGACCGGCTCCTTGCAAGCCAAAGATCCGAGCTTGGTCAGTCAAGGTGGCATGCCCGTGTCATGATATTGCTCGTGGCTCAATTCTGAGAGTTTTGATATTTTCTGACGTGCGTTCGAGCAATATTTTGGATTTTCAGAAGAGTTTGATCTTGACTGAAACTCTCAATTTTGCTTGAATGAGGAAGTAGAACTTTGCTCGTGCGATCAATATTTTAATAATATTTTAATATTTTCCGTGAGAAGCCTAGTCGGTCATGTGACCATTTGACTTTTTGGCTTTTTTGGTAGTTTGAGCAATATTTGTGAAATATGGAAAAATTAGCGTTTTTGCTCAAACGAGGGAGTTTCACGAGATGAGAGAATAAATAATGATAAATAAGGAGTTAGAGAGTTTATGGGACCGGCCAAGGCTAGGGCATGATCGGAGGCCGGTGGGATGGGTCCCCCGACACTCTTCCCTATTTTATATTATTTTCATCGTGTGGGAAAATATGGAGAAACTAAGAGTTTTGCTTGAATGAGGAAGTTTGCTCGAATGAAGGAGTTTTCATGAAATTAGGAAAAATAATAAAATAAAATGGAGAGGCATGGGACCGGCCATGGAGACATGACCGGACGGCCGGTGGGCCCGGTCCCCAAGGCGCCTCTTTATTATTATTTTTCACTATTTTGCATAGGTTTCTTCGTTCGTCCATATTTTTGAATGCTCGTTTGTGAATTTGGGTGCTCGTTCGTGCATTATTGTTAAGTACACTCGCAACATTTTCTCGGGGCTTACTCGGTGGTGGCCCAGATGCCCGTACGTTGAATATTTATTACTAACCCGTGGAATTTTGCTGGGAAAAGCCATGAATTGAAGTAACGAAATATTATAAAGAATGTAAAATATTTTCTAGGAGTTCAATTGATGAATCTTGCGATTAGAAATGATTATTTGATGGCTCTATACTAGCATGCAAGCTATCTAGGAGCATTATAATTATTCGAAAATCGAGGTATGAGCTAGTTGAAGCGTCATACTCGTTTTGAATAGTTATTCTGTAAAGTCAGGGAACATTGCGACATCCTGAATACATTATTGCTCTATACTAGTGATTAATACATCTAGGAGCCGTCCAAGCATTCTGATTCTATACATAAGTGAATACTAAAATTGCTCAATTGATGAAATATGTCGTGGTCTCAGTTGAGAGACTGCACATTCATGTGTACTATGAGAGGCAGTGCACTCAATCAGAAATCATCGTGGCATGAAATTTCATGTTTAGATTTTGAAATATAAACTTCACATATGTGTCTGAAGTTGGTCATAAATATGCAAAGTTACGATTTGATGGTTTAAGCCTTCGTCAAAAATCCACCATCAACAGCATGATAGGATATCAATAAATAAAAATGGTCTCAATGGTTGGCTCTTGCTGAATGGTGGTATAATATTAATTACTACACCATCTAGAAAGAGTTTCATTCCCCCCACGCACACGTGCACACACACCACCCACCCCACCCGACCTCACATGACTTTTCCATCAACTGCCATTATTTCAGTATGAAAAGACGAGGGTACCCAAATACACCCCAATCTTTAAATTATCCACCTATAAGTCCTCTTACCAAAAGTTATTGTCTATGGACAAACTCGAGACAATACCACAAATCGATATTCACGCTTTGTGTGATCGTCTATGGATATGAGATCGAGACAATACAACAATCTAAGTATAATTACTTGATAATAGGTTCGTACTTAACCAACTCTATATGTTCACTATCAAGTAATACGGAGTTAACGTTTGTGTACTTTACTTTTAATTATAATAAACAACTATAATTGTGAATAGAAAAGTAAAAGACGCAGCAAGATTTTGTTAACGAGAAAACCGCAAATGCAGAAAACCCCCGGGACCAAGTCCAGAATTGAATACTCTCGGAATTAATACGCTATACAAAATCTAAACCAACTTCGTATAGTTAAGACCAAGCAACTAAACCTAGTTCACTTAGTTTCTTCAGTATCCCTGCGCTTCCGACATTCAATAAGTGCACGCACTGGAATAATTTCTTTGGATCGTTTCCAAACAGTAAAGGAACAACAAATCTGTTTGGTAACAACTCTCTTGATTCTTTCAGATGAATATATCTCAAGTCATATGCAAAGGCTCTTCCGTTTAAACTAATAAACTTATTTTCCTAGTTAGATCAATCTATCTCAAGTCATATCCCAGCCGATCAAGGTTTGTGTTACACAAAGATATGAGAATCCAATAAGAAATCTTCTTTGTCTTTAAATCTTCTTTAATCTTCAATTAAACCTGCACAACACCACTTGAATCTCTTGTGATCAATCACGCACAGAATGGAGTCTGTTAACAATGGATTATCACAATATGTCTTTAGATCTACAAACAGTTCTAAATATCCCGTCGACACTTCGATCTAGTTTGAGTAAATCTTATATCAGAAGAGATGATTCTCAAGATAAAACAAACTAGGTGCAATCAAAGTTCAATAACCGTTAGTCAATCAAATCAATCGAAAACCAATAAACTGCAATTATCAAGTTTCCCACCAACGGTACTCGTAGAGCTTCTTGATCCCACATAAGTCTTTAAACGAGCGGTCGTAAGAGATTTCGCCTAATTAGGGTACTTTCTTCTCCGGATAAATAGCTCCACCAGAAACAACAAAAAGATGAAGTTTGCCTGGCTCTTAGGATAGTTTGTTAGAAATGAAAACTTGGGAATTTATAGACCAAGGATGTTTGGACACCAAGGAATTTCCAAAACCGAATATTCTCAAGATATGCAATAAATGCCCAAATAGGTTTTCATAATTCCTGGAAATGCTTTGTCCAATATTTTTCGAAATCTCTCAATAGAAAATCTCCAATTAGTAAATGCACATTACTAATTTTTATTCTCTAGAGATATGCATTTAATTGCTGGTAATTAAAGCATATAAAACTAACAACCTTAATTAAAAGATTCTTAATTTATTTCGAACCGGGATCTCCTTGAGTAATTTAGGAACATATTTGAATAATAAAAGATAAGAGTTATTGTTCGTGTTCAAAGCATGTTGACATCTTTTGTAAATCCTATTTCATATTTACAATATTGGAATCGATTATACCACACTTCCAAACAAGTTTAGAATTTGTTCATCTGTATTCCAAGACAATTATGTGATTGATCAAATATAAAAACACAATCATGGGTTTAATCGGTTCTACCAATCACTAGGATCGGTTTTACCTCAATATGGATTACTTGTGATAGGTCACACAAGTTATCAGGATCGGTTATGTCAATTACTAGGACTGGTTACCATATACTCATGGTAATGCTTGTGATCGGTCACACCAGTTACCGGGATCGGTTACACCAATTACCACGACCGGTTACACCAAGTACAAGGATCGATTACACAACTCTTTTGTGATCGGTCACACCAATTACTAGGATAGGTCACACCAATTACAAATATCGATCATACCATCTCAGGTGATTACTTAGGATCGGTTACACCAATTAATAAAAACCAGTCATACCAAATCATAAGTCAGGAACTGTGATTAGTTATACCAAGATACATAACAAGTTATGATCGGTTATACTAACTCACACATATTGGTAATCCAAAGATATGCAATGAATAACAATACCAAAAAGCCTAGAGATTTCCCTTTCGATTCATAAAACAAGTTCATGAATGTACTTCCTTTAAACAAATGTAAACATTGTTTCCTAGGATAAAATCTTCACCTTTACCCATACACATAATCACAATAACATTCATACGATTATGTCGATGTCATATATAATAAGTTCAAAAGATAAGCGTTATACTTCGTATCTTAATTCCTTAACACTATGATCATGTGATCATGTCTCACCACTAGAGTATAATCATTCACAACTTCGCAGTTATGTTTTCAATATAGCACGACTTGAAATATACGTTAGGAATGAAACAGTTCAAGTCAATATTACTAACCTCAAGAGGAAGGATGATGTGTAGCTCGTTACTTCTTCATATTCTTCAGTTCTTCAAGTAATACTTGTATGTCTCATAATACTAGACTTTCTAGTCTAACCTATACGTTGTTGTCTCTAGTACATAATCAAGCGACTCTTAGATGAGTTTTGATTCACTAAAATATGACAACCAAACTTGACATACCAACGCTTGGTGGGTTTAATAGAGCTATGCTCTAACACAATAGTTGTTGTTGAAGACTATCTTAAACAGAGAGATGTTATGTCGAACATTCACAGGGACTCTCTTCACAAAGCATACGAGAGAATAAATTCTTATTTTTCAGACAAGCACAAACCTGACAAATATTTGAGGTTGGAGATAAATTTTATTCGAAACTTCAACCCTATAGAAAAGCATATGTGGATTGGGTAAGAACTTCAACCCGTCAACAAAATATTATGGTCCATTTCCAGTCATTTAGAAAGATGAAATTCTAACTTACAAAATGCAACTGCCCTTGGAATCTAGACCATTATTCCATGTATCTCAGCTGAATAAGCAGATTGAAAACTCCAACATTCCATATACGCTACTACCAGTTGTGGATCATGAAGGTCAGGCCATCAAATAACTATTGAGTTTACTTGCTACCTAAGTGATGATCAACGTAATGGAGGTGACTCAATTCTATATACAATTGATCGACTAACTCCACACCAACTTCCATTATATTGAGATAATATTTTACTCCATATTAGGACAAAGGTATGCCTGTAGTTGCAGGAATTCTTACACTACACCCCTCACAAGAATTCATAATAATCAACACATATTTGAAGATTAAGAACAACACTTTTATTGATTAATTCTCAGAAATGTTACAGGAAATGGAGGAAATCAAGAATACAACCGCTCACGAGAACTTTTTCACTCCTCAAAACTTTCTCAATACTCAAAAATTGATCTCTCCATTATGGGTCTATTAGTTCTCTTTATATAAGGTAGTTACATAGTGGATGACAGCTAAACTGTCCTTTAATTTCGGATCTGACTCGCGATATTCTCGCAGCAGTTGTAATGCTTATTCTCACAGATGTCGTAATCTTCGCAGGATCATCATGTTCTTCCCGTGTTTCTGCTACCGTCATCCGTTATGTCATTCTTTGAGTCAGTCTGCGATGCTCGCAGAGTGTTGTTGAAGAGCTCGCATAAATGTTGTTTATAAATTTAGAAAGAGCATTGCTGTGGCGATATTATGATCCTACATCTTGCCTCTTCTCATGTCTTCTCTGTGAATTGGAGAACGTTATGAGAGTCTCCATCTCTTCAGAATGCCGCAACTTCCTATCTTTCCATATTCTCTTCACGACGAAGTCCCGTAAATTAAGTATAACCGCCTACACGTGTCAAATATTCCTCTTTTTACTGGTATCTTCATTATTATCCGGTCACCATCCCTTTTGTCTATAAAAGGGAAAATTTGGTACAGAAATAATATTCTTCTTCTGCTTCTCCGTCTTCTTCATCTTTTCGTCTTTTTTCCGTCTGCAACTTTCTTCCTTCAAAGATTCTTCTGCTACTGCTTTCATGGAGTCATCAAGGTATATGTTCTTCTATCATTACTAAACTCAATCTTTTTTATCTAAATCATGTTCATCAAAGTTATTTAAGTTGATTTTATGTGATTCCCATACTGTGTTTTCTTTTCAGCGAAATCACTTCTAACACCAAATTTGTAGTCCAAAACCCTAATTTTTCCGGAAATTCGCAGCCAAAGTCCGCTAAAAATAAGAGGAAGCCTGCGAATCATAAGGTAGTAAGAAACTTTTGTTTTATTAATAACAATATTGTTGCCTCTGTTTCTTATCTAGATTATTATTCGCAGGGTAATGAGAACACCAATGCTCCTCGCAAGAAATCTCGCCGAGCTAAAGTTGTTGATTTTGCTGTTCTTATTCCCCAATTAATTCCTGCCGGTTCTATTCCTACACCTTCGTAAACTGAACTTGTAACTTATGTCTGCCATAAATATTCCTGCCTCAACTGATCCCATCATAAATGAAATTCCTGAAACTGCTGCGAATGATGTTTCTTCCCCTCCTATTGTAATTACTTCTCAAGTTAACTCTACTTCAATTCCATTTATTACTTTCCCTGAAACTTCACATTTGGATGATGCATTTGCTGCGAATAATTCAAATTCCCAACTTTCTATTGTCACTTTTTCTCCATCTACATCCCTCCCTTCTTCTAAAGAAACTTCAGTAGGAGTAGATGTTGCTTTTAAGGTTTTGTCTGACATTTTAGATGATGCTAGGAAGTCTTCTGTTGATCCTGTTAGGCATAGTGTCTGCGAGATTTTAAGTAAATATTTTGGTTCTGACCGAATGGCTTCGCAAGCATCTCTAGAAAATGAAATTGAAGCTTTAAGGAGAAATTTCCAAGCCAAAACTTTAGAATGTGATACTCTTCATCATGAACTGAACAATTATTCACTGAACTGCGAGAATCTTCGCAAGAAAAACAATGAGTTAAAAGGTATAAATCTTTCTATATTTGTTTTTAATTTTCCTATGTTAATTGTTTTTCTTCTTTTCATACTTCATTTTCTTAAAATCCTTTGTTCGCACATTCAGCCTTAAATCAGAATTGATTAATGGGGATATTCAAAGCTGAATCCGTTGCTGAAGAGATTCGTGTTGATAGAGATTCTTGGATGGACCAATATAACCGATTAGATAATCCCTATACGTACTCCATTGATCAAGTAGAGAACCTTACCAAAGAGAACATACAATTAGCACAAAAACAAGATTTATTAAGTAACAAAATATCTCGCATCTATTATTTGTTAACCAAGGCTAATTTAGCAATGGAAACTTTATCAGACGAAAATAAGATTTTATCTCAAGAGAAGCGGGATATTTCAAATAAAGTGGCGATCTTCTCGCAGAAACTAAGTACTCTTCAAAGAATGTATGATAACCAAGAACGATCTTTTCATTCGCTAAAAGATGAACTTAAAAAAGTAACTGAATCTTCTATCACTGAGAAAAATGCGCTCATCCAAGGTAGAATGGATTTAAGTATAAAGATAAGCCAACTTAAAGAAGAATACTCCAAATTAGAAGAATCCAACTCTTCATTAGAGAAGGAAAATAGTTATCTCCTTTCTAAAGAATAAAGTATAAAATCTCGCCTAAAAGGCATAGTTGGAGATAAATTCGATGACGACATGGACCGTTGGGAGAATTCTTGCCTGTCACTAATTCAAAATTTAACTTCGCAAAAGGAAGGTAGTCATTTTGTCTACCTTGATTATTTTTATTTTTTTGAATTTCTTGTGAAATCTTTAACAGAATAATCTTTATTTTCATTGTTGTTGTTCGCAGCATCTGAGGAAAAGGTTCATTCTACTATTTCTGCTATGAGTGCTGATCTGGCTAAGGTTAACAAAGAGAATGGTGTTCTTACTACTCATCTTGCTTATTCTCGCGATCTAGCAGAAAGGAAATATGACTACCTTGAATATTTTAAAGATATGGAGATTAGAAACCGTGATAAAGATTTTCTTCGTCAAGTTCATCTTTCTGCACAAGTTCTAGTGAATGATATCTTGCTTCCCAACTCTCTTCCTCTTGTGTCAATCAAACCTATAGAAGTAGGTGATGATGAAGTTCCTCGTCCTGCTGACAGTGATTTTGATTGTGAAAGTGGCGAAGAAAATCATTCTCAAGAAGACCAAGTGGATAAGGAAGAAATCTCTCCAGAAAAAGCTGCTACTGATGATAAAACAACTGCTGCTGACAAGTCTGATGAAGAATAAGCTTGAATTAATCAGAATGGAGAGAATATTGGCGAAGATAATAACTCTGGTAAAGACAATGGAGCTGGCGAAGTTAACACTGAACTATGAATTTTATTTTTATTTCCTTGAGTTATCTCTTCTGTAATAACTTTGACATTTTCTAGAGTTATCTCTTCATTTTCTTGCGAATGATATACTTTACACTATATCTTGAATTTAGTTATGCTTGCGAGGAAGATAATAATGTTCTTGCAAGAAAGATGTTGATGCTCTGTTTATCGATTCCCATACTTTCCCCTCAATATCTTTCCTGCGATGAAAAAAGATTATCTGCATTTGAACAAAATAGTTAATGTTTATGATTATTCTTTTGGTCTTATTTTTCCTTCCTAGTTAAAGGTCTTATTTTGCCACATTTTTTTTTGGCGACAAAATCGCAGGACGTCCTTATATTCGCATATAAAGACCCATTTATCTTGCCTTATCCTCATTTTGTCAATTTGTTGCAACAATATGACATGCTTAAGTTTTCTTACGAAAACAAAGCCCCATGACATTGCCGTCTTGCGATGAAATCGTAGGACGTCTTTAAAATTTCATGTAAAAACCCATTGATCTCATCTTATCTTTTTCTCTTGGCTTTTTGCCTCTGTATATTTGTGGCACAAATATGACAAGCCTTAATACTCCCGTGAGTAAAAAGCCTCATGACATTTGCGTCTTAAGATACTTATCAGCTCCCTAATGGAGGGTGCCGCCCTCATCTTCCCCCTGGTTTCCCCTTCAAGGAGGCGTACATCGGCCATACAAGACTAGCTCCTCCCATCCGGTCTTAACAACAACCAGTTGTTTTCGCAGCCTCTTGTCCCGTTTTCCTATATGGCTTATGGTTACAAGACTGCACCCTAGGTGGGGTTTTCTTCGGGCCGAGTGCATCATAGTCAAGACTTTCCAAGAATGTCCAGGGTAGTTTCATACGCCCCGGGCACCCTTGGCTCAACTGTGTACCTCGACGCCTTGATCATACTTTGCATTCCTTGGAAGAGACCCTCAGTCGTCCAACCTAATTCATAAGTTCTGGTTGAAAATCCAAGGTATTTCCCCCGGATGGACTTTATTGACCCCAAATCTCCATGACTCAGGTTCCAGCAGCGGTATAACCTTATCCCTGAGCCATGCAAAGAGATACCCACTTATATGACGCACGTTAGGTCTTACATTTGCCTCTTGCGAAATTTTATCCGCGAACTAGGGTGTACACCATAAAGGTTCATCCCATTCTTATATTTATCTTGCGAATATCGCCATTTCTTATTTTTATATTATTTCTTGCGAATAATATCACAGTTGTGTCAAAAATTTCTTTTTATTTATTTCTTCTTTGTTTCATCATATATTATACCATCACCTAGCCTTTCTTCGAATTTGTTACTAGTAATATCTTTTTAGATATAGTCTGTTCCATGGTCTACCAAGTCTTTGACCAACATCTCTACCTTCCGGATCCATCAATTTATATGCCCCTGTTCCAACTATCTCTTTAATAATATATGGTCCATCCCATTTTCTTGCCAACTTTCCACCATTTTCTCGCTGATAACCTGGTGTTTCTCGCAGAACTAAATCACCTGGTTGGAATTCACATATTTTGATACGCTTGTTGTATTCGCGAGCCAATCTTCGCTGATAATTTTCCATATGTTGTAAAGATTTTTCTCTCTTATCTTCTAACTCATCAAGTTTACTTAGAATCATACCAGCACTCAGATTCTTTTCCCAAGCCTCTCTTTTTGTTGTAGGGATAACAACTTCTGTTGGCAGTACTGCTTCAACACCATATGTTATACAAAAAGGTGACATCACAGTTGCTTCTCTCTTTGTTGTATTGTAGACCCATATTGCATTATGTACTTGTTCACACCATGCCCTGTGGTTTCCCTCTATTTTTTCTTCAGTATATCTGCGATTGTCTTATTGGTTGCCTCTGCCTGCCCATTGGCCTGTGGATAAAGAGGTGTTGATTTTCCATATTTGATCTTAAATGCATTAAGTAACATTACTATATTTTGTCCTTCAAATTTCTTTCCATTATCAGATACCAACTGTGATGGAATTCCAAATCTACAAATTATATTTTCAAATATCAATATAAAAATGTCTTTATCGCGAATGTGTTGTATGGCCTTTACTTCTCCCCACTTTGTGAAATAATCTGTAGCGACAATCAAATATCTTCTTTGTCCAGAACCGGGTACAAATGGACCCACAATATCCAACCCCCATTTTCCAAAAGGCCATACACTTGTGGAAGATGACAATAGTGCCCCTGGTGCATGTATCTTCTTTCCATATTGCTGACAATCTTCGCAACGTCTTGAAAGTTGCTTTGCGTCCTCATGCATGTATGGACAGTAATAGCCTTGCATTTTTGTTATGTATGCCAAATATCTTCCTCCACTGTGATTACCAGCGTCTCCACTATGCAACATTTTAACACCTTTTCTCCTTCTTCTCGTGTCAAGCATCTTAGTGATGGTCCATTAAAAGATTTGCGATATAATACTCCATCTCTTAATTCATAATTTGTTTCTCAGATTTTTAACTTATGTGCTTCTAATCTATTTCTTGGTGTTTCTCCTCTCGCTAAATATGCATGAAGTTCTTCTCGCCAATCTGCGATATTGGTTCTTGGTTCTTCTTTTCCATCTTCTATCATCATCACATCTGCCTCTTGTTCTTCTTTATTGATTGAAGGTGATATAAGTGTCTGAATTTTTATGCATCTCGCAGCTGTATTTGTCATCATGCTGTATATGAAAGCAAAAGCATCTGCGAGTCTGTTATCTTTTCTTGATATATTTCTCCATTTTATTTTTGGAATTTTTGCTAACAGTTCTTCAACAAGTTTCTTGTATTTCTTCAAAGATGGTTCATTTGCTGTGTATTCTCCTTTTATTTGACGAATAACTAATTGTGAATCACTGGTAATTATAGCATTCTCCAACTTCATTTTTATTGCGAATTTTAGAGCATATATTACAGCTTCATATTCCGTCTCATTGTTAGTGGATGCAAATTCCAATATAAATGAAAAAGCCATTTTCCTCCTTCTGGCGAGATAAAGATAACAACATCACCTTCCTCGTTTGATGACCCATCCACCAATATTTCCCACATGTTGGGTTATGTTAACAGATCTCTTAGGTCTCCATGTTCTTCTTCTACATCCATCATCTCTTCTACAGCTTCATCATATTCTAGAGGAAACTCTGCTACAACGTGTGATTTTGGCGAAGATAGAATTTCATATTTGATTTCGAAGTGTCCTACATGTGCATTCCATCTCTCAACTCTGCCTGATATTTTTGAATTCTTCATTACCGACTCAATTGGCACCTTTGTTAATACTTTTACTTTATGTGCTTGAAAATAGATGTGAAGTTTAAAAGTTGCATAAACCAATGCCAGAATTAACTTTCCGATCTTTGAGTAATTTTTCTCTGCAATTTAAATATTTTGCTAATGTAATAAATCGGTTTTTCAATTCATGCGTCCACTCGCAGTAACACTGCACTTAATGCGTGCAAAGTTGTTGCAAGATAGATCAATAACTCTTCTCATGGTTCCGGTTTCTGAAAGATAGATATGTTCATTAAATGTTCTTTAATTCCTTGAAAAGCCTTTTCACATTCATCTGTCCACTTGAATTTTGTTCCCTTTTTGAATATATTGAAGAAATGCTTGCATTTGTCTGATGATCGCGAGATGAATCTTCCTAGCGAAGCCAAGAGCCCATTCAATTTATGCACATCTTTTATTGTTGCTGGTGTTGGCATGTCACGAATTGCTTGTACTTTCTATGGATCAACTTGTATTCCTTCTTTTGACACAATATATCCTAAAAGTTTTCCTGAAGCCACTCCAAAAGTACACTTATCGGGATTCACCTTGATGTTAAAGTGACGCATTTGGTCAAAAATCTCCTTCAAATTTTGCACATGGTTTTTAGCTTCCTTACTTTTGATTAACATGTCATCTACATACACCTCTAATGTTTTATGGATCCACCTCGCAAACACTTTCTCCACCATTCTTTGATATGTTGCACCAGCATTTCGCTAACCGAAGGGCATCTTTGTATAGAAATATAACCCTCTTGGAGCGAAGAATGCGGTGTGTTCCTGATCTTCTTCAGCGAGAGGAATCTGATTATATCCTTTATACCCATCTAACGAATGTATTCTATCATTTCCCGCTGCTGATTCGACCATTTGAGGAATGTCTGGTAATGGAAAACTATCTTTAGGACAAGCCTTGTTTAAGTCAGTAAAATCTATGCAAATACTTATCCCTTTATTCTTCTTTGGAACCACCACCATATTTGCAATCCATTCCGGGTATTTTGCTTGCCTTATAATTCCTGCGTCAAGCACCTTCTGTAATTCTTATTCTATTTGGGAATGGTATGTTGTCGCGATTTTTCTTATCCTTTGTTTAAATGGTCTTACATCCTTGTTAATTTATAACTTATGACATGCAACTGATGGATCTATTCCAGGCATCTCATCCATACTCCACGCGAAGATGTCTTTATATTCTCGCAAAAGGTTTACGGTTCGCTCTTCCTCATCTGCATCCATTTTAGTTCCAATTTTCAGCATCTTAGGTTCTTCTTCACTTCCAATATTTACTTCCTTTGTTGGTTCTGCTGCGGTGTAGATGGCCTCAGGTTCCCCCATTGGTGTTGATGTTTTCATAACTTTCGCAGGTTTATCTCCTTCTTGCGAAATTTCGCCGAGTATTCCTTTTCCTTCTTTTGCTCTTATCATGTAAACTTTAAATTCTTCTTCTTTCTTTGTCTCTTTCACCATTTTTCTACGAGCTTTTCGCAGCTTTGCACGCCCTTCATAATTTCTCACTTCAATTTGATAACACAGTTTCACATGATCAATATCTCCTCTAATTTATCCAACTCCACTGGGCATAGGAAATTTGATGCATTGATGCAATGTTGATGCTAAAGCCTTGATTGCGTGTATCCATGGTCACCCTAATAGCATGTTATATGGTGATTCCACATCTACCACACATAATGTTACTTATGTTTCAATCTCTCCTAACGGAATTCGTACCGCTATTTCGCCTTTAGGTTTTGTTAAAGATTTTCCAAAGCCATGAGTATGATAATGTGAACAAGACATCTCTTCATCTTTTATCCCATCTTCTTAAATGCATGATAAAATATTATATCTACAGAACTTCCTGCATCCACCAAAGTTCTATTCACAACCCATTCTTCCGCAGATCTTATTGATTTTTCCCCGTTCATTCGTACAATGGATACCGTGATTACCAAAGGAGATGTATGATCCAAATTTTCTCTTGGCATTTCTGCTGCTGTAAATGTGATTTTCTTCTTTTCCCAATCTTTCAGAGGTGATACTTTCTCCACCGTCATAATTTTCTTTCCTTCAAAATCTCGTTTACGAATCCTTCCTTTAATATTTTCATGAAATTGGTTGATCATCGTTTTTTTTATCGTATTACACTCCAACTTCCTGTAATTCTTCTTGTCTTTAATCATTTTTCCTTCAACTATTTCACCGACTTGATCGATCCTCTTCTTAGCTTGAATGCTGATCTTTAATCATGTTTTTTCTACAATTTTCAACTTTCAATCCCTGTTTCTAGCGCCATTATGTAGTTGCAGGAATTCCTACACTACACCCCTCACAAGAATTCATAATAATCAACATATATTTGAAGATTAAGAACAACACTTTTATTGATTAATTCTCAGAAATGTTACAGGAAATTGAGGAAATCAAGAATACAACCGCTCACAAGAACTTTCTCTCTCCTCAAAACTTTCTCAACACTCAAAAATTGATCTCTCCATTCTTGATCTATTAGTTCTCTTTATATAGGACAGTTACATAGTGGATGACAGCTAAACTGTCCTTTAATTTCAGATCTGACTCGTGATATTCTCGCAGCAGTTGTAATGCTTATTCTTGCAGATGCCGTAATCTTCGCAGGATCATCATGTTCTTCCTGTGTTTCTGCTACTGTTATCCGTTACGTCATTCTTTGAGTCAGTCTGCGATGCTCGCAGAGTGTTGTTGAAGAGCTCGTAGAAACGTTGTTTATAAATTTAGCAAGAGCACTGCTGTGGCGATATTCTGATCCTACAATGCCTAAGATTGAGTTGGGAAGCACTGGGTTTAATCGAGTATATAATTGTAAGGATCACTATTCTTTCATGATCATTGAATTTATTATCAAGCTAGAACTTTGTTCTCAAGATGCATTTAATTGAACAAGAGGTTACTTGTTTTTTCTTTTCTAGTGTTCAATTTATGCTGGGTTCAGTATACAAATATTATAATACCATGCCTAAACTAATCAAACACATAAATTTCTTATCCATTTATACGACCCCAAACAAAAATAAAAAGCTAAAACAATTGACTACTTATTGCGTCCACCAATTTTTTGATGTCATTATTATGCATAAAATATGAATACTATTAAAGCAATGTTAGAATTCAAACAAATGTAATAATTATATAAGCATCACAATCATGCATGATGGCGTCCATTAAATTAAACAAATATAGATATTAAATTAACCATGGGAAAAGTGGAAAAATACCCCAAAATCGAGTGTAACATTAGAAAAATTCCCCAACCTATAGGATTTGGAAATATACCATAAAATGTTAGTTTTTCCATCCAACCAGGTTAATGCACACGAGTGAGTTCGCACGTGCGCAAAAAAAGACATAGTGACACGTGGAGTTTCATCCGATGGTTTAGATTTTGGGGCCTCATTTTCACATCCGAAGTATGAGCGGCCAAAGGTGTGCCATGTGTCACTCAAAGTGCCAGAAAACCACACGCGCCAACTAGCCATATCCATCGTATTTCTGGTTTGAAATACCAGAAGTATCCATAACTTATGACAGTTCACGAGTTATATCAGCACATGTACATACTCAAAGGTAAGAGTACCTTAAGTATATGTATCTATACATAACTTCTAGGTTAAGAAAACTGGAGGAAGATAAATCCTTTTCTAGAACTTCTGGAGTGGATTTACTCATTATTCATACAAATTTAGACCGGTTATAAGGTACCCACTCGGTTACAAGTTTGTGAGCTCATGAAGTTTGTGACCAATTCCCAAGACAAGTCATATAGGCAATATCAACATTGTTCTTAGCTCAATAAATGGGGATTTAGAGCACAAGAGGTAGTTGATTTTCACATCAAGACATTTGATGTGAATGTACCAAAAACAATCTCTTCGGTGGTGCTTAGATCCATGACTTTATACAAGAGAGAATATATACAAAACAATATACAACTCATGTCAAGAAGGAAATAATTATATTTCTTGGACAAGATGTGCATCCTCCTTGAGCTACAGGAGGAGGCACCCTAGTTAGCAATTCGGGATTCGGAAAACGTACGAGTATTATACGGTTTTGTAAAACCCAAATTTGGTCCAAAATTCAGTCAACGGGACGTGATTCGTCAGTAATTCGGAACGACAAACATACGTGTATAATTTGATTTATAAATGTGAGTTCGGCTCTGAAAATTTGGTATCTATATATAATAAATAATTAGTATTTATAAGGACATATACTAATTTTTATGCATATTTGTGAGTTATTTAAAGAAAAAATAAACTTAATATGATGATATTAATAATATATACAACATTAGTCATCCAAGATGACGTGGTATATTGGTTTAGATGCTTAGTTAGTGAGTTTGAGATCTCTCTCACCTTCACCTTCAAATCTCTTCAATCATTTTTGTTTCATAAAAGTTACAACAATGTTTAATATTGGGTTGTGTATGCTCGGGAGGCAGTAAATCCCAAAGAGTGGGGCCTTTGAAAACGTAAAAGCTAAAGAATTTATGGCGAATTAAGCGGACGTATTATTCGGGATACGTAAATTTCGTGAACGATTCGCGAATAATCCGGGAATGCCATATAATGGGTTTGGAGTTACAAACATACGCGAATAAGACGGTAACATTCGCGATACGGAAAATTCGCGAACTTACTAACTAGGGGAGGCACTATTACCATAATCAAGTTATGTTATGATAAGCATCCAACATATACCGATCATGAACAACAAGATTTTTTGGTGTACTTTCTTGTTTAGTACATATTATATTTTTAACGTAGTTTATTTCAGGAGGAATACTGAAGGATATAGAAGTAGAGATTTTACCTGAATACAACCTTTTCTTTGTCCTTTTTATGCCTCGTCTTAATATATTAATCTGGGTTCTAAGATCAGAAATCCTAAGATCAATCCATTCTGAAGGTTAATAACTGTGTAGTCATGGGTTTCTGGGAAAGCTTTCTTCAAATTGAAGTTATCTTTCCTTTTACACATAATTTGAGAGTTGCAACATAATTGAGAATTTGGTGCAGGGACTTTTGTAAAACAGAAATCCTTTTACTTTCATTTACTGAAGAAAAACTTTTTGAGAAACTCTTCGTATGGAAACAAGGTTCCACACAAGAAGGTTTTCTTTCAGATTTTTTTTTTTGCACGGTTTTATACGACCTGACTTTTTACATTGGAAATATTTCTGAGATCTGACAGGATCATGTTTAATTTTTCTCTGTGTATTGGATTTCGTATTAGAGATACTCGAAACCTTCTTTTCTACATGATGAGATACATGAGGATTTGTACTCTCTAGAGAGTTTTCCTGAGAGCACACTGAGTTATCTCTTACTTGATTACATGGTGGTTTTAGTCTACATATCTCTTTTTCCAAGTTCTCAATCGTTGAAAGTGCTGGAATTACATCATCCCATGTTCATTAAGTTTTGTCTTCAAGAGATTTTCTATTTCATTACTTTCCCCAAGTCTTTTCTCAAGAAAAACATTGCTTCGCTCTTTTGATTGAAGTAGTTCTTCAAGAAGATTTACTCTGTCATGAATAAGGGATTAAGAACATGTTTCTTTGTCAGAGTATTGACTATAAGAGCACAAACAGTTTTATTTACAGGTTTATCGAACCTATTGTACAACTTCCTTGTAAAGAGGTTTGGTGAACTACTCGGTTGTACACCTATGAGAGATGTATTGTTGAATAAGGAAACCTCCTTTCTCATGTTGTTTTTTTATTCTGGTAAATACGTACAATGAATATTTTCTCATTATATTGAAAATCATACTTTGACTCATTGATTACAGGTTTAATCATTTACATACACAAATTTATTAGGTTTTTCGTGTTTGCCTGCTCTGATACCAATTGAAAATGCGGGGTACCAAAATACACTACCAACTTTTTCTTAGGCAGCCTGTATGGACTAAAAATCTCAATCAGGAATAATATTACGAGTTTATATCTCTTTTTCTCATAATAAATATGTAAACAAAAACAAGTCAGTGAACCTGATTATACCGTGAGAGTACTTGTACGATTCAAAAGATCAATATCCATGATTAATCAAGTCGTATCTAACAATTACGATTGGCGTATCTACTTTGATTGATTTTATGTACAACTTGTGATATTTTAATTATATAGATAAACAATATAATGCAGAAAAGAAATAGCACAGACACCATAGATTTTGTTAACGAAGGAACCGCAAATGCAAAAAAGAAAACCCTGGGACCTAGTCCAATTTTTAACACCAAACTGTATTAAGCCGCTATAGACTCTAGCCTACTATCAATATTTCGGACTAGAATGTAGTTGAGACCGAATCCACCATCATAATAATTCAGTTACAATTGTATCCTTACGCCTCTTGAATCTCACAAGACTCTGCACAATTGATTCCCTTAGCTGACATCCTTTACATCCTAAGAGTTGCTTCAACTCAATTGAATGATTTGAACCAATCTGCCTCCCAAGGAAAATCATATGTATGATTTCCGTTCCGATCGATAGATCAAGGTGAAATAGGAAATCGTTTGCAGTAGACTAGGTCTAGCAAACCTAAAAATTCGGTACTTACGACTCCCGAAGAGCAACCTAGATTATTTTTCACCTCACAAGTAAAACCTACTCCGATTTCAATAAAGAATCGTTATAGAGGAATATACCCGTGGAATCACAAAGTATGAGACAAAAAACTTTACGATTTATATCTATCTTTCCTGATCAGAGTGAGACTCAACAATCAGTAGCAAGATCGGGATACATGAACTACCAAGATAAAGATAGTCGTACCTGACTTCACGAATCCCTAAGCGAAGTCTTTTTAGTCTCTAAACCTAAAAATGTTTAAAGGAGAGGACGACTCTTGTTTACAACTAGCGCACACAAGAAAATTGCCAGGGATTCAGAGATCCCAGTTGCTTGATGTTCTCCTTTTGTAGAGTTTCAAGATAAAGGGTTGCTTTAGATTTAAGCTAAAGTAGCTTTGGAATCAAGCAATCAATATCCACCGAAAATATGTTGATTCCTTAAAAAGGGATGAATTTTCAATATCGGATATAAATATAAAATCTTGGTTTCTTCTGCAAGTTTTTTGAAATATTTTCGAATAAGATAAATATTCTGATTTACATCTTGATATTTTCACAAACATGGAACCAAATAAAGACCTAAGAAGAAGACTGACAACTATGATTCTCACTAACAAAATGGATCGCATGTTTAAGGGAGAGTGTTATCACATTCTCTACGAGGTGAATGGAATAATATGTAGGGAATTTTTCAGTGATCATTATCTCTACAAGATTGAGAAATATCTTGACTCCTTAGAGACTGAAAGTCTAACTCTATGTAACGAAACATGTCATCATCCAATTAGACTCTCATATTCTTCAAGGGTGCATGCATCCAGTCTACTCGATGATGTATTAGACCTAATCGGAAGAAGAGTTTTACTTAACGAAAGAGTTGATTTTGAATAAAAACGCGTAAGTTCTTATGAAAAATTATTGAGTATAGCCTACGAGAACTCTTCGAATGATATCAAGCATCTTACTAACATTCTTAATCATCATAATAATGTTTTGATAGAGTTTCAGTCTCTACTCGATGACATTTCTTCCTAAATGGAATTGTTGCAAGAGGCATTAAAAGGACTCTTACATGGAAACAAGTACAAGACAAGAAAAATAAGAATTAGTTCTTATAAATATCAATGTGTTGATTTATTTTGATATTTTATATAAGGTCTGAAAAAGTAGGGGTCTAACAACCACACCCAATATTTCGCTTAACAATCTGTATGGACTAACTCCAATATACTTTTAAGAGAATCAACTAGATAGACAAACTCAATCTTAATGAAAGTATATCAAAGAGTTATATCTCTATTTCTCGATTCAATACTTACTCAAGCAAATAGAAATCTGCGAGTCTAATTTAATACAAGAGAAATCACTTGAATGGTACCAAAGACCAATGTTCAAGTATTAATCAATTTCAATCCACAACCAAAGGTTGGATTTCCAAATTGATCGATTCAACGCATAACCTGTGATATTTCAATTATATAACAAAATATAATGTGAAAAAGAAATAACACAGATACCAGAAGTTTTGTTAATGAGGAAACCGCAAATGCAGAAAAACCCCGGGACCTAGTCCAGATTGAACACACACTGTATTAAGCCGTTACAGACACTAGCCTACTACAAACTAACTTCGGTCTAGACTGCAGTTGAACCCCAATAAATCTCACACTGATCCAAGGTACAATTGCGCTCCTTACGTCTATGATCCCAGTAGGATACTACGCACTTGATTCCCTAAGCTGATCTCACCCACAACTAAGAGTTGCTACGACCTGAAGTCGAAGACTTTAATAAACAAATCTGTATCACATAGAAAAGTCTACGGTAATAGATAAATTTGTTTCCCACCGAAATACCAACGAGTTTTGTTCTGTCTTTTGATAAATCAAGGTAAATATGAACCAATTGATAACCTGAACTTATATTCCCAAAGAACAACATAGAATTATCAATCACCTCACAATAATCTTAATCAACTAGCGAAAAAAGATATTATGGAATCACAAACAATGAGACGAAGATGTTTGTGACTACTTTTATATCTTGTCTATCGGAGAAATCAATCTCAAGCCAATCTTACGATTGTACTCAAATAAGATAGAAACAGCAAGATCAAATCACGCAACTATAAAGAAAATAGTTGGGTCTGGCTTCACAGTCCCAATGAAGTCTTCAAGTTGTTAACCTATAGGGTCTTGTTAGAAACCTAAGGTTAAAGGAGAATCGACTCTAGAAAATATAACTAGTATCACACATGAGGTGTGGGGATTAGGTTTCCCAGTTGCTAGAGTTATCCTTTATATAGTCATTCAAATCAGGGTTTGTAATCAATGTTAGCTTAGTAATAAAGCACTCAACATTCACCATTAGATGAAAACCTGATTAGATTCAAGCTAATATCTTTCAACCGTTGGATCGAACTTAGCTTGTTATACACAAATGAAATGCAAGTTTATTTAGGCTTGTGTAACCGTACCCAAACATGTACACTTAGTTGGTTCAACAGTAGTTAACCAAATGGTTATCCATATGAGCACTTTCATATTAAGCTTATTCATCTTAACCATAACTAGTTCAAATGACTCAAGAGAACTAGTTAGAGAGTTGTTCAATTACTTAGATCTCATAGAAGTATACAAGACACAATTGAAGCAAAAACGATTTGATTCACTCGAATCAATTCATGAACTTTATAACCACGGTTTGCAAGTATGCGTTCCTTAGTTTATGTAAGTTTAAGTTCACGAATAACCGTTTTTAGAAACTAACCCACTTAAGTACGCATACTAGTACGCGGATTTAAGTACCAAGAATAAGTTTGTTTTTAGTTCACAAAATCCAACAGAAATTCACGGGATGTGAACCTACGACAATGCGCGTACTGGTATCCATACTTTAGTTCCGGATTTCCTGAGCAGCAAAGTACGCATACTTTTGTTCAAGGAATAAGGACTTACACATGTATGAGTTATCACACAATATTTATATCCTTTCAAGGTTATATTTTAAACTCTCATTTCAATCATTGAAACATTCTTAGAGGACATTATATAGTTGTTATTCATAAGCTATTTTTCATCAAAGTGATTTTCAAGTAATTGAAACTAATATGACTTTCATCACTAGTAAAGATGAATTTGGCCAAAGCGAAAGCTTACCAACACATATTTCGAGAAATATATAAACGAGATAAAATCGGCTCGAAATAACAAATCTGTGAATCATAATCTATATATCAATACGACTTTTGTCTCAAGATAGGAGATATAGTAGATAGACTTTTGAGTGATAGATAAGTTCAAGTCTCCATATATCTTTTAGTCAATGAAGTTCCACCAGTTCCTTGAGTAGTTCTTCGTCTTTGTATGATGATCGCCATGGAGTCTAGAGATCAACTACACTTTTTTATACTAGTCCGAGATTTAACTATGAGTAGACTATAAATCAAGACTTATAGTTTTGGCAACTAAACTTGACAACAAGCTTGAGATAGCAACGCTTGCGAGTTCGACCGAGCAGTGCTCTAACAGTCTCCCCCTTTGTCAATTTTAGTGACAAAACTATCAATACATATGTATGGAATAAAAAAAAAGATAAATAAACTTTTGTAATTTCTCTTCCACATGCATGATCTCCTTGGTTCTTCAACATTACTCGAAATATTCGTCACTTCCAAGTACTCCTGTAATACCCTCTCTTTTTTAGATACTGTTTCGGATCTAGTTATACCCAGATTAGTTAATCTTGTAGCTTAGGTTATTGTTCCTTAGCCTTAGCCTAGGTGGGTGGACTGAACTAGAAAGGCTACAAGTTAGGGTGGAAATAGAGTCACATAAATTCATTTTAGTAATTAGAGATTGCGGAAATAGAGTCACAACAAAGTAGCTGAATTTATCGTCGACGACCAGTGGTGTATACCTTCTTACATGCCCGAGCTGTCATGTCAGACTGCGCAGATGATTAGAGAGTCTCCTTTTGCTGCTCATATAGCGGATAAGCAAGTTTGGACGCTGAGCAACTCGGGTGACATTCATATGAAGGACGCTTATGAGTATCACAGACCGAGGGCGCTGGAATTGGGAGATTTCAGGGACTTATGGTCTATCAAGATTCCGCCGCGTCAAGCCTGTACGGTGTGGAGACTATTGCATAACAAGATTGCTACGAATGATAATGTGAAGTACCAGGGTAGAGACATGATGAACTGCTGCAATCTTTGCGTTTCTCCTTGCTGTGGGGAAACTCAATATCACTTGTTTTTGAATTGTGTGTTTGCCAGAAATCTTTGGAACTGGATTATGCAGGTCTTCGGTCTGCGGATTGATTTCTCGAGTATTCATGCGATTTTTGCTGCAGTTCGAGGTTTTGCGGGTTGCTCTCAGACGAAAAGTCTTCTTTGGATTGCAGTGGTAAGCTGTACTTGGATCATTTGGTTCTGCCGCAATAAGCTAAGATTCGATCATAAAGCTACCTCTTCTCAGCAGGCAGTCCATCTGTTGGCCAATCTCATTGTGGAGTCCAGCAGCCATAGCGGCGTCTTTTCTTTTTATACTTCGGAAGACAAGAGGATACTGGACATTCTAGGTATAAAGAGGCGAACGCCTAAAATGCCGAGGGCAGTGATGGTTAAATGGCTACCTCCACCTCAAGGTTAGATCAAGGAAAACATTAACGGTTGCTCTTTAGGTAACCCGGGGTCGTCTGGTTGCGGGGTGGTGTTTCGAGACTCTAATGGGAGGGTGAAAGGTTGCCTTGCGCAAAATATGGGGTTAAGCAACTCGATGTTGGCTGAGCTTTGGGGAACAATTTATTCCCTTCATTTAGCTCATTCTAAGAGAATTCGTAGGCTGTGGTTGGAATGTGACTCAACATTCATTTTACAAGCCATTCATAATCCGATCTTGGTCCCGTGGAGACTTCAAACGCACTGGAACAATTGTATGAAGTTCGCTTCTACCATAATGATGATTTGTACTCATGTTTTTCGTGAGGGCAACTGTGTCGCTGACTCGCTGGCTAAGCATGGTGCGACAACGGAGTCTAGTTGGTGGACAAACCCACCGGTTTTCACTAGACATAGGATTTCTTTAGATAATTCACTTCTTCCGCTTTACAGATTTTGTAATATGTAATTCTTTTTGGTTTTCTCCTTTTTCTCCTGTTTCTCTTTGGAGGTAAGGCTTGGCCCCCCTCCTTCTTTTTTCTTGGTTTTCTCCTTTTTCTCCTGTTTTTCTTGATATTCCAAAAAAAAAAAAAATTTATTTTAGTAATTAAGTAAGGTTTTCCATATTTCCCATCCCCATTTCTCCTATTTCCCATCTCTTTCGCAATTATCAAAACCAATTAACTTTTCAATTCAGAATTTTCCTATGTACCACTCATTAAAAGTCAAATTAACTATGACCATTGTGACTTTTATTTGTCTTACTGTTTATGAATCATTGAATCCCTATTTTTCATTAAACAAAACTAAAAATGATCAAGTTAGAAACCCTAATTTAGATTTCAATTAATTATTCCATTATTATGGAATATCCATTAATGGAAATCTAGGAGGAAGTATCTCATCCCTAATTCAATTGGGCTATGTTAATTTTATTGGATCTCATTTTATTGATTAATTAACTTAGTCAATCACATAAGAAGGATAATCTCAAAATTATGATCATCGAATGGCAATACTAATTGCACTTGAACTATCCGTGTATGTGCTAGAATATGCAAAGCAAATCACACCATATTTAAATAATCCTTAAAGATAGTACCTGATGCTACAGTTAATAGCACATGCTTCAAAAAAAAAAACTAGCATATATATGATTCAATCGGTTCTATGTAAATCACAATATATGTTCCAACTTCCAACTAGTCTTAATTAATATGATGCCCTAGTCTCCTCGTAAACTATTTTTTATTATCTAACCAATATCACACACTAAATTTTCTCCTCCTCCATTTTCACTGAAGGTGGTGATAATCATGGATATGGTGTAGAAAAGATAGTGGTCGGTGGTGTATAGGATACTCAATTTATCACCTAGGGTTTTTCAGGTTAGTTTTAAGGTGATTTTATTATTGGGTGTAAATAAAAAGTCAAGAGATGGGATTTAGGATATATGAAATTTGAAATGGGTGATACTTAGGATAATAAGGGATAGGAATTATGTGGGATAGGAAATAGGAAAAATGAGGATGGGAAATAGGGAAAACCTTAAGTAAAATGAATAGAAAATGAAAAGACAATTAAAAGAAATAAAAAAATAAAAAAATATTAGTTATGATTATTGACATTAGTATTATTAATGTTTTAGGAAAGAAATTTTAGAGAGGAGAAAAATAAAAGCTAGGGATAAGAAGGAGATAAAGCTAGGGTTTATTTTAGAGAGGGAGACCATGGAAAATCAGTGTAGAATCAATGGAATTGAGGTAGAATGTGAAACCCTTTCTCTTTTGATGTTTATCTTTGGTGTTTATTTTGTTTGCCTTTAAATTGTTAGGTTTCTGCAATTTAATTGAATAAATATATATCTCTTATAGATGATCGTACTTCTCTTATTGATAAAAAACATGATTAGGTATCTCTTGTTAAAATTTGAGAATTTTTCTACACAAATTCACCGTTGAATGTTCCTTGTAATTTGGATTATGATTTCAGAAATTCTGGACAGTTTCGTTTTTCTGTGGTTTTGATGTTCTTAGGCAGTCTTAATGATGTTAAAATGATTTTAGGTCTTAACAAAAGTTGTATATAAATGTCTTATATTTCATTGTTCTTTGGATTTTCTGAATTTGAGACTAATGTGAATTTATGGTGAATAGTTTGGTAAAATGATGTTATCTGCCTAGATTTTGTGATGGGTTTGTAAAATCATTATCTTTTGATTGAGCGGTTAGTTTAATGTGAAATTTGGATATGTTATACATAATGGTGTCAGTAATGTTCATATAAAGTTTGAAGATGATCGGATTAAGTTATCATTATGAACCTTATAAAATAAAATTCTAAAGTTAGTGTGTTTGTTGAAATGCTTAAAAGAATTAAAACCTTAGTTGGGTTGTTAACTTATAACTGGTTGATGAAATGGTTTGGAATATCAAGATGGTTATTGTATGATAAAATGGATATGTTAGTTTGGATGCGGTGCCCGTACCGAGGATATACGGATATGTGGGGCACGACCCAAGGATACTCATGCAACGGTAGTGTGAATTTATAAATGAATGAATATATTTGTTTGAATGGCGGTGCCTGTACCGAGGATACACGGATAGGTGAGGCACGACCCAAGGATACTCGTGCAACGGTAGTGTGAATTTATAAATGAATGAATATATTTGTTTAAATGGCGGTGCCCGTACCGTGGATACACGGATAGGTGGGGCACGACCCAAGTATACTCGTGCGAGTGAGGTTAGCGGTCCCTTGCCGAGGATACATGGATAGGCGGGGCATGAACCGAGGATACTCGTGCATTTAAGAGAATTTGATAGATTGTGAGTTTAGTTGAAAAACATACATATTTTTCAAATCCTTGAAGTTTCACCGCATACTCTGGTTGTAAATATTCTCTTTGATTTGTTGGCATGTTTTCATGTATTTGGAGAAAGGGAATGCATTCTATTGAGCTATCATCTCACCCCAATTGACATTCCTTGTATATTTGTGGAAGTTGGAAGTGGAAGCTAGAAATGAGTATCTTAGTTATTAATTGCATTGTTTTCTTGTATTGTTTGAAGTGTAAATTGAATTAAAATAGTGCTTAGTTGAAAATGTTTTGAATGATGTTTAATGTATTCACATGCTTCAATTCATGTATAAAATTTTCAATTATGTTTGGTATAAAAGTAAGTTAACAAGAATAAATATATGCATAAGTCTCATTCCGACCCGTAACGCTCTGAGTTCGGATCTCCATGTGGGTTTGATCCTGGTCTGGAAATCGGTGTGTTACAAGTTGGTATCAAAGCTTTAGGATTTAGATCTTGAATGGGACTATAAAATAAATTATTGGATATGTTGATGTGATACTAAGCATGCTCGTTTGACTTGATTGGCGTATTGCTTGCATCATTGTATTAGTTGTAATTGCGATTATGAATTGTGTGCTAGATTAGATTTTTTTTTTTTGGAATTTTAGATTATACTTATGTTCTTAATTTCGGGACGAAATATCCACTCCTTTTAAAACACTAAGTCATATGAGCTCCCATGTCGCACGGTAAGTGTGACAACCCTCTCAAATTAAATAAGATAAAAGCTTTGAACTATAGCAATTCCGGAGAGGACAAGTGGAAGAACTCTATTGGTCGGAGCATTAAAATTTGAATTACACTCTGTTTACACCCAGTATTTAACTGGTCGTTAGTAACATCGTTAGCGAAAACATGGGTATACAACACTTATGTCAGTATTTACATATAATTAATTACTTACACTTGGTTTACACCAAATACTTAGAGGTTACGAACGCCAGTTATGTAGACAATACATCTGTCCGTCAAGGTCAAGACCTAACTTTTTTCTGATCAAACTTAGCGATGGAAAGTCCATAAACAAGAGATATCGAAACTGAAATTTTCTTCTTCCTCCTTCCTGAGTTTACACATAGGTGTGGTGGTGGTGTTCATCATATCAAATCTATCAGTAAGAAAAAGGAGCTACAGTAGCTATTCGTTTTTTATTCATAATCAAAAGAAGTGGTATTTGTTCTACTAAAACTACAAGAATTATTATTTTTTGCTCAAGTCGTAGCAACAATCGGTGATTGAGACAAAGATTTTGGAAAATAAATTTGTTCTTGGAGTTAGCTGATGGTTTGGATTAGCGAAAAAGGTACACGAATTCCTCTAAACCCCTTATGACATTATTATTAACATATATGAACATAAAGTTGGGTTTTGATAAAGTTTTTGGATAAATATTTTGTCGTTGATTTGGTGAATGTTGAGATGAATTTTGTGAAGTGAATGTTTTAAATTGAAAATATTTCAGTGTTTGTGAATGCTTAAAATTGATGGGTTGGGTAAAAAAAATGCCTTTAAAGTGTTTGATAAAAAGCCTGAAAGGAGGGAAAATTTCCTATTACTTTCTTACATGCAATTAATAATGACAACCAACAGATTGGGTTTCATGAATTATGGAGTGATAAGCACCATATTTACTAATCTACATGAATGGTGATGATGTTTGGTTTTTGGTTATTAGGGCTAAGAGTAAAATAAAAATTTGGGTTTACAGAAGAGATAAGCAAAAAATTAAAGAACTTATTGGAATGGTGATGATTTTTATAACTAATTTATCGAAATAAGATAACAAAGGTTTGGACTCTTCACAACATAGAAGGCAAAACTGGGAGGCATTGGAACGAGCACCTCAAAACATGGGGACTAATCAAACCACGTTAATATTATTGGTACTTATAACTTATTACAACAAATCAATCTCACACTGAAAAATAAAAGGAAATAATCTCATTTGTCATCAGTATATAAGCAACTCGGTATTAGAAGCGCAGACAAACGAACTCCAGAAAGAGAAAGGGAAAGAACATTCCGTGACCCATGAAGGTATTATAAGGCATACGTATTATAATGCTCTTAAAAATGATTCTTTGAGTCTATCTTATTATAAGGTATACATATTTATAAGTTAATGTTAATCAGTTTCCCCTTTATTTCCAATTGCTCTGTTACAAGCCTGAAGGCTCCCATGGTTTCGAGTTTTGTGAACCAAATAATCTAAGTGTACATGATTTTTGCATCATTTGGAAGCTTATTAATGGCATCAAAATTCTAGAAGCATTACTTGAAAGTTCATACACGAATCAAAGTTTTTATCTTATGCATATCCCAGGATTTGTTAAATTTGCTCTACTCTTTCTCGCAAATGAATATCTACCGTGTTTTATGTTCAGCACAGTTAATGATTTGTAGACACCCGATGATTAATTCGAGCATGGTAGTCTTACTATTACTTTGTGGCCTATATTTCTTCTCATTTACTCTCCTTTTCATCTTTTTTCTGACATGAATTTTGGTGGAATCAAACTGCCATGTCGGTGTTCTTGGAAAATCCTTAGCTTTAGGTATCTTATTCCTCTTCAAAGGGGAGATAATATGTACATAAAAAATGTTGCCAGCATTATACTTGAGGACAAAATAGTTGTTAGTGACTCAGTACTCTATATTAGCACTGAGATCTATAGGTTATTTTTTTTCTTTGAAGTTTGTTTATTACCTAGGCGCTATAAATGTGGAAGTATGTTTTGGCTCCTCGCTTATGCTATTACTATTTACCGTTTTTAAATTGGAATTCAACTTTCATATTGAATGGGTTTGTTTTCAAACCATTCCACCAATATTTTTGTGCCGCGGTTACTGGGTAAAGTTTATTGTCTAATCTAATTATCTATAATTTTCATATTTGTAAAGGATATGCAACTACTGGTAGCTGTATAGATTGTTTCATACTATCATTTCCATATGATTTCATATGGTTTGGATTTGGGATAAGAAACTAGAGTTGTAGGCAATAATTTTGAATTTTTTTGAAAGCTATTTTGATAAGTTAGATGAGGGTGCGCACATTGTCTACATGCATTGTCTAAGAAAACATTGTCTACATGCATCGTGTGCTTAGATATGGGTATAAAGCTGGGCATCGTGAACAATTACCAGTTTTGACTTTTTTCCTTCTTGCTGTTGGTTGCCTATAATAGATATATCGAGCTCAATAGAACCATTATGATTCAATAAAAATCTTTGAATGTATATATTGTCTATGTCACTATTTTGGAGGTTTATTAATTTAACTCTGAGCTATTTAATCTAATCCACCATCCATTCTTTGCCATCATCACTCGATAATAGAATTATGGAGTGTTTAGCAGAGACGATGGCAATAATTAATTATGGAGATCGAGAGGAGGTTGTTGTGTTGGATTGGTGGTAACCGACGAGAAGCAATAAAGATGGAGGTATCGATTCAAAATAGGGAATGAGCCATGCTGCTAATATCAACTAAAATGAAGAAGATGTGTTTTAGCTGCTACTCGAGTTAGAGAGAACAAATAAGGGAGATGCTGTTAATGCTCGGTGATGGGGTTGTGCTATGGTGATTGGTTGTTGATATATATCGATGGTGAAAGAAGATGGTGGTTATCGAATCTGTGACGATGATGATGATAATCAAAATTCCTGAGAAACGAGGTGAGGCGAACCCGAGTCACACCAAATAAAAAATCCTAAGCATGTATCGGGACTGGACGAGGCGAAGCCGAGCTACTCCAAATCAAAAATCTTGAACATGCATCAGAATGGGGCGAGGCAAAGCGGTTCTTGGATCTGCCGGGTGCATAGCACGGGCAAAAAATCTAGTTTCTTTTAAGGGTGGTAGAATGTAATACCTATTTTTTTAGCTACTGCTTCATGTCTGGTTATACCCGGATTAGTTAATCTTGTGGCTTAGGTTGTTGTTTCTTAGCCTTAGTATAGGTGGGTGGATTGAACTAGAAAAACTACAAGTTAGGGTGGAAATAGAGTCACCTAAATTCATTTTAGTGATTAAGTAAAATGAATAGAAAATGAAAAGACAATTAAAAGAAATAAAAAATATAAAAAAATATTAGTTATGATTATTGACATTAGTATTATTAATGTTTTAGGAAAGAAGTTTTAGAGAGGAGAACACTAAAAGCTAGGGATAAGAAGGAGATAAAACTAGTGTTTATTTTAGAGAGGGAGACCATGGAAAATCAGTGGAGAATCAATGGAATTGAGGTAGAATGTGAAACCCTTTCTCTTTTGATGTTTATATTTGGTGTTTATTTTGTTTACCTTTGAATTGTTAGGTTTATGCAATTTAATTGAATAAATATATATCTCTTATAGATGATCAGACTTCTCCTATTGATAGAAAGTATGATTAGGTATCTCTTGTTAAAATTTGAGAATTTTCCTACATAAATTCACCGTCGAATGTTCCTTGTAATTTGGATTATGATTTCAGAAATTCTGGACAGTATCGTTTTTCGGTGGTTTTGATATTCTTAGGCAGCCTTAATGATGTTAAAATGATTTGAGGTATTAACAAATGTAGGTGTAAATAATCTACAGGAACAGGTGGAGCAATCCTAGGCCATGGTACACTGAGGAAGAGGTATAATGAGAAGTGTTGAATCATCCCACCGAATATGAGTGCGAGAAAAGAGAAACTGAAGCAACCCGTGATGTCGATGTAAAGAGAGGAAAAGTTCTGATAGGATACTTATCGGGTACAAAAATAATAAATGCTCTGACAAGGCCGGTGAGAGGATAAGAAGAATTTGGTCAAAGAAATACTCGGCCAAAACCCCAAGGGCGACATCGATTATCATCATCAAACAAGCGGCATCGGGTAAGAAGACATCGGAAGAAGATATCACTCGGCTCGGCTAAGAATCTCGGCTAGGGAAGCCAAGCATCTCGGCGGGGACATTACTTACCACCCGGGAAGATTATCGAGGAAGATATATCGTGCCTCACACTGTAATCTGGTTGTATCATCACCTATGGCTATAGATAGATACCATGTAAAGAGGTAAAACTCAAGTAAGAAGTGAGGAAAGAGGGAACACCAAGAGCTTGAGAGAGATAGAAGAACTTTTTAGTGAGAAACCCATTTTTTAACCTCAATTCAAGTAATAAGATCATCTATTTACCCCCGTGGACGTAGGTAATCATGCCGAACCACGTATATCTTGTGTTCTTGTACATCTCTTACTTGCTTACTTCTTGATATGTTCATATGGTGATCCTTTGGATGTAGTGGTAGGATTTTCTACATCTACATTCTAGCGCCGACTAAGGGGACCGTATAACATCTTTTAGATACCTTGCATAAATGTCATTTGAAGAGAGATCCAACAGATCCTAAAACATCTATTGATGATAGTTGATGCTAAGTGAAAGACTCTAATGATTGGAACGCATAGGTTATTAGATATGTCGTCTAAAAGTTTTCCTTTTTGTTAAAAAGCTCGGTTTTCTTTACATTTTTTTTTGCTCTGGCATAATCGTTAAGAAGCTTACAAAATTTTAGCCTGAGAGGAAAACTTGGTTAATTATATTCATCGTCTTGCTTCTGTCAAGTACGTATCAAAGTTTTCTTACCTTACGAGTTAATTGTCTTATGTCGAGAGAGCTTGTTTAATCGTCTTTTGTCGAGTTAAGTATCTTGATTGAAGATCGTCTTATCTTCAATCTGAACGGCGAAAGTAAACCGTTATAATGCTTCAAAGCTCCCGCACAAATCATCTTTGATACTCGGTAGAGGCTATACTGAAACGTTATTCCGCCGGCTAAATCTTCTTTGTAATTTGAGTAAAGCACAATAGCAGTGGAGGCAAGACTAACTCGAATTCATCGAGTTTGGAATTTCCAAAAAATACGGATAAAAGGGATATAATGAGCACTTTGTTAATAGTCTCATCTTGATCTTGCAGTAAGAGCCTCATAGCGTTATTAGAAAACCAAAAGAATCTCATGGTAAAGCTATCCTTGAGGAATTCTGAGGAAAAGTCGAGGAATCTTATTCCGGTAGTCTGCGTAGGTGAACCTTCAGCGAAACAACTGGTGAAGGTCGTCTTTATCATCAACCGCAACCAAGGAAGAAACTTTCGAACCCAGCGTACGGATGGTTAATGATATCTATTACTAGGAATGTTAGGACAAATAATGATTAATGCATAGGAAAAGTACCGAAAGTAATGGATCGAAGCAACTTTCCAAAATTTATCTTTTCACGGTCAAAACCACTCGCTTTGCTAAGACCAGAGTACTAGAGTAGACAAAATTGTACTATAAAAAACGTTTTTCTCTCTGAATAGCAGAGCTGCAGTACCTTATCCTTAACCTTTTCGAAAACAGTTCGAAGTAAGTATTGTGTATTTTGCTGACGTAGGTAGGGACGGGAGAGCCGAGGCACTAAGATACACTTGAGTCAATGGCGAGCACTTCCAGGGAAGGTAGGATTCTGAGGAATCGGGCAATAGCGGGATCCAGTACACAAGAAGGAGTAACAGATTCCCAACAAGAGAGTATCAGGCAAAACCATTAAGGCGAATCTCAGGTACCAGGCAGAGGAATGGAAATTATCGACGAAGAGATCAATCTAGGTCGAGATGATGATATCCCAACAAGAACCCTGAGGATTAACCCGAGCTAGATGATATATAAGGACATGGAAGATGGAAGAACTGCATCAGATACTGAGGAAGACGAGGAGGTGCAGATGATATAGGAGGAACGGAGGCGAGAAAGGTAACATGCGGAGTACCAACATGCACTAGAGCAAGAAGGAGAAAGGCTCAGGCAGGTGCGCTTGGGAATGGGCAACCTCACCTGAGATATTCCACCAGTAACAACCGATCCTCCCATGGCTCCAACCGTCCCACCCGTTGTCCCTCCAGAAGGGCCACCAGCTGCACCCCCAAATACAGAAGGAAACCAAGTAAATGGACACTCTAGCCATGAGAGCACTGACCCGATGTTACTTGTAATATTAGCAAGCCAAAGAAGACAAGAAGATCTTATGAGAGAGCTGCAGAGAAGGAATCTAGCGCTTGAGCACGAGAACTACCAGCTCTGTAATCAGGGAGCCGTATCACGAGGATCGTCGAGCCAAGGCACCTCTAGCTATCGTACTCAGTCAAGACATACTCCAACCCCATACCTGAACCGAGAACGTGTGCCTGACCCTAATCGCCTAAGGGGAGGGTATGGCCCACCCGAGGATTCTTCGACCGAGGAAGAAGCGACGAACGCGAGATAGGACGCGGCAACCAAGCAGAAAATCGAGCAACTTGAGTAGATGGTCAAGAAACTGGCAGGGAATGGTGAGGATGACAAGTTGGCATAGGTGATTAGCGAAGCACAAAAAAAACCATTTACTAAGGAGTTGGAACGAACCCCGTTCCCTCCGAAGTGGACATTACCTCCCTTCCTATCAAGGTTTGACGGCACCGGTGATGTAGGAGAACACGTCAAAATGTACAACATGTCTTTGTTTCAATGGACGAATTATGATGTGGTCATGTGCAAATTTTTCCCGGCGAGTTTGGAAGGCGAGGCGAAGAACTGGTTCTACACCCTGTCCGATGAGTCCATCGGAAACTATGTTGTCTTGGTAAAAACCTTCCTGGAAACCTACATGCACAACAATATTGCTCGACCCAGGATCAATAAGCTTTTCTCATTGGCACGAAGATTTAGGGAACACCTACGGTCTCTAACGGACAGATGGAGGAAGCTGTGCAACGACATCTGGAAAGTGCATGTCGATCAACAGATCTTCGGGTTCGAATACTCCTTGAGAAAGTCAGACCCTATCTGGATAGCAATGTACACCGAGAAACCACAAACTTTATGGGAAATTAGGAAGATGCAAGAACACTACATCGCACTGGAAGAAATACAGGAGGGAGCACAGGATAGGGGAGTATAAGAAGCAAGTGATACACTAGAGGCGGCTCCACGAGAAGATCCAAAGTGATCAGAAAAAAGGCTGAGCGCACCACATCAAGGCTCGGGCAAGAAAGAAAGGGTCGAGAAAGGAAAGAAGCCTCGCCATGAACCTAGAACTTACACTCCTCTAAATGCGCCATTGGAAGAAATATTTAAGGAAGTAGAAAAGAGAAACGATATCAGATACCCAAAAACGAGGGGAATCCAATTTGATGAAACAAGGAACCATCCCGAGTTTTGTCACTACCATCATTACCGAGGCCATTCGACTAATGATTGTCGGAGGTAAAAGACATCGTCCAACATTTGATCCGAGATGGGTACTTGCGACATCTTGTCAAGACATCGCCGACACCCGTTCATCCCGACATTCCAGTACATCAAATAAGAATCAATCGTGGTACCCATTTCGCCTACAACATTATCTCTCACTCGGCAACCGATCTGGGTACATGTATCACTTCAAGGATTCATAAAAGAGATCGGGCGGGAAAGGAAATCTTCAGTGTGGCTAAAAATTTGCCCATGGAACCTTGGATGATGCAGCCGATTACATTTTCAGCGAAATACGTCCCGTCAAATGGTCAAGCCCATGGAGACCCCCTAGTGGTAATGAAAAAGCGGGGGTCTAACAACCTTACCAAATATTTCGATTAGCAATCTATATGGAGAACTCCAAGTTGTTTTCTAGAGAATCAACTAGACTCAATCAATAGAAAATACTCAAGATTTACTCAAGCAAATGTGATTCAAAGTCTAATTATCTCAATCAATCTTTAAATCAATTTGATTTACTTATATAACAAAATATAATGTGGAAAAGAAATAACAAATGCGATTCATATAATGCATTAAGCCACTACAAACACTACCCTACTCCAAATTCTAATCAAAGGGAGATAACTTGATCCCGGCATGGTACCAAAGACCAATATCCAAGTGTCAATCAATTTAAATCAACAACCAATAAGGTCACCTCACAATAGTCTTAATCGACGTGCAATATTCTAATTAATTGAACAACTCAAGCCAATTATTATAATTGTACAATAGAAACATCAAGATCAGATCATTATTTCAATTATATAACAAAATATAATGTGGAAAAGAAATAACCCTTATATAGTCTTTCAAATCGAGTTTGAAATCAATGTTAGCTTAGTAACGAAGCATTCAATATTCACCGTTAGATGAAAACGATTAGATACAAGAAATCTCTCAATCGAAATCAAAAACTTATCTTGCCATACACACATGTACTTGAAATTTTGGGTTTGTGTAACCGTGTACAATAGGGTTCACCCCAAATGGTTAGCCAAATTAAAACATATAATGCATTAAGCAATTGCTACGTTGTGATTCACTCGAATAAATCCACAGTGACTAATTTAGATAAGTTCAGAACAAAGGACTCAAGAGTTCACAAACTCAAGCAGCTTGGGTTCGAGAACTTCCGTCGATTACGAATAATGCAAGCAAGCTTTTCACTTGATCAACAAAGTTCACAAACTTCGGTTCAAGTTTGAATACATTGTTCTCGTATTAACACTTTTTCGGTTTTCAAAGTGATCGTAACATGTGTTCTTCTTAGTCTATATAGTTGTTTATGGGTGAAAACTACTTCTGCTGATTTTGGTAATTTGGGGCGTGTGCATTAGAAGTGAATCTAAACCTGTTTTGGAAATTGTTTCGGTCACAAAGTGAAGGAGATGGGGTTGATATTAGGGAGAGGAAGCGAAGAAGGTGTTGAGATTGTGAAGGTGAAGGCTTGCTTATGACTTGTAACAGGGCGGAGAACCTGTTTGAATACATTGTGTATTAACACTTGGTTTTTGTGTTGTGTTCACTTGAATGAGCTTTATTCACGTCTCTCGTGGGAAGTGGAGTAATGGAGTAGTGGAGTTGTGTGTTAGTGTCACACGATCAATCTTGCTCATTTCTCCCATCATCACTAATTGTCCATGTCTTCCTGACACGTTCTTGTGATGGCGCATTGCACGCTGTAAACCGCCAGACCAATACCCCAATATGTATCCCCCAGTTTGTGACATGATTGATGTCTCGAGTGTGTGGATCGTGGGACCCACAAAAAGTAGCATGTAATGCTAGTTAAATAACTAAGTTATTTAAGAAGTCGTTACTTGTAAAATATCGTGTGTATTATATGCATGTTATGCATCGAATGTATTTAGCATATATGAAGCATCGTGCCTTGCCTGCTTCGAGTGACCGTTTGGAGGCTGCATGGGCGAGCCATGCCTTAGCCGATCACATTATGTGGAAGAGTGGCGGACAGTGATCATGGTGATACCTCACTTGTCACCTAATTCCCATTCTAGGCTACCCGTCCAAGATAGCGAAGTTGGACGGATGAGATGGCTTGCGACCCTAATCTGCGACCGTTGGATTAGGGTTTGGGAGGTATGCAAGCTGCCACTTTCAACTCGAACGAATTCAAGCTAAGGGAGCGTTTCTGGAAGGAACGATTGGTCTTATAAGGAGGTGGCACGCTGGTGTTTACACCCATGCTTGCTTGACTCGCAAAGATCCGATCTATACCACTCAATTTTGCCGGCAAAGATGAGTGGTCGAGATTATATTTCAACAGAAATCCTATGTCATAAAGGATTTAACAAGCAGCGTGACACATCACTTTTGGGCGCGCGTACCAAGACACCTGACCAAGGCCGACTTTGGCCGGTCGGTCATGAAGCCGGGCCCACGGCGGTCATGCTAGCATGCTCAGCCTCCCCGAAGTTTCATCTTTGCCTTTCATTCAAGTCTGCGAAGATGAACGCTCAAGATGATTTTGCGACATATGTGTAGCGTCGTAAACCCTATTTAGGGTTTCAGACCGGCCTACTTCGACCAAACGGTTTTGGTGGTTGTATGCCTCCTTTAAGGAGGTCGATTGCTCAAGAGGCATCTTGGGCTGACGGTGAGCATATGTATGCTTTCTCCATGGCCCTGGTCGTAATCTAAGCCATCCAACCATGCCTGCAAAGTTGGATGACCGTGATCGTTTTGAAACACATGGATGATGTCGCAAATCCCAATTAGGGTTTTGGCCGGCCGTGTGTCATCTCTTGTGGGCTCACAAATTGTGATGACCAAACATAGTTGGTCTTGATCGATCATTCATGTGTGTAGGCGGGCCTGCGGTTATTATGTTGACATGCTCTGGGCCCTTTGAATCTACATCTACACCCTCCATCTATACCTGCGAATATGGATATTTGCGATCATTTTGCGACACATGTAATGTGCCGCAAACCCTAATTTAGGGTTTTTTGTCCATTCTACTTGGTTTGGACGGTTTGGAAATCTATGCCACCCCTTTTGGGGAGGCCGACCATGCGGGCCCCGCATTGGGTCGGCAGTGAGTGTTCCAATACCTTCTTGGGGGTATTGGATTCGATCTGGACCATCCAATCATGCCGGTGAAGTTGGATGATCATGATCGTTTCTAGACTTCTATGGATAGTCTAGACGCTCAATCAGGCTAGTATAACACACCGAGAGTTACATGCTCAATCGGTCTAGTATAACACACCGAGAGTTTATAGCCTGTACGGGCATTTCGTGCATGCCTCATTGTTGGTACTTGGATATTCATGCTACTCTGCTGCGAGTAACAATCAGTCATCATGCCGCACCAACAATGAGAGTTATACTAGGAACAACATAGGAAATACAAGGCGTTTAATGCATTAATCAATAATGCTAAAATTCACAGAATATTCGGGGGATGGTTGATACATGCTCCATTCTAGGTGAATTAATGAAGTGAGTAAATATTCATCACTTATAAAATAACCTCATCCTCTGCAGGATGGTCACACAAATATTGGTTTTACAACTTTAGCACTGAACTAAAATCCACCATCAACATTAAGTCCCCTGCCTAGCATATAATGGTTACACTATTGTGGGGTAGGCATGAGATGGTGACATATATAACATAAAAGAACGAGATGAGGGAAGTCTACCTGGAGGGACTCTGACCAATCGTGAGCAATCCTCCATGCATGCGTGACCACTGGACTTGGTGTGACCGGTTTCCTCTCTTAGACGTCTTCTTCCCCTGGGATTCCCCGACGCGGGCGTTTACACACTGCCAACTCGTTTGTATCTAGTTGTTCTCCCAATCTCTGATTAGGGTTTGAAAGAAAGTATGACCTGGTCAGCGTTGAATCCTCATATATTGGGTTGGCTTCGCTGCGGCCGCTTTACTCTTTCTTTAGGGTTTCTCCAGCGTTTATACATGCGTGGAGATTTTGAACCACTTTTTACAGTTTTACAATAGGGTTCTCTGGTAGAAACCTCATTTCCTCTTCAGTTCGAACAAAAGTGGGTCATCTTCTTCATACCACCCAGGATCTTCTGTTAAGCGTGCATGATATGCATCTGGGCTTCATGATGAGTTTCCTGCTCGTGTTCTCCGAGTCAAGAAGGTCATACCCGTTTGTCCCTCTCTTTTTTTCTCCGCACAGTTGTTTGTTATTCCTGACGATCAGGCAAATGATCTTTTCTTTTTGCAGAGATACCCCACCGAAACATGTGTGACGGTCATCGATGATGATGACTTAACCAGTCCTCTTCCTTCAAACTCGAACACACCTGACGCTGCAGACCTTGAAGATGTTGATATGGGTATCTCCTCTTATGAATACCCCAATGCGGGTCTCGCATTTGATGTACACATGAAATGCCTGTCTTCCAGCTACCGACATGTTGGTGGATTCTTAGTGAAGAAAGGGTTCGTTTCTCTATATACAAAAGTGTGGAAAAAGTATGGCCACATCGCAACCAGGAATGTAGTTTGGTATTGCTCATCTGCTCTGGTTACTACAGTAAACTGTCTTCTTCCCATGATTGCTGAGATGGAGAATATTTCCGTTCACAACGTTGCTGAATCAAATCTCGAAAAGTGGGAGGACATGGTATCTACCTGCGAATCCATGGAGTTCAACGTGGGCTGGCTACGGTAGCGTCTTGATATCATCAAGTTTGATCGAGCTGGTATCCTCGTAAACGTTGTTCCTGCTACAAAAGCTATCTTGGAGCAGGAAAAGTCTCTAGCTACGGAATCGAAGAAGGTGGAGCAGGCGGTTCAAAACTTCAAGGATAAGACAGAGAGATATCATGCTAGGTTGAAGATGATGTTTTCAAGGAACTATAATCTGTTGGACGACCTTTTCTTGGCTACAATCCTTCATCGTCAATTTTTCTTTTGAACATTCTTGATTGCATCGGCAGATGGATGAAGTTTTTTTTTATTATTAGCATTTTTTTTTTGAAAAATTGACAATTCAAACATGTAATGAAAATGCTTGCATTGTCATGCCGTGGGACAGTTGCGGGACGATGATCAGGCATGGTATGCCTTGAGCCATTTTCCATTAATGTCTGTCTCTAACTTGCCTCCATCCACATTAATGATCTTGTAGTAGCCGGTGATGTAAGCCTTGGTAATCAAATAGGGACCTTCCCACTTCGGAGAGAACTTTGGTGTAGACATGTCTTGCTGAATGTGCTTGGCTGTCTTCAGGACCAAATCTCCTATTCCAAAAACACGTGGCCTCATAGTCTTGTCATACGCCCTGGAGACCCTGTTTCTGTACACTTGAGCGCGCTCCTCTGCCTTGATTCTTCTGGAATCCAGAGTGTCTAACTCAGCAATTCCCGAGTTAGATGCTTCAGCCTCACTCCAGTGGACCCCACTTTCTGCTGCAATCCTCGCTGATGGAATCCTGATTTCTGATAGGAGAACTGCATCCGCACCGTAAACAAGTTAATATGGAGAAACCCCGACGGAAATTCTAGGTGCCGTATGATATGCCCATAGCGCCATAGGTAGTTGTTCGTGCCAGTTCTTGGGGTTGTCATGCACTGTTTGGCTAAGAATCCGGATCAGTGTCTTGTTGGTGCTCTCAGCTTGTCTGTTTCCTTGAGGATATTAGATGGTAGATAAGACCTATTTAATTCCATATTCCTCCAGTAGTTCTCGTACTTGTTTGTTTTCAAAGGGAGTGCCATTATCGGTGATGATGTGCTTGGGTACACCAAATCGACAAATGATGTATTATTTGATGAAGGCGGCAATCGTTGCTCATGTGGTCCCCCGTAAAGGGATAGCTTCAACTCACTTGGTAAAATACTCCGTCGCAGTTATGATATACTTGTGCTGCTTCGACGATGGCGGATTAATCCTCCCGATAATGTCAAGTCCCCAACTATAAAAGGGCCATGGAATGCTTATCGAGTGTAAAGGAGTAGAAGGTGTGTGAACAAGGTTCCCGTGAACTTGACACTCGTGACAGTGTTGCACGAATGAAGCTGCATCATCCTCCATGATCGGCCAATAGTACTTCTCATGTATATGGAGAAATAGTTTCCTCTTCTCTTGATGTTCCCCTTCGTGCATTCCTTTCAACATAGTCGAAACCTCTCCCCCAGCCAGACACCGTAGTAGATCGCCTCCAAAGCTTTTACGATATATGATTCCTTCATGAAGTACAAATCGCTTCGCCTTTTGTTTCATCTTGACAGCATCCCTTTGATTGACATGAGTTACTCCATCGCGAAGATAACTAATATACGGTTCTTTCCAGTCCCTGGCATGGCTTACGTTGAGGATCTCCAGTTGGTGTGGTGGCACTTGGCAATTGGTGCAAGACTTCTGGAGCAAACGAGATTGAGCTTCCATTTCTGTCCAATAATAGCCCATGCGTTGAAGACGACGGTAGAGCATTACCACCAACGTTTGTCCACAAGTTTCAGTATGAACGTGGTTAAGATGTAACTGCGCCTCTTCATCTCCGAGACATCTCGATAGGGAACCATCCATGTTTCGATGATATAGCATACCATGAAGCATTAAATAGTTTTGCAGAGCTTTGAGACTAACATTTCCTTGAGAAAGTGAGCTGCTGAGTTCTCGAATGATAGTGTTGATGGTGGATTTTTGTTTAAGGTTAAGATTGTAAAACCTAAAAAATATGCGCCAACATATTGTAACAGATAATTCCATTAACAAGTGATGGATACTCCTTCACTTTATCAATTCACCAAGAATGGAGCATGTGGCAACAATCCCATTCTGTGAATAAAATACACGAAATTCATCCAGGTTGGAGCATGTAGCAACAATCCCATATACCCTGTGAATTTCCAGCATTATTAATTAATGCGCAACATCCTTGTATTTCCTGTACTCATTATCAGTGCGGCATGAAGACTGAGTGTTGCTCTTAGCAGAGCAACACGAACCTTCAAGCATTATAATGAAACCATGTACGAAATACCCGTACAGGCTGAACTCTCGGTGTGTTATACTAGCCCGATTGTGCATCCAGACTGATCGTATCAGTCTGGATATGATCACGACCATCCAACTCCACCAGCCTGATTGGATGGCCCAGATCGATTCCATCACCCCCAAGCAGGTATGGAATACCTGCCGAACCAACGCGGAACCCGCATGGTCGGCCTCCCTTGGCCTAGCTTGCCAAAACGTCCAAACCATAGCAGTATGGATGGAAAACCCTAAATTAGGGTTTGCGGCACATTACATGTGTCGCAAAATAGCCTCAACCATCTATCTTCGCAGGTATAGATGGAGGGTGCAGATGTAGATTCAAAGGGCACGGAGTATGTCAATACAATCACTGCAGGCCCGCCTACATACCTGACCAATCGTTTAGGACCAACCATGGTTGGTCATTCCAAATCGTGCGCCTGAATGGAGCATGACACACGGCTTTGAAACCCAAAAATTAGGGTTTTGAATCACGAGCGTCCATCTTCTCCGACACGAACGGAGGGTCCGAGATTAGATCAAAGCAGGTCCGGTCATGTCAACATGACCACCGTGGACCCGTCTATCCCCTCACCTAATCGGCCAAGGCATGCCATGCCTGGCTATCCCCAAATCGTCCGCTCCAACATGCGTGGTTGCACCTCCAAAGATGCAAATTAATCTCAACCACTCGATTTCTACGGACGATTTGGGTGGCTTATATCGCGTTTTCATGGGACGGTAAGACATAGGCGTGAACACCAGCCTACCACCTACACATTGGAGCAGTCGAGCAAGACCGACCAAGCCTGGTCGTTTTGGAATGCCCGCCCGAAGTTGGTATGGGATACGGCTTTTGCGGCACTAATCTTCTGTTTCAATTCGATCTCGACCACTCAACTTCGCCGGACGAATTGGGTGGCTCAGATCACGTTTTTATGGGACGGTAGGTATAAGCACCTACACCGTCACGCCATCTACACACAGGTATGATCGGCCAATCCAGGATAGTTCCCTAAGTCTGGTTTCGGTCAGGGTGAAGAGCAGTGCTTGCGCACCTCCTTCGAAACCCTAATTCCACCAAGTGTCGCAGATGAGTGTCTTAAAGATCATCTCATCCGTCCAACTTCACCAGCTCGGTTATATAGCCCTGGTCAGGAGTTAACTAGTCAGTGCGGGGTCATGGTGATCACCATCCACCACTCTACCACACCATGTGGTCGGTCAAGGAAGGGTTTGCATGCACAACTTCCAAACCCTACTGGATATACTCAATGCAGTACCTGCATAGTATACCCACGATACTTCACAAGTATCAATTTCCTTCCTGGGTTTTGCTTTCGGGTTGTTTACTCCTCCCGAACGAGATTAAAACCTAAATACTCCCGCGATGGGAGATAGGAAATTCTTTTCCGTATGGAATGGAGGGGCGGACCATAAAAATACGAGTCGGTACTAGAATACTACAACGATTCTAGTAAGGGGCGCTAATTAAGGTTTCTAGTGCAACAATCAATGGTTGCCCCTCCTCTCAAGATGCAAAATCTCGACCGTCGAAGGTCACCAAGCTAGCAAGTTTCCCGAGCCTGACTTGCCAAGCCACAACAACATGCAACATGTTTTCCAAAAACATTCGAGACATCAATCATGTCACAAACTGGGGGATACATACGTCTGGCGGTTTACAGCGTGCAGCGCACAACGCGCCATCATAAGAACGTGTCAGGAAATCATGGACTTTTAATGATGATGGGAGAAGTGGGAAAGCCTAGTCGTGTGACACCAACACACTACTCCACTACTCCATCACTCCACTTTCTCCACTTCCCACGAGATACGAAGGTTAGGCTAAAGGACTTGTATAAATAGGTTCTCCGCCCTATTTTCAACAACAACGCAAGTCCAGACAACAGAAGCAAGTGTTGATTCAATCGTATTCAAATACCGGAACTGATAGCTTACATCCTGCAAGCCAGTTCAGCCTTCTGATACAAGTCCTGCATAGCCAACACCTTCACATTCTCAACACCTTATTCTCTTCCCTCCCTAAGATCAACCCCATCTCCTTCACTTTGTGACCGAAACAAGTCTGGAACGGCCATTTCTTGGTTTAGGCCGGACTTTCATAGATTGATCTCTTGAATCTACAAGCACTCACTGTGCAGTGCATTTGTTTTAGGTTTAGATTCATTCCTCATCCACACCCCAAATTACCAAATTGGCAGGAATAGTTTTCACCCATAAACAATTGGCGACCACAGTGGGAGATTAATCTCTCAGTTGCAATATCAATTTCCAATTATCAATTTCATCTTTTCAGTACCCGATTCGATTTCCGCAATTTCAAGAGGGTAGATCTTAGGATCAATTCAATCGACAATTCATTTCAAGATGGTGGAACTCAGGTCTGGATCAACAATCAATTCTGATAGAACTAGTGCGGATAACACTCCCGGTGTCGATGTACCTGTCAGTGGAGCTACCGTGGTCAATACATCTCGAGGGGCCGTCACTTCTACCATCAGTACCACCAGCGTAGCGGGAAATATTCCAGTAGGTGTAACGCCTCCCATCACCAGAGCTAGAGCAGCCGCGAATCCCGATATTTCCTTAAGCGTAACACCTCCGGTGGTCACCAGAGCAACTAATCTTACTCCTTTATTAGGACGAGGATCCGGAGGGACGAGAGGAGGACCACCGTCTATTACCATTGCAGACTTGATGGAGAAGCAGGAAGTCTTGGATAAGACTCAAACGGATATGGTCGCGACTCAAAAGGAGGTACTCACTTTCCTCAAAAATTTGACTGAACGTTTACCACAAGATTCACGACAACCCGGGGGAAGCGCTTCCATACTGACTCACACAGACGACGAAACTCGCGTTGATCCTGAACGCCCAAGGGAAAGGAACCAACCATCCAACTTCATCACACGCGAGGACCTGTAAAGACTTCTCCAAAATCGAGGCAAGGGGGACCGAACGGATGTACACCAACATCAGCCGCCATACCCCCAAGATGTGCAACGAATTCCTCTCCCAAGAGGTTACACCTCTCCCAATTCTCCCTCTACGACGGTACTGGTAATGCTCGTGAACACGTTTCTCGATTCTTGGAATACCCGAGGGAACATGAATACAACCATGTTCTACGCCTGAAAGAATTCTCAAAGTCACTTACGGGGAGGGCATATACCTGGTACAACAACATCACACCTAACAACATATCCAATTGGAACAAGATGGTCAGTTCTTTCTACATGAAGTATTTCTTTGTATCCGAACAGATCACCTTTTCAGATATGGGAAGAATTCTTCAGCGGAACAACGAGCACCCCAACGACTTCGTTAAGAGGTTCAGGAACCAAGCGCTGGATTGTCATGACCCGAACGTCACCGAACGACAATTGGTGGAGTTGTGCATCAATGGGATGATACCCATATACCGCGCTCTATTAGATAATTTGGTTTTTCATACGTTCTCCGAAATCCATGAAGCTGCCAAACGTTCATCAAAAACCGCACCAGCATTACTAGAAAGAACCAGAGTTGTTCGAAGTGAAGATTCGCATGAAAGTCGAGGAAGCAGGCGCCTCACGAACAAACAATACAACACTGGTCCTTCTATGAGTGTAGTGGGTGGAGGAGAAAAAAAGGAAAGCTTCCGCAACGGAACAAAAAACCAAGCGGGCATCCCCAGCGCACAAGACTTCGTCTCGGAAATGAGTGGACAAAACTCCTGCACAAGACATCGAAGATACGAGTTTTCCTTTCCCCATGAATGAAGTGATAGAACTCTTAGAAGCGTGGATCCAAGACGATGCCATCAATATGCCTCCTATCAGACGTCCTCCAACTGAAAAAGACATGACGGATCCCAAATACTGCCACTACCATAGATTCGTTCACCATCCAACCAAAGATTGTAATAGGCTGAAACAAATCTTCAGGGAAAAGATAGAGACGGGAGAATTCCAACTCGGAAACGAAGGTGTTCACAGGGATCCTCTTCCTATCAGGAGTTGTATGATTTACGGGGATTCTGTTCACAAGACTGTACAATCTATGATGGAGAACTTGTGTGAAATCTTGTATTTATCCAAGGGACAGCGTCAAGACATATTTGCGGCCCTCAATCGCATTGTATCAGGCAGGAATTTGTATCCAGAAGCAGTCCATAAATCCCAACCTTTCCTGGAAGACGCGAGCGGGGGAAACTGGGGACTCCTAACTGTCACCCGATTGAGATATGTCGAGTTCGATATCGTGTTGGTCGATGCGGCCTCTGAATTTAACATCATTACCGTCAATACCTTGAGAGCAGCTAAGATTTCGAAGCGAGAGGCTACTTGTCATCCAACTATGGTTAAGGATCCAGAAGGAGAACTCAGAGATGCATATGGATACGTTGATCTTGAAGTCAAATCAGGTGATACCTTGACACGAGCAAACTTCTACATAGTCAAATAATATCCCAGCTATGACATGATCCTAGGACGCCCTTGTATGCGCCACAACAAGGCAATGCTAGGAGTCTGTCCTCTACTGGCTTCGATACCTGAAAGAATCTCCAACACGCCTTCTGGACCTGATGACTGTTTGTTACCGCACCAACAACTTTCCAGTGCAACACAACTTCCCGGAGAAAGCCTGTCGGCATATGTTGAAAGGTTCCGATCTCAAGTAAGTCTCATCACGCAACCCTCTTTACGATCAACCACCCCTCATTCTGATAAGTCCTGGGGACTGGCTCTATCCAAAAAACCAATCTTGGCTAAGAGATGTGAATGGGAGGCCGGCCCCTTTAAACAATTTATCCGGAGTCTAGAAGTTGTCTCGGTTAAAGACGACAAAACCAAGACCCTGATGTCTACACGTCCAAACCCATTCGGAATTGGAGACCTAGTAACAAAGGCAACCACATTCAAGGTCGGAAGCATTACGGTAAAAATGGCTACCTCACCTAATTCGCCTGCCGAGAAGGAGGATGAACCATACCTGGTAGCAGATATCATCCTAGGCGGCTACTGCAAGCTCATCAATGCTGACAAGATAGAAGGCGTAATAATTCACTCACGGTGGCTCAAACCCTACCGCACTTAAGACGTTGTGCTATCACTTTCCAGCATCTTACACACTTTAAGACGCTGTGTTACTTCCTCCGGCATGTTTCCCTTTAAAATTTCACATCATATTTGTAATTCCTTTAGGAAATGATTGCAATACTTGCATTCATGATTAGGGTTTCAATCTTCAATTTTCAATTTTCAAATTAATTGGAGTGTTATTTCCGTCTGAGGACCTCTTTACCCTAAAGACACAAAATTCATCCTAGATCAACCCATTAGGGTATGCTAGGAAAGAAACCCTAAGCAAAAAAAAAAAAAAAAAATTTGAAAAGAGTTACGCGGGAAGGGAAGAAGCTTTGAGCCGCTCACCCCAGCAAGAAACAAGAAGATTTTGCGTCGGGAACACAGGTCCGTGATATTATATTATGGCATTATTTATTTTATGTCAGGGAATTACATACATGTGGAGGCGCACCCTTGTGCCTGAGAAGGTTCAGATATAGTCTTAACGAAAGATTATAACATAGAAACCTCTATTCAAATAATCAAATAATGGAAGAAAAATCCTTGAACTCGGCTGCCACTGAGTACAAGAAAGGTGTTCACAAATTACGGAATATGCTGGAAAAGAGGAAAAGAAGTAAAGATGTTTCAACCGTGAAGAGAGTGGACTGCGCCTGTGTTGACATGAAGTTTTGTTCAACGCCATCACCTGATGATGCTCCTCCCTTTGGATCCGCCTCGGCCTCTGCACCAGATGTTTCCGCAGCAACGCACTCCATTCCAGCATCATCGGTAGGAGCATCAAAGGACACATCAATATCAGGGATCGGGCCGACTGCTTTCAAACATTCAGATTCGTTAGTGTCAGAATCAAGAATTATTACACCGTCCTGGATTGGTTAATCACACTTATTTTCACTTGGAGGTCGTTTGTGCTCAACTCTCCACCTCTTCAACCACGATGCAAATCTCTCCTCCCTTGCGCTTACTGGTGCTTGCAACGCCTCCTCGTGTCTCCACCGTTCTTCCATATCAATTGCAGCCGAAAGTGCACAGATGCGTCCTCTGGTAATACGCAGATGCAAAATAGACATCCCCTGTATAGCACGGCCAACTTCGCGAAGTGGAAGATCGATCTTAGCCATTACTTCTCCGTGCACATGGTTTTCGGGCTTATAAACTTCGAAGCTTCTTTCTGGAGAGGTGATGGGTTGGTCGTCCACCGCCTCCATGATAAATTGCAAAGAAGAAGAAGTTATAAAAAAAAAATCAAATCAATCAGTCAATCAGAAGATCAGATAAGTGCGGAGCAGTACCTGAGATGTAGAAGGAACAATTACGTAAGATGATTCTTTATAATCTCAACAGAGTCCCAGGAGGAAAGAGGTCTTTACTTACCACCTATGAAGGCTACTATTTTGGGATAATGATTCACAAATGCTTATCGCATGCATCTGAAGAAAACTGCAGTATGATGAAAAAAGCTGCAGTATGATGAAAAGGAGTACACCTGACCCAACGGACCGAGCTCTGGACAGATATGTACGAAAGGAATCAAAGCGACTCACCGGATCAAGTCCCGCTTCCTTCACAACCCTAATCAGGACTCCCAGGGTAACGCCTGACGATGTCGATCCGTCCGGTAAATATACATTCACCTTAGCTTGGTCATTTCAATGTATAAATTTGTCACCATCTCATGCCTACCACACAATAATGTAACCATTATGTGCTAGTCATGGGACTTAATGTTGATGGTGGATTTTTGTTTAAGATTAAGATTGTAAAACCTAAAAAATATGCGCCAACATCTTGTAAGAGATAAGGCCATTAACAAGTGATGGATACTCCTTCACTTTATCAATTCACCAAGAATGGAGCATGTGGCAACAATCCCATTCTGTGAATAAAATACACGAAATTCATCCAGGTTGGAGCATGTAGCAACAATCCCAAATACCCTGTGAATTTCCAGCATTATTAATTAATGCGAAACATCCTTGTATTTCATGTACTCATTATCAGTGCGGCATGACGACTGAGTGTTGCTCTTAGCAGAGCAACACGAACCTCCAAGCATTATAATAAAACCATGTACGAAATACCAGTACAGGCTGAATTCTCGGTGTGTTATACTAGCCTGATTGAGCCCCTTTCGGTGTGTTATACTAGCCCGATTGAGTATCCAGACTGACTGTATCAGTATGGATATGATCACGACCATCCAACTCCACCAGCCTGATTGGATGGCCTAGATCGATTCCATCACCCCCAAGTAGGTATGGAATACCTGTCGAACCAACGCGGAACACGCATGGTCGGCCTCCCTTGTCCTAGCTTGCCAAAACGTCCAAACCATAGCAGTATGGATGGAAAACCCTAAATTAGGGTTTGCGGCACATTACATGTGTCGCAAAATAGCCTCAACCATCCATCTTCGCAGGTATATATGGAGGGTGAAGATGTAGATTCAAAGGGCACGGAGTATGTCAATAAAATCACCGCAGGCCCGCCTACATACCTGACCAATCGGTCAGGACCAACCATGGTTGGTCATTCCAAATAGTGCGCCTGAATGGAGCTTGACACATGGCTTTGAAACCCAAAAATTAGGGTTTTGAATCACGAGCGTCCATCTTCTCCGGCACAAACGGAGGGTCCGAGATTAGATCAAAGCAGGTCCGGTCATGTCAACATGACCACCGTGGACCCATATATCCCCTCACCTAATCGGCCAAGGCATGCCATGCCTGGCTATCCCCAAATCGTCCGCTCTAACATGCGTGGTCGCACCTCCCAAGTTGCAAATTAATCTCAACCACTCGATTTCTCCGGACGAATTGGGGGGCTTAGATCGCGTTTTCATGGGATGGTAAGACATAGGTGTGAACACCAGCCTACCACCTACACGTTGGAGCAGTCAACCAAGACTGACCAAGTCTGGTCGTTTTGGAATGCCCGCCCGAAGTTGGTATGGGATACGGCTTTTGCGGCACTAATCTTCTGTTTCAATTCGATCTCGACCACTCAACTTCGCCGGACGAATTGGGTGGCCCAGATCACGTTTTTATGGGATGGTAGGTATAAGCGCCTACATAGTCACGCCATCTACATACAGGTATGATCGGCCAGTCCAGGATAGTTCCCTAAGTCTGGTTTCGGTCAGGGTGAAGAGCAGTGCTTGCGCACCTCCTTCGAAACCCTAATTCCACCAAGTGTCGCATATGAGTGTCTTAAAGATCATCTCATCCGTCCAAATTCACCAGCTCGGTTATATAGCCCTGGTCAGGAGTTAACTAGTCAGTGCGGGGTCATGGTGATCACCATCCACCACTCTACCACACCATGTGGTCGGTCAAGGAAGGGTTTGCATGCGCAACTTCCATACCATGCTGGATATACTCAATGCAGTACCTGCATAGTATACACACGATACTTCACAAGTATCAATTTCCTTCCTGGGTTTTGCTTTTGGGATGTTTTCTCCTCCCAAACGAGCTTAAAACCTAAATACTCTCAAGTTGGGAGATAGGAAATTCTTTTCCGTATGGAATGGAGGGGCGGACCATCAAAATCCGAGTCTGTACTAGAATTCTACAACGATTCTAGTAAGGGGCGCTAATTAGGGTTTCTAGTGCAACAATCAATGGTTTCGCCTCCTCTCAAGATGCAAAATCTCGACCGTCGAAGGTCACCAAGCTAGCAAGTTTCCCGAGCCTGACTTTCCAAGCCACAACAACATGCAACATGTTTTCCAAAAACATTCGAGACATCAATCATGTCACAAACTGGGGGATACATACTGGGTTTTGGTCTGGCGGTTTACAGTGTGCAGCGCACAACGCGCCATCATAAGAACGTGTCAGGAAGTCATGGACGGTTAGTGATGATGGGAGAAGTGGGCAAGCCTAGTCGTGTGACACCAACACAATACTCCACTACTCCATCACTACACTTTCTCCACTTCCCACGAGATACGAAGGTTAGGCTAAAGGACTTGTATAAATAGGTTCTCCGCCCTATTTTCAACAACAACGCAAGTCCAGACAACAGAAGCAAGTGTTGATTCAATCGTATTCAAACACCGGAATTGATAGCTTACATCCTTCAAGCCAGTTCAACCTTCTGATACAAGTCCTGCATAGCCAACACCTTCACATTCTCAACACCTTCTTCGCTTCCCTCCCTAAGATCAACCCCATCTCCTTCACTTTGTGACCGAAACAAGTCTGGAACGACCATTTCTTGGTTTAGGCCGGACTTGCACAGATGGATCTCTCGAATCTACAAGCACTCACCGCGCAGTGCATTTGTTTTAGGTTTAGATTCATTCCTCATCCACACCCAAAATTACCAAAATTAGCAGGAATAGTTTTCACCCATAAACAGATAGGAGTTCGCCAATCACAGGTACCGATGTCTTCGCGTTGTGAGAACCATATTGATTCCACTGTCCTCCTTCTTACCGTCAGAGTTTCTTTTAAACCTTCAAACTGAAATTTTGATGCCAGTATGGCTAAACAATCGGCATGTATGTTGTTGCTACGACCAACATGGATTATGGTTGCATCTGCAAAGTAGTTCAACAACCTTTGTGCTTCTGATCGGTATGGGGCCAGTGTTGCCTCTTTCAATACATATACTCCGTTCATCTCATTAACCAGTAGTTTTGAGTCACCTCTTATCTCTAAGCGAGTGGCCCCTGCTTGTTTGGCTATTGACAGTCCTATGAGAAAGGCTTCATACTCCGCTGAGTTGTTGGTGCACTAAAAGTTCAACTTGAAGGAATATGAAAAGACTTCGCCCGTTGGAGATACTAGGACCACACATGCTCCCCCGATGTTATTTATAGGAGTGGCAGAGCCATCGAAATACAGCATCCACGCCTCCCTTTCGACAACGGAGATCTCTGGAAATTCTCCGGGAAGATCCTCGTGTAATACAGTAGTACCTTCTCCAGGGAACTCCGTCAGTAAATCAGCAACGACTTTTCCTATGATAGCTTTTAGTGATGTGCACGTTATGTCTAGCTCCGACATTTAGAGGAGCCACTTGGCTGTCCTTCCCATCAAGACCGGCTTCTAAAGTAAAAACTTCGCAGGGTTGGACTTAGATATGAGTACTACCTTGTTGGACAACATGTAGTGTCTGAACTTCTGAATAGAATGAAACAGGGCTAGGCACGCCTTCTCCACTTTGGGATATCTGAGCTCAGCATCTCTTAGTACTCGACTGAAATAGTATATGGGATGTTCGACTCCTTCATCATCCTCCTGTACGAGCAAAGCTCCTACGGCAGTATCGCTAAAGGCTGTATATAGATGCAGTGGTCTCCCTTGGAAATGGGACTTCATGACCGCTGGAGATGACAACATCCGTTGAATCTTCCGAAACGCTTCTTGTTGTAGTGCAGTCCAAATAAAGCTTGCTCCCTTCTTCAGCAAGGAAGTGAATGAAGCAACTAGCTGGGCCAAGCCAGGTATGAAAATGTCGAATGTAGTTCACCTTGCCCATGAAGCTTTGGAGTTCCTTCACAGTTCGTGGAGGCGGCATCGTGAGGATGGCTTGAGTATTGGAAGGGTCTACCTCGATTCCCTTAGCGGTTACCTGGAATCCCAGAAATTTGCTTGAAGAAACACCGAAGGCGCATTTCAATGGATTCATCTTCAATTTGTAATCACGACACCTTTCGAACACTTGCCGTAGGACTCCTATGTGATCCGACCGAGCTCTCGATTTGACTAATATATCATCTATATAGTCTTCGACTTGCTTGTTCATCATATCGTGGAATATTTCCGTCATAGCGCGTTGATAGGTTGCACCGGCGTTCTTCAAACCAAATGGCATTACTGTATAATAAAAATTTCTGAGAGGAGTTCAAAAAGCTGTCTTACTTGCATCGTGCTCGTACATTCTTATCTGATTATAACCGCTGTATCTGTCCATGAAGGAGAACATGCCGTACCCACTTGTTGCATATACTAACATGTCGATGTTAGGTATAGGAAAATCATCTTTGGGGCAACATCTGTTCAAATCTCTGAAATCCACGCAGCATCTGATCTGCCCATTTTTCTTTTTTACTGGAACCATATTAGCCAACCAGGTTGGGTGATGAATGGGTTTAATGAAGCCAATGGCTAATAGCTTATGTATCTTGGTCTTGATTTGCTCTTCCACTTCGTGCCTGAATTGTCTCGGAGACTGTTTGACCGGCTTGGATCCATGTATGACATGCAGGTGATGGGTGACCAACTTTTCATCTAACCAGGCATTTCTTCATACGTCCAAGCGAATATGTCTTGGTATTCCTTGAGAAGTTGTATAAGTATCGTGCGTTCATCTGTCGATAGGGTTGAGCTGATGGAGATAGGCCTGGGGAATTCCTCACTCCCGATATTAACAACTTCGAGCTCGTCGGTCGTGGAGTTGGTGCCGTCCTGCAGCTATCGTGGAGCGTCCAATACCTCTTCTTGCGGCTCTTCGTTGTTGTAGCATTCCATTGGACGGAGAGGCTGGGTAGTAGCCTCCCCTGCTAATTTCTAATAGCGGCGTCGGTATACGGTCTTTCCCTTCTGATCACGGATTGCCATAAAAGTTCGTTCTTATTTAGTGTGCACATAAGTTGTAGTTTTACCAGACGAAGAAGGATGTTCTGACATGTCATGGGGCTTAGCCTTCAACAATGCAAGTCGGTCTTCCTCCTGGATTGATGCCCACGTGGGGAGTGGGATGCAATGAACTTTTCATGATTCTCCCCGAGGAGTTTCTTTTAGCTCAAACAACTCTACGCCATAGATCGGTGCGTAAGGATAGAACGATGCAGGGATGCGAACAAGTTCCTCATTCAACATAGTCTTCAAACACTAGTGATATGCTGAAGGAACAATTCTATTATCATGAAGCCACGGTCTCCCAAATATCATGTGGTAGTCCGGCTCTTTTTCTATGACTTCGAATTTCACTTTAGACTGGACGGGTCTTACAGATAGATTCGGATTAACGTACCCATACGTATTGGTTTGATTTCCTTCTAAATCAGTCATCGTGGTAGGCTGCTGTATCTTGAGGGTAATTACATTCGAAGACGCTCCTGTGTCGACAAGGGCCCTCTTGAACTCTAAATCCTTGATGCGTGCAGTAACGTGCAGGGCCCGGTTATGACCTTCTTCCGCCATCATGTCTTCTTATGTAAATATAACATTATGCACAGACATATCCAGCGTTTTGGAGGCTTCTGGGCGTAAAGGAGTTAACTACACGTCCAATGCTATCTGGTTGATTGCAGCAAACATCTCCGCCCGCTGGTTCTTCGATAGGTATAAAAGTTCGCACAAATTTTCCACTAGAGAAGCGGCTTCTTGGTCCAAAGGTCTCTGGTTCATGGTAAAACTGTTGATTTGAGGAGGATCGTTGTAAGGATCAGTCCCCAGTATAGAAATTTCCGTGACAGGGGAACCTCTCATGTCTGATGTCATCTTGATGAGGAGATCGAGTATACCGTTTACTGTCTCCTTGATCAGGTCCATGTTCCTTGCATGAATCTCCTGTACTCGTGCCAACTCGATCAATGTTGGGATTCTTCTAGCCGTGCCATCAGACATACCATTGGAAGGAGAAGCCTCTTCGTTGGAAGAACTTCGACCGGAATTCAAAATTTTTTGTTGGGTCATAAGACCAACCATCTTGAAATCAACCAATGGAATTGGATATTGAAGAAATTGATATTGTAACCGAGAGATTAATCTCCCACTGTGGTCGCTAATTGTTTATGGGTGAAAACTACTTCTGCTGATTTTGGTAATTTGGGGTGTGTGGATGAGAAGTGAATCTAAACCCTAAACAAATGCACTGCGTGATGAGTGCTTTTGATTCGAGAGATCAATCTATACAATTCTGGCTTAAACCAAGAAATGGCCGTTCCAGACTTGTTTCGGTCACAAAGTGAAGAAGATGGGGTTGATCTTAGGGAGGGAAGCGAATAAGGTGTTGAGATTGTGAAGGTGTAGGCTTTCTTATGACTCGTAACAGAAAAGTGAGCAGGCTTACGAATAATGCAAGCAAGCTCTGGGTGTTTGAATACGTTGTGTATTAACACTTGGTTTCTGTGTTGTGTTCTCTTCTGTTTTGGAAATAGGGCGGAGAACCTATTTATACAAGTCACTTGAGCCTTATTCACGTCTCTCGTGGGAAGTGGAGGAAGTGGAGTGATGGAGTAGTGGAGTTGTGTGTTAGTGTCACACGATCAATCTTTCCCATTTCTCCCATCATCACTAACCGTCCATGTCTTCCTGACATGTTCTTGTGATGGCAAGTTGCACGCTGCACGCTGTAAACCGCCAGACCAATACCCTAGTATGTATCCCCCAGTTTGTGACACGATTGATGTCTCGAGTGTGTGGATCGTGGGACCCACAGAAAGTAGCATGTAATGCTAGTTAAATAACTAAGTTATTTAGGAAGTAGATACTTGTAAAGTATCGTGTGTATTATATGCATGTTATGCATCGAATGTATTCAACATATATGAAGCATCGATGTTGAGCATCGTGCCTTGCCTGCTTCGAGTGACCGTTTGGAGGCTACATGGGCGAGCCATGCCTTAGCCGATCACATTATGTGGAAGAGTGGCGGATAGTGATCATGGTGATACCTCACTTGTCGCCTAATTCCCATTCTAGGCTACCCGTCCAAGCTAGCGAAGTTGGACGGATTAAATGGCTTGCGACCCTAATCTGCGACCGTTGGATTAGGGTTTGGGAGGTATGCAAGCTTCCACTTTCAACTCGAACGAATTCAAGCTAAGGGAGCGTTTCTGGAAGGACCTATTGGTCTTGCAAGGAGGTGGCGCGCTGGTGTTTACACCCATGCTTGCTTGACTCTCAAAGATCCGATCTATACCACTCAATTTTGACGGCAAAGACGAGTGGCCGAGATTAGATTTCAACAGAAATCCTATGTCGCAAAGGATTTATCAAGCAGCGTGACACATCAATTTTGGGCGCACGGACCGAGGTGCCTGACCAAGGCCGGGCCCACGGCGGTCATGCTAGCATGATCTGACTCCCCTGAAGTTTAATCTTTTCCTTCCATTCAAGACTGCGAAGATGAACGCGCGAGATGATTTTGCGACACATGTGTAGCGCCGTAAACCCTATTTAGGGTTTCGGACCGGCCTACTTCGACCAAACGGTTTTGGTGGTTGTACGCCTCCTTTGGGGAGGTCGATTGCTGAAGAGACATCTTGGGCTGACGGTGAGCATATGTATGCTTGCTTCATGGACCTGGTCGAAATCTAAGTCATACAACCATACCTGCGAAGTTGGATGCCAGTGATCGTTTTGAAACACATGCATGATGTCGCAAATCCCAATTAGGGTTTTGGCCGGCCGTGTGTCATGTCTTGTTTGGGTGCACAAATTGTGATGACCAAACATAGATGGTCTTGACCGATCATTCATGTGTGTAGGCGGGCCCACGGTGATTGTGTTGACATGCTCTAGGCCCTTTGAATCTACATCTACACCCTCCATCTATACCTGCGAAGATGGATGATTGCGATCATTTTTCGACACATGTAATGTGACGCAAACCCTAATTTAGGGTTTTTTGTCCATTCTACTTGGTTTGGACGGTTTGGAAATCTATGCCACCCCTTTTGGGGAGGCCGACCATGCGGGCCCCGCATTGGGTCGGCAGTGAATATTCCAATACCTGCTTGGGGGTATTGGATTCGATCTGGACCATCCAATTTTGCCGGTGAAGTTGGATGATCGTGATCGTTTCTAGACTGCTATGGACAATCTAGACGCTCAATCGGGCTAGTATAACACACCGATAGTTACATGCTCAATCGGGCTAGTATAACACATCGAGAGTTTATAGCCTGTACGGGCATTTCGTGCATGCCTCATTGTTGGTACTTGGATATTCATGCTACTCTGCTGCGAGTAACAATCAGTCATCATGCCGCACCAACAACGAGAGTTCTACTAGGAACAACACAGGAAATACAAGGCGTTTAATGCATTAATCAATAATGCTAAAATTCACAAAATATTCGGGGGATTGTTGCAACATGCTCCATTCTAGGTGAATTAATGAAGTGAGGAAGTATTCATCACTTATAAAATAACCTCATCCTCTGCAGGATGGTCACACAAATATTGGTTTTACAACTTTAGCCCTGAACTAAAATCCACCATCAACAATAGTAACACGACTTTTGTATCAAGATAGTAGATAGAGTAGATATACTTTTGAGTGATAGATAAGTTCAAGTCTTCACATACTTTTTAATCGATGAAGATCCACTGGTTCCTTGAGTAGTCCTTCGTCTTGTATGATAATTGACATAGAGTTCTTGAGCTCAACTACACTTTCTATCCTAGTCCGAGACCTTAGCTATAGTAGACTAGAAATCAAGACTTTATAGTTTTGATCACTAACATTGACAAACATGCTTGAGATAGCAATGCATGCGAGTTCGACCAAGCAATGCTCTAACAATCTCCCCCTTTGTCAATTTTAGTGGCAAAACTATTAATACATATGGAATACAAAAAGTATATAAATAAACTTTGTAGCTCCTATTTCACATGTCTAATCTTCAACAATACTCGAAATCTTCGTCACTTCCAAGTAGTCCAATGATCCCAAAGGTTATAAGTTTAGCATCATCGTTGTTGAAAATCCGTAGCTATAACAATGAGAAAAGCATCGGTTCTCAATCATTGTTATACAGTGTCATAGTAATATTACACATCGTCAAAGTCCAATTGCATCACAACTTCAACAACAATACTATGGTGATACTTCACTCCCCCTTAGTCAATACTCCATCTCACATGGAAACCACTCCCCTTTACATAATGATCCGAAAACCATATGTATTTTTAGTGTTAACTACATATGAATTCTCCCCCTTTTTGTCAATAAAATTGGCAAAGGTACAAGAACGGGATCCTAATGAAATTTCCGTAAGAGACATTTCATGACTAAAGGTAAATGTGTATCATCTTGTTTAGATGCAATCATAAAGCCGAAGATAAATGCATTCATCCAGGATTTTATAAAGACGCAAGATAACCCCTCTAATTTTCCACAGCCGCACTCCCCACAAAGATTTGGCAATTAAGAACAAGTTCAAAAGAACTCTCCCCCATAATATGTCATTCCCTAAGGAACAACAAGAGCGACCTTAATTTCAAAAAAAAAGAAGGATTTATTTAGACTCAACAAATTACATACAAGTATGAAATTGGAATCTAACAATAAATATTCAATCAAATTAACCAAAGAGAACCAAGATTAATTTGACTAAATATGCTCAACACAAGTAAACTTATGGAGACTTAATAAATCAATTAGATTAATCACAAGAAAACTCGTAAATAATCTAATTGTCACACTCAACCAAACTAATTACAAGAGTAATCAATTTAATTGGCCACACTCGACATAAGAGCATCCTATGGAGCAATGACTAAGTTAATCATGAAAAACCAACCCAGTCAAAAGAGATGCTCAACATACGAAATTTATGGAGTGTTAACTAAATAATCATACTAGATGATTGATTTAGTTTATTTGGGTTCAACATAAGAGATTATGGAACCCCGACTAAGATTATCATAAGCCATGACAACCTTAACCGTACGTGTACTCAACATAAGAAAACTTATGGAATACAAACTAAATAAACAAACAAGTTGATCAGTTTAGTTCTTAATGCTCAACATATAGCATCTCATGGAACAACCAACCATGCCAATAAGGAATCGACTTAGTCATATCGTGCTCAACATAAGATACACAATGGAGCCTTCACAGTAATAATAATATGGATCAAAACATCTCTATATTGTGGATAACACAAGGATTCATTCTATGTTTCCATTACCATTTGCACAATGACATACAATAGACATAATCCTTGAATCACAAAAGATTTTAACCTATCTTACATCAAGGATTGACAATATAGGCTTAACTTTTGTGTTTGTCAAAAGTCTATTCATCCTTTTATCAATATTTGCATATCAATTCACGAACGACTTTACTTTTGACAAAATATGGGACAATCAAGTTCACGGACGTAAACACACATATCCCATCAAAATATTGCAATATATAAAACCATAAAGTTTAATACTACAACCATCATCTTCCAAACAAACTTAGAATTTTTAAACCAAAAAATCTAAAAACAAGAAGATGAAAACATTGGATATAGCTATGTGTAATCACAATAATGGCTATTCCAAAATACTAGTTATTCTTATAAACAAAAGAGAAACAATAGAAGATTTACTAGGCATTAAGAAATCAGAGTTCATTAAGAACCTCGTATCTTTAAATGAAACCATCAAAGAATTCATTTATTCTCTTAACCGTAGATACACCATGTTCGTGAGTTAGAACACTAACTTCGCGATCAACCACCCGAGCAAGCTGTCTGTCTTTAGCACAGTCCATGATAAGCTTCTTTTGATTTCGTATCTAAATGTTCTGATTAGCAAGAATTCTGGCCTGACCATCTAACAATTGGTTTATTTGCAATTGAATATTTGCAAACTCGACCCATGAATCGTTCTGAAAACGAGTTAAATCCTTGACAGAATCATCAATCCAGGAGTTGTGATCCTTTATTTCGAGCATCTTCTTTAGAACCAGCTCCTGAATTGACTTACGTTCATGATTGTCTTCCTCCATATCAAGACTCACAATCTCTTGAGATCTTGCAGAGTTCTCCATAGATTTTTAGGGAAGGAAGAACACAATATAGAACAAGTTTATATGCGTTCGTCAACGAGAGTAGAAAACTATGGTTTTGAAAAACCCTAGATACTCACAAGAGGAGGACACAAACGTTCGTGGACTTCCAACAAATGGACTCAAACAGAATTAATATACAACACACTTGAGTAGTCCCCAATTATTTTTCTTGCACCTTTCAAGTTAGAAAAAAGGAAAGAAATACCTGGAATCAGGTAGTTGAGTGAAAGTTAATTCCACTATGATCATCGAGAAAAAAGTTGTATATATCATCTGACCGTTTGACCTTCGATTTTTCGCCTTTCTTCGATTGGTATTCATCCCTGAAGGATAAAACATGGCGTTTTTAACAAATCCATCAGATGGCTTTCTCTGAGGACTAAGTCTAGGACCTCTTTCAATGGGTTCAAGAGGATCGGAATAGATAGCCATCCATTTCTAGGCTTAGATTTACCAGAAACATTCTTATAAGTACAGGGAATGCTTTCCTTAGAAACATAAGAACTTATGCCAGACTGCATTTGAACCCTATGATGATTTCTAGAATAAAGATCATTCTTATAAGATTTCTGGTTTTCTGTGGGCATACGAATCACTGCAGTAGTCGTCCGACTGTTTATTCCATTGACAGTGAAGAGAAGAAAATTAGAAAGCTTAGAAATTTGTTTCCTTCTTGCAAAACAATGAATAGCATAGTGATTCTTTTTCCCACAAAAAGTACAGATTTGTGGAGAGGAAGCAACAATTGGCACCTGTCTTTGCTTCATAGCCATATGAGAAGACTGTAAGTTATGTAATCCTTTCTTTAACACAATATTCTTCTGGAGAATATTTCTTCATGTGCTGTGATTCATGAGAATTAGTTTGTACATAAGATTTTCTCCTTAAGACAGAGTTTTCCTTTTCCAAGGATTTACACTGTTCATGGGCTAGAGTAAGAGATGCATGTAACTTCTCTTTTTCAGCACGAAGTCTGTTGAGATCTGATGAATGAGTCTCGAGCAAACGTTTCTCTCTAATTGAGTCCTCATTGATAATATCCTCAAGAGTACTAATCTTTTCACGTTGAAGAGTAGTTTATTGAAGGAGTTTCTCAATATTCTTAGAGAATGACTTTATGATATTATAGAGATCACGTTCTCGATCAAGAGAATTTTCAAATTCATCAATGAGATAATCATGATCATTAAAATCAATATTTTCAGTTGTATGTTTTGAAATTCTGGTGATCTCATTTTCAGCTTCTGCCAGAGTGTCACATGCCTCATGAGAGGAAGAAATGTCATATCACATTGAACATTCTTTCCATCTCGGGATTCGGAAGAATCAACTAAGGAATTATCCTTTGAGGTGTTTCCAAGACACTTGACATGATCAAAAGCTTTAGGAGACATTTTGGTATGCGCAATAGAGATTTTCGTCCACAAACTCAGATTGCCACAAACACAGACTTGTAAGGTCTTAAACGGGTTTGCCAGCTCTGATACCAATTGAAAAAGCGGGGGTCTAACAACCTCACCCAATATTTCGATTAGCAAATCTGTATGGACAACTCCGAGTTGTTTTCTAGAGAATCAACTAGATTCAATCAATATAAAATACTCAAGGAGTTATTATCTCAATCTCTCAATTTGATTTACTCAAGAAAATGTGATTCACGAGTCTAATCAAAGAGAGATAACTTGGATGGTACCAAAGACCAATATCCAAGTGTCAATCAATTTAAATCAACAACCAATAAGGTCGGATATGCTAATAGATTGAACAATGCACAACCTGTATTATTTCAATTATATAACAAAATATAATGCGGAAAATAAATAACACAGACACCAGAATTTTGTTAACGAGGAAACCGAAAATTCAGAAAAACTCCGGGACCTAGTCCGGATTAAACATACACTGTATTAAGCCGCTACAGACACTAGCCTACTCCAAATTAACTTCGGTATGGACTATAGTTGAACCCCAATCAATCTCACACTGATCCAAGGTACAATTATGCTCCTACGCCTCTGATCCCAGCAGGATACTACGCATTTGATTCCCTTAGCTGATCTCACCCACAACTAAGAGTTGCTATGACCCAAAGTCGAAGACTTTAGCAAACAAATCTGTCTCATACAGAAAAGTCTACAATATAGATAAATCCGTCTCCCACGAAATAAACCTATGAGTTTTGTTCCGTCTTTTGATAAATCAAGGTGAACAAGAACCAATCAATAAAACCAGACTTATATTCCCAAAGAACATCTCGGTTTTATCAATCACCTCACAATAGTCTTAATCGACGCAGCGAAAAAAGATATTGTGGAATCACAAACGATGAGACGAAGATGTTTGTGATTACTTTTATATCTTGCCTATCGGAGATAGAAATCACAAGCCAATTATTATAATTGTACTCGTACGATAGAAACAACAAGATCAGATCACACAACTACAAGAAAAGTAGTACGGTCTGGCTTCACAATCCCAATGAAGTCTTTAAGTCGTTAACCTGGTTTTAGAAGAAGAAAACCAAAGGTTAAAGGAGAATAGACTCTAGCTTATCAAACTAGTATCATACAGAATGTGTGGGGATGAGGTTTCCCAATTGCTAGAGTTCTCCCTTATATAGTCTTTCAAATCAAGGTTTGCAATCAATGTTAGCTTAGTAACAAAGCATTCAATATTCACCGTTAGATGAAAACCTGATTAGATAAAAGATAATATCTCTCAACCATTAGATCAAAAACTTAGATTTCCATACACACATGTACTTGACGGTTTTGGGTTTGTGTAACCGTACCCAAACGTGTACAATAGTTGGTTTAATATTTGTCAACCAAATGGTTAGCCAAATGATAACTTCCATATCAACCATATTATTCTTCACCATAACTAGTCCAAATGACTCAAATGAACTAGTTAGAGAGTTGTCCAATTGCTATGAGATATTATGTACTACACAAGACACAATTGAAGCAAAAATGATGTGATTCACTCGAATCAATTCATGAACTATAAAGCCACAGTTTGCAATAGCATTCCTTAGATAATTTAGATAAGTTCACGAATATCGTTTTTAGACATAACCTCTCAAGTTCGCGGACTGGGTTCACGGACTCAAGTAACCGGTTGGAATTCACAAATTCCAGCAGAAATTCTCGGGTTCGAGAACTTCCGTCAGTTCGCGGACTGAAACCGAGCTACAACTCCATCAAAAATTCTCGGGTTTGAGAACTACGCACGTTAGCAGACTGCGTTCGCGGACTGGATTGACTGCTCAAGTTCCGGTTTTCACTTGATCAACAAAGTTCACAAACTTCGGTTCAAGTGCTAAGGACTTATACATATATGTGTTACCACAACAATGTTTATATCCCCCAGTGGTTATATTGTCTAAACTCTCATTTCAATCATTAAAACATTCTCAGAGGACGTCATATAGTTGTTATTCACAAACTAGTTTTCATCAGAGTAATTTCCAAAGTAATTGAAACATAACATAACTTTCGTCACTAGGCAAATATGAACTTGGCTAAAGCGAAAGCTTTACCAACACACATTTCGAGAAATAGATAAGCGAGATATACTCATATCGAAATGTCACATATGTATATTCTTAGTCTATATAGTAACACGATTTTTGTCTCAAGATAGGAGATAGAGTAGATAGACTTTTGAGTGATAGATAAGTTCAAGTCTCCACATACCTTTTAGTCGATGAAGATCCACTGGTTCCTTGAGTAGTCCTTTATCTTGTATGATGATTTCTAGGAGTTATTGAGCTCAACTACACTTTCTATCCTAGTCTGAGACCTTAGTTATAGTAGACTAGAAATCAAGACTTTATAGTTTTGATCACTAACATTGAAAAACATGCTTGAGATAGCAACGCATGCGAGTTCGACCGAGCAATGCTCTAACAGGTAACTTTACTTATTGAAGAGTGGGGTGTCAAAATAATACTAATGGACAGTGGGAGTTCAGTCGAGGTCTTTTTTTATGATATATTCAAGAGGATGAAATTATCTAGATGACATCTTAATCCTGTCAACCTAACGAATCTACGGCGTCAACGGTACGGTGATGGTACCAAATGGAGAATTCACCCTCAGAGTCTCGGATGGAGAAGGATATTTGGACACACTCACCACCTTCTATGTGGTCGATGTCGTATCGCCTTATGAAGCAATCCTTGGCAGACCCTGGCTCACATGAATCAAAGGAGTAGCATCGGCATACCACCAAAGATTGCGGTTCCTATCCTACCACAGAGTAGTGGAGGTGTTGGGAGACCCCCAGGCAGCACGACAATGCGTACAGATAGATATCCAACAGAATGAAGAAAGGCGATCAAGAAAACGCCAAGAAAAGAACAAAGCTAAGGAGATGAAAGCGGGAGAAGAACTAGAAAATGTGATATCACAAGCTATCGCAGCTTATGAAGCATGCGAGAACGAGATCTTATACCAATCAAATGAGTCGACAATAGTCGACGAGCCAAAACCCAGTTTCTCAGCCTTGGAATCTACCCGACAAATCAATTTAGGAACCTAGGAAGAACCTAAGTTGGTGAGAATTAGGACTCTATTGACGGATGAGCAAAGACAACAGTTAATAACTCTTTTAAAAGAATACATGGACATATTCTCCTGGAAAATGCACGATATGGAAGGAATTGACCTGGGAGTATGCTCGCATCACCTGAGAATAGATCCCAAGTTTAAGACGATACGACAGAAGATGAGAAGAATCGTACTACAAGTGGCAAGAATCATTCGAAATGATCAATATCCACAATGGATATCTAACATGGTGATAGTCCCTAAAAGGAATGGAGGGGTTAGGGTCTGCATCGACTTTACCGACTTGAATAAAGCTTGCCCGAAAGATAGCTTTCCCCTCCCCAACATCGACCAGCTAGTAGAATCCATAGTCGGCTACAAAGCGATAACACTAATGGATGGGTACTCGGGGTACAATCAGATCTCTGGCCCCCGAGGATCAAGAGCACATATATTTATTCACACCCAGAGGGTTATATTGTTATACCAAAATGCCATTTGGACTAAGAAACGCGGGTGCCACTTATCAAAGATTGGTGGAGGACATGTTTGAATACAAGATACACAACACCATCGAGGTTTATGTGGATGACATGCTAGTCAAAAGCAAGGTGGCCTCCAACCATATCGATGACCTACGGGAGATCTTTCAAACCATGAGAAAATACAAGATGAGAGTGAGCCCGGCCAAGTGCACCTTCTGGGTTACCTCGAGTAAGTTCCTAGGGTATATAATTACTGACAAAGGTATTGAAGCTGAACCATATAAGATCAGAGCCGTCGTAGAAATGCCATCACTTGTGACAATCAAATATGTGCAATGGATAAACAGAAACTTGGCAGCCTAGGGGCGATTTATTTCTCGATCCTCGGACAAGTCCAAAAAATTCTTTGGGACGCTAAGAAAAAGAGAAAAATTCAAATGGACCTAGGAGTGCGAATAGGCTTTTCAGAAAATTAAGCAGAATCTCGCGAGCCTGCCAGTATTACAAAGACCCGATCCCGAGGAAGTGCTAACCCTGTATCTCGGGGCGACCAGTTATGCCATTAGTGCCGTCTTTGTCAAGAACGTAGTAGGAAAAGAAAAGCCGGTATACTTCATAAGAAAGACCATGAACCTAGCAGAGAAGAACTACACCAGGATCAAGCAACTGATACTAGCTTTGGTATTTGTAACACAAAAACTTCGAACGTATTTCCAAACTCACAGAATTCGGGTGCTTACGAAATCCTCCATAGAATCAGTACTCGACAATGCATCCAGGTCAGGAAGGATCTATAAGTGGTGTGCTCAAATCAAGCAATTCGACATTTTTTACGAGATAAGAATGGCAGTAAAAGCATAGGCAGTGGCCGACTCTCTGGCAGACTCCCCGGAATGGAGGAGGACCAAGAGGATACATCCGACTTACTCGAGACCTGTAACCCGACACGATGAGAATTTTTTGTGGACGGATCATCCAATAAATATGGGTCGGGCCTTGGATTGGTCTTTACAACGCCAAAAGGAAAAAAGATGGTCCACTCGTTTAGGCTTGAATTTAAGGCAACAAGTAATGTCACCGAGTACGAAGCTGTAATACACGCTCTGCACCTAATAGTGGAGATGGGGATTCATGACGTAAGGCTGACAAGTGACTCCCAGTAAGTCATCAGAAAAATTAGCTGGAAATACGCTATACATGATCCTTTGTTGCAAAAATACTGGGAACTCGCTCAATTCTACATCGGCCAGATGCCAAACATCAAATTTCGACATATCTTCTGGAAGGATAATCGCCACTCGGACGTTCTAGCATACATCGCCTCCATGCTAATTGATACAAGTGTTGAAGGCATCAGAGTTATGAGAATCTTAATGCCATCGATACCCAAGACAGTGGGCACCAGCGCATATGTGGAGGTAACTACATCCGATCAGTATCAAACCGATGATTGGCGAAAACCCATTCAAAAATATTTGGAGACAGGAAAACTACCCAAAGGGCGACCAGAGATCAACAAAGTCAAGATTAAAGCAGCTGCATACGAGCTCCGAGGCGGCATTTTGTGCAGAAAATCATATCTAGGGTCGTTATTAAGATGTCTAAGCAAAGAAGAGGGGCACACAATCTTGAACGAACTACATTATGGGGTCGTGGGAAATCACAGCTCGGGTCGTAGTCTGGAGGCTCGAGCCAAGACTATGGGGTATTTCTGGCCTTACATGAATGAGGATGCAAAGCATATGGCGTTCATCTGTGACGAATGCCAAATGTTCAGAAAGAAGATACATGCACCAGCGGTGATATTAAACTCGGTAATCAGCCCTTGGCCTTTCACCAAGTAGGGGATCAATATCGTTGGGTCATTGCATGTCGGGTCGGGGCAGAGAAATTACTTAATAGTGTCTACTGACTACTTCACTAAGTGGGTAGAGGCTGCACCGTTAAGATACATTCTGGATAAGGATGTATTTCGTTTAATTTGGGAGCACATTATCTGTCGTTTTGGAGTACCAGCGACAATCGTCTTGGATAACGGAAAACAACTAAAAGACAAAAATATCGACCTGCTATTCAACACCTACAATATTCAGAAGATCAAATCCACACCCTTTTACCCCCAGAGTAATGGGCAAGCCGAAATCACAAACAAAACTATCGCTGACAACTTAAAGAAAAAGCTGGACAGAGAGTATGGAGGATGGTGTGAGGAGCTCTACAATGTTTTATGGGCTTACATGACTACTCGTAGAGACGAAAACGTATTATCGCCTTTCATGTTAACATATGGGACCGAAGATATCCTTCCAACTGAGGTGATGATACCTACGACAAGGACCGAGGCATGTAGACGAAACATCTCGGGGGATATCATCTTAGCCAAGGTCGACGACTTAGAAGAAACAAGAGAAATGGCTCTACAAAAGATGAAAAATTACCAGCGACGAGTACAACAAGAATATAACAAACGAGTCTGACCAAGGGAATTCCAGCCAGGGCAATTGGTATTGAAGGATCTACCTAGCTACGAGTGTGACAAGAAAGGCGGAAAACTGGCACCACGATGGGGCAGACCCTACACTATTTTCGAAAAGGTCGGCGAAGGAGCATACAAGATATTAAAACCGGATGGAATACCAGAACCGCGACCATGGAATGCTAGGCGACTGAAGTTATATCACCCATGAGAGCAGGTATGATATCTTGTCATTTATTTCCTTAATAATCCACACGGGGTTGGGAATATGGAAACTGCGTCTAATGGTCGTTTCGAACCCGAGGCGATGACATTGTGCAAGTGTCGGGGTGACTTACACTCGAATGGTCGTTTTGAACCCGGGGCGACGACATTGTGCTAGTGCCGGGGAAACTTACACTCGACGGGCTATTCGAACTCGGGGCGACGACAGTATGCAATTGCCGAGGTAGTCTACGGGCCCTGGTGGTTGGAAACCAGTGGCTAATTGTCGGGGCATGAGTACTCGACAGTCAAGCATGCAACATTGCTCCCATCGCAAGTGGTCGAAATCAATTGCCAAGAGAGTTAATTGATAACTTCTTGGGGATATGAGCCGATAGAACTTAGGACAGACCAAATACCCTACCACTAGATCTTAAAAGACGCTGATGAGATACCTCAATTGGGACATGGCATTGGGCCCGATGACCCTCCCTGTTGAGTGTGTTCGACAGAAAATAGAATTTACACTAACTAATTAAATCATTTTTATGCAGCTAAACACAAACTTGTCACAGAAATAACAACTGCATATCGGTAGCATAACGCAAGCGAGAATATCCTCGAAAATGACGATGTCAGAAAATAATCAAACAACCGAATTGGCAACGCAGCACCCCATCAAAAGAAAATGTATAAAGGTGTTCAAGCGGATTACAACCCAATGCAAAGGGAACAATAGTGATGCAGCACTACAAAAGGGGTGATTACTCTTTAGGAGGAGCCGATCCCGAACTCGCCTTCTTGGCAGCCGCATCGGCCCGCTTCTTGTCAATAACCGCCTTTACACCAGCCTTGACCTTAGTAACGAGCTCCTCGTTAAAACTCCCCTTCTCTTCAGCAAGACTACAGGTCAGTTGAACCGATGTCGCCTCAGCAGTGGCCACCTTCCCTAGTAATTTAGTCTCTCTCGCCAGCAGCTGTGTCTCCCTCGCCTTCAATCGAGAAGTATCTTCTTCCAACAACTTTACCTTTTTTTGCTCGGTTGTTAAAACACAGAAGTGGTTAGCAACACCACAACAACATCATAACAAGTATAACAAGAACACAATGCACGAGACGCCACCTTCAAGCAAAGGGGTGATTATTTTAACGGTCTGTCCGGACTCAAGTAAACTACACTCAAGGGAAGATATCTTAGAGGATAGTTCCAGATATCGTTGCTCATTAAATTCATTAGAGGGGCAATATTTTTTATGATCACTCTATTGGGATTTATGCTGAGAATGTGCTATCTACAGACCTGACAATTGGGCCTGAACCCATTCCAATTCGTTGGAAACCTTATTAGACATCCTAAGCTTCTCAAGAGCTTCTTGGTTAGACTTTTCAGCAACACCCTTTTCTCCCAGAATCCGAAGGCGATCCGCGTGTAAATCTCTGACTTGAAGCCTCAATCTTCTACACTGACCTTCTAGGTTATAGGACATCAATGTCTTATCGACAGCAATACCCTGGAATCGGGAAAGACTTGCTCGTAGATTATCCACCTCCTCGGGGACGTACTCAAAGGTCTCGTAGAGATATAGTCTGGCTCGAAGACTCTCTATCCCGGCCTCCTAACGATCAATTTTATCATCCTTGTTGACAATCCTTTGTTGCAGATTCGAAACGTGACATCGTTTTATATCAAACTCTCTCTTCAACAAGCGATACTCTGTAGCAACATCGGCGTCAACACGAGAAATTTCGGCTAGGAAGGTAGTACTAAACTCAGGATATTGGCACTACAGAATCAATCATAAAATATGTGGGATTTAGATAAATACCTTGAGTCTCGGCTAGATGCTTCTCTAACTCCCGAGATCGCTCACGCTCTTGCTGCAATAAGAGGCGAAGACCCTCTCTCTCGGAAGTCTCCTTGTGTTGAATGACAGCGTTTAATAATGCCCGATTGATATCCTGCAAACATCAAAAGTATTAGCAACTACCCCATGTCATGAAAATGTAGCCTGATCAACATAACTCACCAGCTATTCAAAAGTGTCCTTTAGACCAGCATCATACAACGAGGCGGCCTTGATCTTATCTTCATCTAAAAGATAGGAAAATTCAGGAGAAATAAGAGCCCCCAGAAAATTACACACAGGGCCCGAGATAGTAAAGAATGTAGTCCCACCCGAGATCGGGTCAGGAACTATAGGAGGCGTGTTCCCCGACATCTCGTCCCCACCAACTCCCGTTTTACCATCAAAAACCTCCTCCTCCCCTCCACCGCCACCAATCTCGTCATCCTCACCAAAAAGATCTTCGTCGCCTTCTTCATTATCAGAACACACAATAACAACACCATCTCCGAGATTAACACCTTTACCAACTGACTGCTGGGGCATAACCTCCCTTGGGGCAGATTCATCGACTCTCACCTCCTTGCCTTTTCCACCAAACTTCCCACCTGCAATGGTAGACGAAACGTCAGAAGTTTTCTGAGGCGACTTCCTCAGAAAAAAGGATAGAGGCATCCGATCCTCGGGATCCTCACCGTCTTTCGCCGAAGCACCTCAAACTCGGACATCTCTCAACTTCTGCACATGAGACGACGTCATATCCATTCAAGACAACAAATAGGAGCAAGTACATGTATTGTAACATAAAGCAGTTTATTTGTTACCTTTCTTGTCTCCTCCTCTACTCCTGTGCTGGAACCCTATCCCTCTTCCGAAGATTGAGAGACTCAGAAGGAACGCTCTGGGACTTAGGCTGTAAAGCATAAAAAAAAAACATTGTCCTACTAGTTACCCGAGCCGATCAACTGAATCAAAAATCAAGAAATAAACTTACCCAATCAACATTAACCACCCAAAAGGGATACGACTCGGCCGGAGAAGGAAACTTACCACTCGGAGGAGGACCAGAAATAATCAACGGAACTCGGTCCCAAGCCGCGTCACTAGTATGACGGGCATGTTTGTTGGAAGTCTTTCCCTCGGGATCTTCATCTAACAAAATCTTCTTGAAACCCTCAGAAAGAGTCTTATGGTGATGAGGGCTAGCAACGAAACCGACGAGATCACCATTGGTAGTAGTCCCGCTTCGATTCTTACCAGCAAAACTAGCAGGAGTATAGTCACCCGCCTGAGAAGAGTCATAGGTAGACCAAGCAGTAGGAGTACACTCTCCTCGACTGCGCCTCTACCACTCAGATAGGATGCGAAAGGTATTACCATTCCATTGGGCCAAAGCACGGGACAGACGGATCTTGGAGAGAGATTCATACCAAAATGGATGGCTGGGATCATACAAAGGAAAACGTAGCCTAAGTTCTAACTGACCCCTAGTGACAATGGTCGCCTCGGCCGAGTGTTGAAACTTCATGACATCATCCTTCTTTAGAATGCCTTTCTGGCCCGAAAAGAGCTTGACGTCATAACCATGGAGATCAAATTCATCTTTTAGCTGCCGGATAAACTGTTCATCTTTCAAATCTTTAGCAACTCTCTTGTCAGTCTTACATGAAAATGAAGGAGGATTACCAGAAAAGATGGAATTTAAAGCACAATGATTAAGCTTAGAAGGGCTCCCAACAACAAACCTGGAATCGACTGAAACACCATCTTTATCGGAAAAGGTATAACTCACGTACCTCTTTTCCATCATGGAAGGGGTTGAAGATGCCATTGAAGATAGCAGCATACATGCCGATAACCGAGAAGGGCAAAGAAACGACAAAAATCAAGGTCACAGCGACAACGACAATGGAGAATAGCAGCCAAACTAAATAGAAATTAAGGTGTTGAAAAGAAAAAGGGAAGAAAACTTGTCGGAAAAATGGCTGATGACGGTGAAGAAGAAGTGGTAAAAACAAAGTAAGAAGAGAAGGAAACTGATGATAAAAGAATGAAAGAGAACCTAAGGGTTTAAGGGTCGGTTTTATAAACCCCATCAATTGTAACCGGCAGAGGAGGTAAATAGGTCATCATAACTGAATATAGTGGGGAAAAACATGGCGTGAAACCCAGCATGGCCAAGGACGTGGGAGACGAGGCGGTTTCTTCCCCTCGTGTCAACCACACGAGTGAAAGAAGGGGAATAAATGTAGGTGTAAATAATCCACAGGGACAGGGGGAGAAATCCTAGGCCATGGTACACTGAGGAAGAGGTAGAACGAGAAGTGTTGAATCACCCCACCAAATTTGAGCGCGGGAAAAGAGAAACTGAAGCAGCCCGTGATGTCGACGTAAAGTGAGGAAAAGTTCTGATGGGATGCTTATCGGGTACAAAAATAATAAATGCTCTGATAAGGCCGATGAGAGAATAAGAAGAATCTGGTCAAATAAAGACTCGGCCAGAAACCCCAAGGGATACATCGATTATCATCATCAAACAAGCGGCATCGGGTAAGAAGACATCGGAAGAAGATATCACTCGGCTCGGCTAAGAATCTCGGCGGGGACATTACTTACCACCCGAGAAGATTATCGAGGAAGATATATCGTGCCTCACACTGTAATCTGGTTGTATCATCACATGTGGCTATAAATAGATACCATGTAAAGAGGTAAAACTCAAGTAAGAAGTGAGGAAACATGGAACACCAAGAGCTTGAGAGAGATAGAAGAACTTTTTAGTGAGAAACCCATTTTGTAACCTCAATTCCAGTAATAAGATCATCCATTTACCCCCGTGGACGTAGGTAATCATGCTGAACCACGTATATCTTGTGTTCTTGTACATCTCTTACTTGCTTACTTCTTGATGTGTTCATATGGTGATCCTTTGGATGTAGTGGTAGGATTTTCTACATCTACAATAAAAGTTGTAGATAAATTTTTTATATTTCATTGTGCTTTGGATTTTCTGAATTTGAGACTAATATGAATTTATGGTGAATAGTTTGGTAAAATGATGTTATCTGCCTAGATTTTGTGATGCGTTTGTAAAATCAATATCTTTTGATTGAGCCGTTAGTTTAATGTGAAATTTGGATATGTTATACATTATGGTGTCAGGAATGTTTATATAAAGTTTGAAGACGATTGGATCAAGTTATCATTATGAACCTTATAAAATAAAATTCTGAAGTTAGTGTGTTTGTTGAAATGCTTAAAAGAATTACAACGTTAGTTGGGTTGTTAACTTATAACTGGTTGATGAAATGGTTTGGAATATCAAGATGACTATTGTATGATAAAATAGATATGTTAGTTCGGATGGCGGTGCCCGTACCGAGGATATACGGATAGGTAGGGCACGACCCAAGGATACTCATGCAAAAGTAGGGTGAATTTATAAATGAATGAATATATTTGTTTGAATGGGGGTGCCCATACCGAGGATACACGGATAGGTGGGGCACGACCTAAGGATACTCGTGCAATGATAGTGTGAATTTATAAGTGAATGAATATATTTGTTTGAATGGCAGTGCTCGTACCTAGGATACACGGATAGGTGGGGCACGACCCAAGAATACTCGTGCGAGTGAGGTTGGCGGTCTCGTGCCGAGGATACACGGATAGGCGGGGAATGAACCGAGGATAATCATGCATTTAAGAGAATTTGATATATTGTGAGTTTATTTGATGAACATACATATTTTTAAAATCCTTGAAGTTTCACTACATACTCTGGTTGTAAATATTCTCTTTGATTTGTTGGCATGTTTTCATGTATTTTGAGAAAGGGAATGCATTCTATTGAGCTGTCATCTCACCCCAGTTGACATTCCTTGTAGATTTATGGAAGTTGGAAGTGGAAGCTAGAAATGAGTAGCTTAGTGATTAATTGCATTGTTTTCTTGCATTGTTTGAAGTGTAAATTGAATTAAAATAGTGCTTAGTTGAAAATGTTTTATACCATGTTTAATGTATTCACATGCTTCAATACATGTATAAAATTTTCAATTATGTTTGGTATAAAAGTAAGTTAACAAGAATAAATATATGCATAAGTCTCATTCCGACCCGTAACGCTCTGAGTTCGGATATCCATGTGGGTTTGACCCTGGTCCGGAGCTCAGGGTGTTACAACTCCAATGATTCCAAAGGTTGTAAGTTTAGCATCATCGTTGTTGAAAATAAGTAGCTATAACAATGAGAAACAAGAGTTTTGAATCATTGGTACACAGTGTCAGAGTATTATTACACAACATCAAAGTTCAATTGTATCACAACTTTGAAAACAATACTATGGTGATATGTATCACTCCCCCTTAGTCAATACTCCATCTCACATGGAAACCACTCCCCCTTACATAATGATCCTAAAACCATACGTATTTGTAGTGTGAACTACACATTAATTTTCCCACCTTTTGGCAATAAAATTGGCAAAGGTACGAAAACTAGTGGGATCGTAATGAAATTTCCATAGAGACAGTTCATGACCAAAAGAGAGCACATATCAACTTTTTAGATGCCATCATATAACCGAAGCTAAATGCATTCATCAGGGAGTTTATAAAGATACAAGATAACCCCTATAATATTCCACAGCCGCACTCCCCATAAGGATTTGACAATTAAGCACAAGTTCAATTAAGAACTGTGACGCCCCGGTTTCCGAAAACCGGAGTTCCACGTGTATTCCATAGCCGAGGCCCGGATACTAAGCCCAAGATCGATGAGTAATTCATTTCGGCTTATTTAATTATGTTCGTTTTAAGAATTCTATCGCAGCGAAATGCTCAGAAATTCATTTAGGAAGGTCAAATCGTTGATTTAACCTAATTTGAAAGCCACCGGAAGAAAAACACATTGTGGTTCTCAAATAAAAATACTAACACCGTTCAAGTCTTAAGATTAATAAGAAACGATTTCAACCCCAAATTGTAAAACTGAAAACAGACCAAGGTGGATTACTAGTATTTTACAGGCTTCATGCGAGTTCCAAAATTTATCGGATTTTATACGGATAAAATATATATACTGTAAATACTATTATACCTAAATTATTCGGGATTTTTAAATGAGTTGAGTATCCTTTGACCACAGTCAAACGTGTAGTTGACCAGAACTGCAGAAAATCAAAACTGTACCATTATGTTTTATAAAAATTATATAAAATCACACATAACTCAAAATTGGATGAGGTTTGTCATTTTAGAAAGATAAAAGATAGATAAGTATTTTCTCAGCAGACACTAAGGTCTAAAAACTAATGTATCATAGTTTTAAATAGGATATTTATGAGATATTTAAAACAGTCGGATAATTTATGGATTTAACAATGGTACAAAGAATTATGTTAAAAATACGTATACTATTTAGAAAATTCTATAATTTTCAGAAAGTGTCCCTTAAGATGTTTTACATTTGTTTCAAAAAGAATCAAATCAAAACCTATTAAAAATTTAAAATGATAAATAGTCAACTCAACATCATGCAATATTTTACAACTTTGAATTTAAGACTAATTACATCTTTGAACTAGAATTTTATGCTAAAACAACAATATTAAGGATCTAAAATTATTCTCTAGGCTCCACGTTGATCAACTCTTTGTCATGCATCAAATCTGGAATTTTTTTCATAATACGACGTGAGTTGTGACACTCAGTAGGCAAAGAAGCAACAAAACATTTTATGCAATATTTTTCAATTTCTTTTCAAAACAAGTTGCATGGTTAACACCACCACAAACATATGGAAACACCACATCCATATACATTAATAAATTCAATCAATCCGCTCGCCCAAAGGAGCCCCACTTGGGTTTAGGAAACAAAAACCGTTTCCAAGGATATCTCGTATCCCGTCATAAATAATATTTAAGAATTACATTCTATGGACCGCAGCCCAACATTCATAATCATGCTCACAACATCGATTATCATCCATATATTAATGGAAACTTTCAAACATAAATTTAATTAAAAGAAACTTAAATAAAAGAAGAGTTTTATATTGTGTTGCGCCTACCTCAAAAGCTAGCAATAATCCTAAGGAAAAACTGATGCAAACACCGATGCCAAGAATCCCAAGTTCCACCCGTCAACTAAAGTTCTTTCTCTTCCTCTTATTTGCTGATATGCCTATGACAGTAAGATTTTTAACCGGACCGACTCACCGCCATAACCAGCAGATTAGCTTCTTTGACTGTGACCTATTTCTAGTTCTCTTTCTATGTTTGATGTTTCGTCTCTCTAGGTATTCCAAGTAAAGAACCCCTACTGCTAACAATATATAATTTTATAGTCAACCTTAATAGTTATCCAACGTAGGACCCTCCCACCGATGTTTATCCAAATTCCACTTAACTCACGCGTGAAAGACGGCCTATCTAGTAATGCTTGAAACAATTCTTCCCTATCAGAAACATACTTGGATAAATATTCTATAAAGTCAACAATAGCCTAACCAATACTAAGGCACTAATCATTACTAGGCATTAAAATAAAAAAAACAAGTGATAACATATTTGTATTCTTTTTGTTTTATGTTTCCCACTAGTTTTCTAATCCAACCTACACGAACTGAAGATTCTTGAACAAAGAAAGAACGGTCAAAATAAAAATATGCACGACATAATAATTTTTCAAACAGACAGAACTTCAAAGCTGTCAACAAAACCCGCGTAAAAAAATGAAGCATGCTCGACGGAAGATTCTTCACGAGGAAGGTACATCAAAGTTGTCGTGTTGCATGTGCGACAAAAGAAGATGAAACGAAATCAGTCTAACTTGAAAAGAAACTTTAATTCCGGATACCTAAAAATTTCATATGTGTCGAGATGGAGAATCAATTAAAGAAACTCACGCATGATTAACAACATTAACAAGAATGAAATGATGAATGCCTCTCTCTCTATTTCTTTTTATTTATTTTGAAAACAAATCAGGATATGCCAAAAACATAAAACCCAAAGTGAATCACTAAAAACAAAACACTTAAAAAAAGAATAAAACAATTTAACTTTGTCTCTGTCTAAAAGTAGATGAGATAATTGATGGAGTGGGAGCGTAAGCTAGGATTTGGGGAGAAGACATGTTAGAATGGGGTTGGATTTAAAAATATGACACCGTAATTAATGCGAGTGTGCCGGTGATGCTTTTTCTTTCTCTTTCTCATGTTCGCTTCTACACTCAGACCATTGTTTTGGAGTAATTAAGTTACCTTCGTTTATCACAGGCCACTACCCCTCCCACCAATTAATAATTAATATCATTTAATTAATAAAATATCATTCTAAGGTAAAAGACTAATTTACCCCTATTAGTAAAATGACATAATTGCCCTTGAAATTGGGACTGGTATTACAAGAACTCTCCCTCATAAAATATCATTCCCGAAAGATCAACAAAGGCGACCTTACTTTTACAAGAAAAGAAGGATTTCTTTGGACATAACCAAATCACATGAAAACATGAATTTGATTCCAAAGTATTCAATTGAATTAACCATAAAAGAATCCATGATTAATAACTACAAGAGAACCCATGATTAATTCAACTAATTCAATCGGAATGCACAACTAAATTAACCACAAGAGAACCCATGATTAATTCAATTGGAATGCACAACTAAATTAACCACAAGAAAGTGATCAATTCAATTGGTCATGCTCGTCATAAGAGAACTTACGGAGCAATAACTAAACTGACCACAAGAAAATGATTAATTCAATTGGTCATGCTCAACATAAGAAAACTTATGGAGAAACACAGTATATGCACAAAAATGTGGATCGTAGATTGACCAAATACTGCAGAATATACAAGGATTCATTCTATTTTCCATCACTATTTGCACAATGACATATAATAGACTTCATCCTTGTAAATAAAAGTTTCATCCTTTATTTTTATCAAAAGAATGACATAAAAGGCTTTAACTTTTGCAATGTCAAAAGTTCATTCTATCTTCTATCAATACTTTCATACCGACATAATGGATATAACTTTTGAACAAGTATGGGATAGTCACAGGTTCACGGACGTAAACAACATATCTCATAACAATTTGCAATATATAGAAAATCATAAAGATTATAATTGCAAAAATTAACCTTTGTCCTTAGAAGGTGGAATCAATCTTTTTCGCACGGATTTACACAAAGAATACCTATCAAAGGTGTATAAAAATATTTTCTTAAAAAGGAAGAACATACGAAGTCATTAACGACCATGCACCATAGTTCACATAAGATGGTCGTGAACATTCAAGAATCCCATAGCAATACGTGCTACTGCCCATTCTTGAAATTCCTTCTCTATGATTCACCAAAAACATTCTTGTAAAGATACAAGAGATCTTATAATAGAGGTACTCCAAGAATCCAAGTGCCCAAGCCCAAGAGAAATGGAACAAGTGTGACGAAACGGAGCAAAACACTCAAAAACAAGAGACATGACAAGTACCATTTTTAACTCATCCAAATTTAGAAATTCTCATACCTATTTTGAATATAATTCAAAGGGGAAGATAATTCAAAAAGAATGAGGTCATTCCGAGTTCGGACGAAGAAGTTACGACCAAGACAAGTTTACCGAATATCGACGTTAAGTATGCATACCGGTTTGCAAATGAATTTTCATGACCTGGGGAAGTATGCAAACGGGTATGCGTACTTAAACCCCTGGATTTTGATTTTAAATGATGTTATGCATACTTGGTAGGTGTACCATGAAGTCCAAACATCCCGAACTACTAATTTCAAACCTAAATGTTTAAAAACCTTAAACACAGATCAAGTTAGGTAGACATGAACAATAAGCAAGGTACATGGATCATTATAAGTATTCTAAGAAAATAAAAACACAAATCTTGCTCAGGTTCATATACATACCTTCTTAAAAGAATCCATTTGATTTCTACAGCCTTACCGAACATAATCTGTGTGCCCTAATTCGCGTGCTTTCCTCACCGTATACATAGCAGGGCATTCCTTGGTGAGGATGCACTTACAACACAATCAAGTTGAGTTGAGGTGAAAAATTTCTTGCTCACCACAAGTGACTTTTGGATCATCATGAAAGAGATCGCTTTTTGAACCTTTCACATCCAAATCCATCTTTCCAAAGAACTTTTTAAGTTCCAACATCATGGATACTGCCTTCTCCGTAGTCATGGAATTTTCTGGGAGATCATTCATTTTCATACTCAAAACATCATCGACTTTCTTTGGTATCTGATATGTGTTATAAACACCTTGATATTTATCTATTAGTTATGCTTTCTTTGCGAGTTTTCTTGTAAATTATGTATCTTATGATTGATTTTTAAGTTTATTAGGTGTTTTGGACTCATTGGAGCAAAAAGAAATGAAACTCGTTCAAGTTCTGGACATCTTCTCATAATGTTGAAGAGAATAAAAAGATGAAACCAGTGGCGAAAGAATGAGATCATTCTGACATCGTATGAAGAAGCTGTGAACATTTGAAGTGTATCAGAGTTGCAGAATTTGTTAACTGAGCTGAACTGTAAGTCTCGCAGAACCGACTATTGAAGGGAAAATGTTGTCACTGGTGGTGGCCTACATCTGAAAGCTGGGTGCATGTATAAACTTCTATTCCTACACATAAAATCAGAGAAGAAATTATTTCTTCTTTATCATCAGTTTTTATTCCTCTTCTTTTGTCTGAAACTGAGAAAAGGCGGCCATAGAATTCAGAGATCTACAGAGAGATCGAGAAATTACAAGGGAGAAATTCAAGAAGAAGAATGAAGAAATAATGGGTTCTATTAATTTGGTGAAATAAGACAGAGGAGGAGAAGAATGAGCTGAATCGATGGTGAACAAAGGGTTCTCATATTGAGATGAAATTCGAAATTTAATGAAGAACTTGAGAAATTGATGGAGGTTTTGTTGCTGCTGTCGATATGAGCAAGGATTGATTGAAGGGTTAAGAATGAGGAATTTGTCTGTCGATAAGGGTATTTGATGGCTGGAAATTCATGGATCTGAAGCTGTTAAGGAGATGAGTTTTTTGGCCGGAGAAAGAAAATAAAAAATGGGTTCTGGTGGCTGTTGCAACGGCTTCGATTGAGTAAGAACAGGTTGAGACAGCTGATGCAGTTATAAGCCAAGAGAGAACAAGGGCTTAAATGGGTTTTCTGTGTTAGAATTCCAGTGAATGCAAGAATTATAATGGGTTCTCTTTGAATAGGATCTTAGGAGATTCTGTGTTGGATTGATGGTGATGAACCAGCTGCAAATGATGTACCTGTTGGGGGTTGTTATTTAAGTACTGAATCTGTGTCTTGCTGGTGGTTCTAGTACTAAGGTGAAGGAGTTGGTGGTGTAAGTCAATGAACAATTGTGTATGAATTGCAGAGCTGATTACAAGGGAGCTTATAGAAGAATGAGTTGCAGCTTCAGTGGTGTTGGAATTACAATTTGGAAGCAGCTAGTAGATAAATTGGATAAGCATTGGTGTTTTAGAATGGGGTTGAGTTGAAGCAAGCTCTTGTTGCAGGTTAACATGAGAACAAGGTGGTAGTACTGGTGGTTATGTTCAAAGAAGCAGATGGTGATGTAGCTGAGAAGAAATCAAAGAATGGAAGCATTGCAGTTGGTGATGGAGGTGGAGATGCCTGGACTACAAGATGGTGGCCAGGATTACAGACTGTGGTTATGAAATTGCAGGTGAAATGTAACTAGAGGTGGGTATGTGATGGGTACAGGCTTGAGAAGATTTAACGCAAGATTCAAACTAAGTTTTGAGGTTTTGACAGAACTTTAGAACAACTAGTTTGTGGTGGTGCTGGCTTCAGTGGAGTTGCAGGTGATGAATTACTGTGATAGCTTGAGTTTGGTGATTGTCATGGGTATGATGGATTGCGGTTGCAGAGTCTTGTTGAATGGACCGAATTATGGGTGCTTACTGCTATGTAAGATGTTACAGTGATAGATTGTAGTATGGACTCATATGAGTTTTGTAAGATATGAAATGGTTGCTTTGATTCGGGTGCTGAATGTGGTGCTGGTGCATGAGGTTTCGACAAATGTTATAGAATGAAGCTGTGATGCTATTGTGATGGACTAGCTAGTGATATGCAAGTGGAGATAGATGAATGCTTAGGATAGACGGGGCTTGAATCGGAAGACAAACTGGATTGAATGGAAAATATGTGTGTGCTATTTCCTTGAGGATTATGGTGGTTACAACTAAGTGATTGCAGCTGCAGTATGTTTTGGTGTAGGAACTGGAGCTGAACATGGCAGCTGGTTCGGATGTTGAGTGCTAGAAGTGTTGAGCCACATATGTAAGAGCATGGCAGTGCAATATGAAGTTAAATGGGTTTTGGTTCAGCTGGTGAAATTGGATGCGAAGCTACAAAATTGCAGTTGGCTATGTTTACAGCCAACAATTAAATGGTTATCCTGGTGGTGCAAGAAACAGTTGTTTGTATCTGCAATTGCAATGGTGAGCTGTGTATGAGATGGAAGTTTCACTGGTTATTGTTACAGTTCAGGTTAAGACGATGGAATTGAGATGTTGGTTTTGCGGTATAGTTACAGATATTGCAGGGGTTGGATGAGTTGAAATGTGTAGTGACCATCAGCTGGTTATAAGGCTGTAGAAAGTGGATGTGCATCTAGAATGGGTATGCATATTTGGTGCTTGAATGGAGCTGTTGGTGGATGATTGCATATGGTTAGTTGTAGTGGAGGATAAGAAGGCCTAAGTTGATGGTGGATTGAACCGGAGCTGACATTACAGGTTGTGATTGGTTCATATGGTATTGTGTGTTAAATTGAACTGGCTATGTTTTGTAGAAGCTACAACATTGGGTTGTTGGGTTTGATCTGGAGGTAGTAATGAACTGAAATGGGAAGTAAAGATTTGCGGTGAACAGATGCAGTTGCAATGGTGTTACAGGGATGTTGGTTTGTTGAAGGTAATGCAGTGAATGACTGACTGAGACTGAGCTGGTATAATAGGATATGAAGGTGAAAGAAGCACTGGAGAGAATGGAACAACCATCATGGCTGGAGTTTAACTGATGAAGCGCAATGATTGCACAATAGAGTTTTTCCTGTGCAAATGGCCTGGCCTAGGACTAGTCAGCTGAGTCAGATAGCTAACTCGATCTTGACCCAGACTCTGACTCAGATGTTGTTAGTCTGTCGTCAACTTTGATGGCTGATTGTTATGTTTAACCGGTGACAGGGTGGACTTTGTCGGTCACCTGAGATACTTTTCTGGTCGGATTTCGGTCAACTTCCGGCAATGAACCCAGTTTTCCGGCGACTCCTTATGAGATATATTTTCTACATGCGTGTTTTCACATATGGACTTGTGGGCACATTGGATATGGGATTTTGGAGGATTGACCTAGTTTTGAAAAGATGAAAAGCTACAAAAAAGAAAAGTCTTCGACAACTTTAGATCACATATTTTACTACTTGGAGCTTTGGAGGAGAGCGACGATTATACTAGGGTTTGCTTTCATTATTTTTTTTATGTTCTTTATTACAAATATGATTATGATGAACTCCATTAATATGAGTAGCTAAATACAATTATTGGTTATGGGATAAAGTTGATTTCTCAACATGCTATTTGATTCAATGCATTAGTTTTGTCTTAATAATTTATTGTTTATGATTCACTATTAATATTGTTATATAATTTGAATACTTATTCGGTTGAGTCCAGAATCAATTCGATTTGCATTAATTTCTAAAGCTATATTAGGGTTTTCAATACGAAAAAGTTGTTTATCCCTGATTCTAAGTAGCATAGTGTGGTTATTACTTGTAATGATACATCTTTATAATCATATATGAATCATAACCTTGGTTAAATCGAATTAGTGCTTTTACACATTTGATTGCCTTTATTAGTCTTATTCTATAAAACTTAGTGCTTTTAGGGAGTTAAACTTAATTGTGTTTTTACACTTTAGGTTGCTTTGTAGGAATAATTCACATATGCATCTTTTAATGTGGTTGTGATGAAATCAGGGAATTAGCGGGATATACCTGCGATCAAGGTATCCTAAGACTTTTAGTAAATGAGAGATTAAAATTTCAATTTTAGTCATTGTTGAAAATACATGTTTGTGAATGATACTATCACGTGACCAATATATTCCTCTCATTGATTACTTTTAATTATTCTTATTTGCTTTGATAAAATCAAAATCCCCCTTGGTTACTAAGAAACTGAAATTTGCATAACAACATAAGCCTCCCATGGAACAAACTCTTTCTTATCACATACTATATTTATATTTAGTTGAAGTGATAAAGTGAAATTATTTTTGACGCATACGACATCGATCAAATTTTTGCGCCGCTGCCGGGGAGGCATACAGCTTGTTATTAAGTTTTTAGTTTTTTTTATAATTTCTGCTTTTATCTTTGTTTTTTGTTTTCTTGTCTTGTTTCTCACTTGTTTGCGAGAATTATTTTCAGGTACCTAATCACTGGCTTCTAAAGATTAGAACTATCCAAGGTGCGGGATAGCTACTCGAAGAGGCACAATACTCCAACTAAGTCAAGACACAACGGAAGAACAATAGTTAGAAGTGGAACAAGAGTTACAACTTGAAGAAGAACAAGAGGTTCCAATCGTAGAAGAACCATTAATTCAAAAATAAGAAGCAATGGGTGATGCAAATCGTACACTCAAGGACTTGGATTTTCATAGGCTTGATACACAACGATGGTGTATTCAAACAAACTCAACCTTCGAGATCAAGCCAGGGTTGATTAGAGAGTTGCAAAAGTTTCATAGCATGGTGAATGAGGATCCGAACAAGCATCTCATGGATTTCCACAACGTTGTCATGGCTATGCTTCCAGAGAATATTAATGTGGATGGAGCGATGTTGAAAGCTTTTCCATTATCTTTGATGGGAAATTCTAAGGAATGGTTGTATTACTTGCCTTCCGAAAGTGTCACTACATGGAGCGGGTTGAAGAAACTTTTCTTATAAAGGTATTTTCCTGCATCAAAGGCTACTCAAATTTTCAAAGAGATTGTGGGATAAAGAAAAATATGGGAGAATCATTGTATAAATGTTGGGAGCGGTACAAGAGATTAATGGAAAGCTGTTGACACCATCAATTCAGTGATGTTATGATAATATAATACTTCTATGAAGGTCTCCAATCAAGTGATATATATCTCTTCTTGACGAAGCGGGTGGTGGTGCATTAGTGAACAAGACGGTGGCCCAAGCTACCGAGTTGATTGAAAGTATGGCTGCGAACTCACAACAATTTTACACAAGAGGTGAACCAATGGTTAGGCGAGTGCATGAAGTTAGTGATTCATTACCTTGATCAAAGGATGGGTAACATAGAGAAAATGATGCAAAAGATGGTTGTGGTAACTCGGAACCTAGAAGAAGGTGACTCGCCCAGACAACTGACTCCTTAGAAAGGAATAGCTAGATGTCTGGTCCATCTCATAAATCTTATCGGCCGACAACCCGGAGATGGACGACCACGGTCCTAACCTTACCAGCACCGGAGGTTTACTAATCAATGAGGTTATTTTACCTTCACATGATGAAGAGTTGGAGTAAGCTAGTGCGGTCTTTCCAAATTAGCAAAGACGGTATGATCCCTACTCCAACACTTACAATCCAGGATGGAAAGATCATCCCAACAAGCAAAGTGCGGTTCAATAACCCAACTTCAACCGTCCGAGTGGATTTCAACCACAACAACAACAATTTCAGCAACAACCTCAAAATATGGAGTCCAATATGGAAGAGTTGCTGAAATATTTTATGCAAAGAACGGAGAGTACGGTTAAGGAGTTGCAAACTCAAGTTGGTTTTATGGCTATTGAGTTAAACCAGTTGAAGGCACAAAATGGTAGGAAACTCCCTTCTCAACATATCAACTCAAAAGAGGGTGTCAATGCTATTACTTTGAGGAGTGGTACACAACTTGTACAACCCAAAGTTACTGATTTGGGTAAAGAATAAACACCAAAGGAACCTGTTTTGGAGGAGAACAATGATGATTCTCCCCAAACTTACGAGGTACCTATTCTTAGCTCTAAAACTCCAGTTTTTACTTATGTTCCTCCTCTATCTTTCCCTCGCAGATTTTCAAATTCCTAGAAGGAAGAACTAGAAAAGAAGATTTTAGACATTCTTAAGAAGATCCATGTGAACATACCACTCATTGATGCGATCAAGCAAGTTCCCAAATATGCAAAAGTTTTGAAGGACTTGTGTACCAATAAGCAAAGGCTCAAAGAAAATGAAGTGCTAAGTGTGGGGGAGAATGCTTCGGCAATCTTACAACACAAACTCCCACTGAAATGCAAGGATCCCGGTAGCTTTGACATTCTCGTCAGAATTGGTAACACTACATTTAACAAAGCAATGTAGGATTTAGGTGCATCCGTTAATGTTATGCCTGCATCCATGTATAATTTACTTGATCTTGGTCCTCTTAAAAATTCCGGAATTGTGTTGCAATTAGATGATCGCTCTAATGTCTAC